>OX451741.1:936009311-936325979 GCA_948472305.1 Vicia faba | reverse complement strand
TAATAATAATAATAATAATAATAATAATAATAATAATAATAATAATAATAATAATAATAATAATAATAATAATAATAATAATAATAATAATAATAATAATAATAATAATAATAATAATAATAATAATAATAATAATAATAATAATAATAATAATAATAATAATAATAATAATAATAATAATAATAATAATAATAATAATAATAATAATAATAATAATAATAATAATAAAGCTTAAGGTTAAAAATAAGTCTTTTTAGGGATAGAGAAAAAAAAACTTATAAAAAAAAGGTGAAAATAATAATAAGAAAAAAACACGAATATCATAAATCATAAACAAAATAAATAGCAATCAAACAATCAAACCAAAACTCAAACAAGAATAGATTCTAATCTACATCAAATACAATACTCATACACGAAACTCAAACAAGAATATATTATAATCTAAGAAAATAATGATAAAAAGGATTTTTTTTATCCTTTTTATTGAAAAACACACAAAAGAATATAAATACCCAAAAATAGTGTAATGAAACTTGAACTCAAGACCTTCTACTTGCAAGCCTTACTCTTTTATCAACTGTACTATGCCATTCTATTCGAGATAAAAAGGCACATATAAGCATATGAAGGTGGGAAAATATTTTGCTATTGTAAAAATACAAATAATTTAAAGTAAATTATTATATATTTTAAATAAGCAAAAATAAATTATTGTTAAAACAAATGTGAGTAATACCTAAAAAATTTATAAAACCAAGTTTAAAAATAATTTGAATATTTTAAAAATGGGGCGGACAAATTTGGGATATGAAAATGTTAATAAAGAATAAAGAAAAAGGAATATATGAAAACATAATATGACGAAGTCATTATAAGTATATAAATCGATAACACATCATTATTATCAATTAAGAATTATTTTTTAAATGAATACTCATTATATATATATATATATATATATATATAAATATATATATATATATATATATATATATATATATATATATATATATATATATATATATATATATATATATATATATATATATATATTATACACCAAGTATGTCATGTACTTCGAAAAATAAACAAGTAAAAGAAATGACTTACTAACAAAGAAAAAATTGAAATGACATTACCTCACCGTATAATATGGAGGAGGATGCAGCTGCATTTCACAAGGTGTTGCAACTGGTTTTTTAAATTAGAGTCGCAACCCTTAATTTTTATCATAACGAAGGGAGTATAAAGGATAACCCTAAAATAGTCAAAGATTCTAGATTGTTGACTCGGTTCTAGATGATGGAAAGGTGTTAGACACCCCTCATCTACCCTGTTCACAAGAATACTAGGTTTAGAAGCGCAATTTATAAGAAAAAGGGTTTTAATGTTTTATTAGGGGAAAAAGGGTTTTAATTTTAATTAGTGGGACTCGCCACGATTTTAATCGTATGCCTACGTATCCTCTTATGAGGAATCAGAGTCCCATTTCATACTTCGCGGTTGGTTGGTGTTTTTTATGGATTACGTAGAATTACTTTCGAATTATCCTTGAACATTGTATGAGTTATAATTTGTGTGAGCGTAGACGTAATTCGCAGTTAATTTGAAAGTGATTCTCCTTAATCCTTTTTCGAAAATGATCTTGATTTTGATTAAGTTAATAGAAAATGATTTGGTGCTTGGTTAGCTATATTAAGACGTAGAGCGGGGGAGTCTGATATAGTCTCCTCATCACGTGGCCAAATATTGGTCACATGTCGCTCGCAGATGGTGAATTTGATAAATTGCATGGGTTTTAATATATTTGATTTGAATAATAAACCGTTAGACGATGTGTCGACCGCTTTAATTACTCGAAGATGGACATCCTATTATTTATAGAATGTTTGAATTAATTATTTAAAAAAATATTTGATTTACATGCATGTTGAATTTGTTCTGTTTTTGTTATTTATCTCTTAAGATTTTTATAATAATTAATGAAATTAATATAATTAAGAAGTAACCTAATTAACTAAATGAAATTAACTTAAATAAGACCAACATAAAAAATCTAATTAAAGTTAATCTATCTAGCCATTAGTTAAAACATGATTGGCTAAGATCGTAATGTTAAACAAATCAAATACTTAATTAAATAATTGAAATTAAAGGAATAGAATGCTATAACGAAAAATGAGAAAGGAGGTATATGTAAAGTAAGAAACTTGGGATGAGGACCCAAAAGCCCGATACTACCCTACTTCTTAAAAAAGCATAATTACAATAATAAAATAAAACAAAATAGAAAATAACGATGCAGTAGGAATATAACAAGCATAAGTACAAGAGAAAGGTACTTGAGTGAACAACAGTGAAAGATCGAAAGAGAGTTTTCTCGCCAGAGTTATTTATGTATGGTTTTGACTTTTTTATGAGTTTTGTTGTATCAATTTCAAAAACAGTTTTATCCTTTCGACAAAAGGAATGTGTGGATAATATGTACAGGTTATGTGTATTTGCGAATAAAGGTTTAAAAAAATTATTGTTTAGGGTTCTATATTCGTGAGAATAAAATGTCACTGGTGGTGATGGATAGTTCAACGAAACAATGAAGCTTAGAAAACATTAGTAGAAGGTATATAATAAATAACTAGCGATGTATTCGTAAACTTAGACGAAAAAGAAAAATAGTAAAATTAGTAATGTAAATTGCTAAAGAAGAAAATAACATTAGTAACAATTAGTAACATAAATTGTTAGTTAAAAACAAATTAACGTGGTTTATAATGGAATTATTTTTTGGGTTAAATAAGTTTTTGGTCCCTCTAAATATCACAGATTTCGTTTTTAGTCCCTCTAAATATTTCCTTCAAAGAATGGTCCCTCTAAAATTTTCCATCCACACTTTTGTCCCTCTTGCTAACGTCTATTAACAAAGCTGACATGGCACTAACACGTGGCAATGCCAGTTGTCAAAGATACTGATTTGGTATGCCACATGGCTAAAGTCAAGACCTTGAAAGCCATGTGGAATGCGACATCAATATCTTTGACAGCTGTCACTGCCACATGTTAGTGCTACGTCAGTTTTGTTAACAGATGTTAGCAGGAGGGACCAAAAGTGTGGAGGGAAAATTTTAGAGGGATCATTCTTTGAAGGAAATATTTAGAGGGAATAAACCAAAATCTGTGATATTTAGAGGGACCAAAAATGAAATAAAAATTATAATATTGAATTGAATTGAATTTTTAGAAATTGATGTACAAACTAGTATATTTATATACAACTAACTTTTACACTAAGTAGGCTAAAAAACACTAATTGAGTTTGAGTTTGGATTACACAATTTGAATTAGAAATAATATTATATCTAATATTTTAACAACTTTAAAAAAGTATTTATATTACTGAGTACACATTTTAATTTTTAACTTAGCACATTAATGTAAGACTTACTATATGAGATAAAATTTAAAAAATTATTTATATTCATATATATATAATCTAGAGTTAATATCTATTTTGTCTACATCATATTTGTAATTTTTGAAAAATTATTTGATAAAAAAAGTTTGAATTTCCTCCTTAACTTTTTAAAATTAATTTGTTTTAACCCGTAAAAAAACTCAGTCAACAAAAATAATAACATTTACAGCATTTACAACTTTCACCACTGTAGTATAATTTCCACTTCCATCACTGTAGTATAATTTCCACTTCCATCAGTAGCAAATGTCACATTAGCTATAACTTTTCCGTTAGTAGTCTCTACAATAAAAGTGAAGGATGCAATTAAGAAGATCAAAATGTAGAAGGTAGTTGTATAAGAATGAAACATGGTCATTAAATTAAACAGTATTTTTGACATTTGAAGCAAATGTAATGTATTACTTCACAATTTATAATGATATATATTTTGGCATGTGACATTAAAAATTGGAATTGGTAAAATGTTCTATATAAGATAAATTTATTCTAAAAAAATTATTTGTGCACAATAGTCATATTTTATTATTTGTTTACAATATTGCAAGAGCTATATGAGATAAAGTTTACAAAAATGATTTTGTCCACATATATAATATATATTACATATATGGTTATATTATTATAATTTTTTATTTATTTTTAAGGTATTTATATTATTAAGTTTACAATAAAATTTATTATTGCACACTAGTGTAAGATTTAAATTCTTTATGATTTCTATGATTGGATGGGATTTACTTAAGTTTTTTAACTGATTTATTTTTTAATAATGTAAGACTTAATATATTAGATAAAATTCATAAAAATGATTATGTCCATATACATAATATATATTATTTATGTGTCTATTTTATTAAAATGTATTATTCACTTTAAAAAGTATTTATATTAGGTTTCTATTTTAATTTTGACTTGCACATTAATGTAAGAATTACTATATGATATAAAATTTATAAAATTATTTATGCTTATGTATATAATATAGGGTTAATATCTATTTTATCCCTGCAATATTTACTATTTTACCTCTATAATTTTTATTTCGTTTTTGGTCCCTCTAAATATCATAGATTTTGTTTTTAGTCCCTCTAAATATTTCCTTCAAAGAATGGTCCCTCAAAAATTTTCCCTCCATAATTTTGATCCCTCATGCTAATGTTTGTTAACATAGCTAACATGACACTAACACGTGGCAGTGCCAGCTGTCAAAGATGCTGACATAGCATGTCATGTGGCTTTCAAGGTCTTGACTTTAGCCATGTGGCATGCCACGTCAACATCTTTGACAACTGGCACTGCCATGTGTTAGTGCCACGTCAGCTCTGTTAACAGACATTAGCAGGAGGAACCAAAAGTGTGGATGAAATTTTTAGAGGGACCTTTCGTTGAAGGAAATATTTAGAGGGACTAAAAACGAAATCTGTGATATTTAGAGGGACCAAAAACTTATTTAACCCTTATTTTTTTCTAAGGAATTAGGTTTTCTTATATTAAAAAGATTGCAAATACTATAAAAAGAAAGTGATAAAAATTAGAAATCGTGAGTGTGTAGTATCGAAAGATGAGTGGAAATTATTAACGTAAAGTGATAATTAGAAAACATAACCACGAGACAATATCATCATATGGTTTTATCAACAAGTAAATTAGAATTAAAATTAAAAATAAAATGGGTGACTTCATATTTAATCATTGGCCAAAAAGTGATTTTGAAAAAAAAATAGAAGTTTGAGAGAAACCAAGTGTGGTTTCTTTGTTGGTGAATTTGTGAGAAATTGTAGATGTGTGAATAATAGCGTAGTGTGAAATTGTGGATCTTGTTGATGTCTGATATAGACAACAATAAGGTTTGTAAGAGAGATGTGTTGATTTTCGTGGATTTGTAAAATTCTTGAAGAATTATCTGTGTGAAAAATTATGGATGAAGTGGGTGAATTATTGATTTGTTCTGTTTCCTTTTAATTTGCAGGTTATCATAATGATCATGATGAATACATATTAAATATCATGTGAAAAAAAGCAACAGTACATTATGTATTTGTGTCCTTTTCTATGTTGTTCTTAGCCTCTCTGTTTGACAATAACACTTTAACAAAAAAAAAAACTACACAGATGAATAAGAACTCAAATACTTTTAAGTTAATTGTTGTGTTGTTTTGAGAAACAAAAAAATTGTGTGTAGTTGTTAGCATATGAGAGTGGATTAGTGTCTGTGTTAATGGTTAGAAATACCAAATGTAATATAATAGCAATAAGAATTAGGAATCAAATGATAATTTTCACAAAAATATAATGAACAAGGTAACCATCAGAGATTCATCATGGGATTTAAACAACGAATAAATTAAAATTAAGAAGATAAAATCGAAAATAAGAGGGAGGCCTCATATTAAATCATCGGCAAAAAATATTTTGAAAATAACGCCAATAAAATTCTTTAGAAGAATTTTGAAATGAAACTTGCAAAAGTAATGTGTGAAACTATGAAATTCGTAGAGATTGTGGATACATGGATTTGTAGTGAAATTGTGAATTTCTGGATATTGTGAATTGTAGATATTGTGAATTGTGAATGATCTAGAAGTGTGAACAACATGTCCTATTTATAGATAAAAAACTATCCAAATTGGAAATAAAAACAAAATTGACCAATAAAAAATTAAGTGTGACACAAATTGACATCAAATGGCCAATAAGAAACACCTATTTAGAAAAGAATGTATTTTTTCTTATTTATTATAATTTTAAAAAATACCATAATAAAAATACGAAAATAATATTTAAATAATAAAAATGTGGTTTTTTTTTATGATGGAAATAAAATTATTGATAATAAACCAAACATATAGAAAAAATGCACCAAGTGAAATTCTAACCCGTGACCTTGTATCCGCAGGCTCGCTTCTTTACCAATTGTGCTATGCCATTTCATTCAAGATGAAAAAGGCAATTTAAAACATATGAAAGGTGAGCATGTATTTGCTATTTAAAAATACAAATAATTTGAAATAAATTATTATATTTTTAAATAGTCTTAAAAATAAATAAAAACCAAAATGTTAGTAATACACAAAAAAATTATGAAACCAAGTTACAAAAATGAGGCGGGGAAATTTGGGGTATGACAATTACCCCTATTTAATTGCTCTTCGATTGAAGCGTGTAAGAATATATAGGTCTCGCATGTTCGAATCAGAGGGTTATTAAATAATGGAAGATCCCAAAATTTATCCGAAAGATTATAAGGATACGTTGTGCAGTGTTCCCATAAGTATGAATAATATGCATAGATGATGATGTATCATCTTACCAAAGTTGACTTGACTTAGATATGACGATGCGAATATCCCTTCAATATTTAAAAGAGATTGTAGAATTTTGCATAGTTACCGTAACCTAGGAGGGAAATGATACAAGCTTGAAAAGTTGACTTACTAATGCTTGGGGACTAATATAGTAAGTTTTGGTTTGATTAGATTTTGTTTATTCATCGTAACCTAGGGGATGGATAAAACAAAGTCTGATAACACATTGCTGCATGGAGACTGATACAATGGATTAGGAAGGTTTATTCACACATCTATCGCAATCTAGGGGATATATATTTGAAAAAGAGCTTGATGGTAACATTGTTGAATGGAGACTGATGCAATGAGTTATGTCGCGGATTTCACACATTGTTGCATGGAGACTGGCACAATGAGTTTTATCACAGAGAAAGCTTGATAACACATTATTGCATGGAGACTGATGCAATGAGTTATATCATAGATTTCACACATTGCTACATTGAGACTAACACAATGGGTTATATCACAGAGAAAGCTTGATAACAATATTGCTGCATGGAGACTGATGAATGAGTTATATCGCAGATTTCACACATTGCTGCATGGAGACTGACGCAATAGGTTATATCACAGAGAAGGCTTGATAACAACATTGCGGAATGGAGACTGATGGAATGAGTTATATCGCGGATTTCACACATTGCTGCCTGGAGACTGACGCAATGATTTATATTGTAGATTTCACATATTATCCCATAGAGACTGACACAATGAGTGGAATTACTGATTTCACAAAATTACTGCCTAGAGCCTGACACAATGAGCTAGATCGTGAAGTAAGAACATATTGCTGCGTGGAGACTGACCCAAAGAGCTATATCGCAGGAAAATTGATAACAATATTGCTACATAGAGACTGATGCAATGAGTTAGATCGAGAAAGAGACTTTGATGATGACATTGCTTCTTGGAGACTGACGCAACAGGTTGAACTGCAGATTTTGCACATTACTGCATGGAGTCTGACACAATGAGCTAGATCACGAAGAAAGAACATATTTCTGTATGGAGACTGACACAATAAGTTAAATTGTTGATTTCACATATTGTCGCATAGAGACTGACATAATGAATGTAATTACTGATACCACAACATTGTCGTCTGAAGTCTGACACAATAGGCTAGGTCATGAAGAAATAACATGTTGATGCGTGGAGATTGACACAATAAGTTAAATATAGAAAATTTCACACATTGTCGCATAGAGACTGACACAATCGGTGGAATTGCTGACTTCATAACATTGCTTCCTAGGGTCTAACACAATGAGCTAGATCGCAAAGGAAGGACTTATTGTTGCATGGAGACTGACACAATAAGTCAAATATAGAAAATTCCACACATTGTTGCATAGAGAATGACACAATGGGTGGAATTGCTGACTTCGCAACATTCCTGCCTAGGCTCTGACACAATGAGCTAAATCACAAAGGAAGAACATATTTTTGTATGGAGACTGACACAATAAGTTAAACATAGATTTCATACATTGTCGCATAGAGACTGACACAATGAGTGGAATTACTGATCTCACAATATTGTTGCCTGGAGTCTGACACAATGGACTAGATCGTGAAGAAAGAACATATTGGTGCATGGAGACTGACATAATAAGTTAAATATAAAAAATTCACACATTGTTGCATAGAGACTGTCACAATGGGTGGAATTGTTGACTTCGTAACATTGCTACCTAGGGTTTGACACGATGAGCTAGATCGCAAAGGAAGGACACATTGTTGTATGGAGACTGACACAATAAGTTAAATATAGAAAATTTCACACATTATCACGTAGAGACTAATAAAATGGGTGGAATTGCTGACTTCACAACATTGTTGCCTGGGGTCTGACACAATGAGCTAGATCACAAAGGAAGAACATATTGTTGCATGGAGACTGACACAATAAGTTAAATATAGAAAATTTCTCACATTGTCGCATAGAGACTGACACAATAGGTGGAATTGCTGACTTCGCAACATTGCTGCCTGGGATCTGACACAATGGGCTAGATCGCAAAGGAAGAACATATTGTTGCGTGGAGACTGACACAATAAGTTAAATATATAAAATTTCATGCATTTTCGCATAAAGACTGAAACAATGGATGGAATATATAGGAAGTTATTTTGAATGATCCATATCTTAGATAACTAAATCAGAGATGAGAACAGATTTTACTGGTTATTTGATTCAAACTGAGGTAAGAACTGATGGAGAGACCTAAGATATTGGCTCTGTTCGTAGTAGGTTTTGAGAAATGTCATGAATGACGCATATGTATAGAAACATGGACTTTATAGTGCACATGTAATGAATGTGTGTATGCCTCAAATATTGTGGAAAATGTTTTTGATAATTCTCCTTTGTTAAACCATCAGGTTCTTATAGTTATCAAGTTCCTAATGTTGTTTGTTGCCAATTATTGTATCTCCAAGTTGATTTAAATTTGGTGAAAAGTGTCAGCAAGATTTTGATGTATGTATCATAGGTGCAGGCGTAGGTATGGACGTAGACATGGATATTGGCGTGGACGTAGACATAGTCGTGGACGTAGGCGCAGGCGTAGAAATAGGCACAAATTTTCTTTGGATGTTTTTCTAATCAGAATAGACTTTGATTCTTTATCAAATGTTCTTTGGTGTTTCTGTATGTTAGGTGCACCAAATGTTGTGAATGACCTTGAGATTTTGATATAGTTATGTTTATGTCATGCTTGATGTGAAGCTTTTCGACGGGAAATCTATTGGCGAGATTTCTAAGGAATCTACTACCGAGATTCGATTGAGAATTATCTTATGCCATGGTCTTCTGGAAAATTAATTGCTGAGATTAACTAGGGGAATCTACTGCCGGGATTTAATTGAAATACCTTCTATTGAGGTTCAACATAGAATTACCTTCTGTTGAAGTCTTCTAGAAAATCATCTGCCGAGATTAACTATGAGAATCTACTGTCGAGATTTGATGTAGAAATAACTTCTGCCGAGGTTTTCTGGAAAATCAACTGTCGAGATTAGCTAAGGGAATATACTACCGAAATTAGATGTAGAATTGATAAATTGATCGATAATGGTGATTGTCTTCACAGGCAACATGGTTTATGTTATGCATGTATATTTGATTGATGCATGAAATGTAATTATTGATTAATGCATGTAATGAGTGACTTGGATATGTGTAAATGGATGTTGGGTTTTAAAATGTGAATGTGTAGTTGGGCTTTTTGAGATATGCTTGCCCCATGCTGTCGGACTTTGTCAGATGGATGAGCTGATAAGTATAGTTTGTTTTTGGATCGAAGAACCCTAATGCATGATTTATGCAGCTTTACGCTTTATGATTATGACTTAAATGGTTTTTTTAATGGTTCCCCTGTGATGGGTCGTGGATGATTAAAGCGTAGAGGTTTTCCTATAAAATAAGGTTGCTTGCCACATGGTGGTTGAATGTTGTGCTATCATGATTTCCCGATAATCGATTTGAACTAGAAAATTGCTAATGCAGGATAAGGATCCACTGGAGGTTATGAAAGTACGTGGAGAGCTTGCCCCTATGGGGACGGTCTTTCCCTAATTTGTTGGTAGGGTTTTGGAAGATATTATCTTTGATATGAGCTTGGAAATAGTTTTATTATAATATGAATGACCCCACTATTTTGCACTATGCCCCTGATTAAAAGACTCATGAAAATGTTTGTCTTTGATGAACCATTTTGAACCAACTGCTTTTGATCGAGCCTCGCAGTGGTTTTCCCCAACCCTCAAATTTTGAAAGAGGTGCCCCTCAATCTCCATGATCTGGAGGAAGGACCCTTAAAAAGAACATATAACTCATCATGAACTTGACATAGATTTCCCCAAGTATTTTGAAGCTTGAAAAGTTTGTACTTGATGTTGCTTGAAGGGAATTTGGACCCTACGTGCAATAGGATAAACTTGGCACATACTGCCCCAACATTTGAATCTTGGAAGGTTTCCCCTGATTATCAAGGCCTTGAGAGGTTTGTTAAAACGAGGGAACCGAGTCTTACCATGTTTTGATATAACTTGATTAAGGAATGTTCCTTCGAAAGGTATGCCCTTAATTGAACAATGCTTTGAAACCTGATCCAAGTTGATTGAATCTCAGAATGATCACCCCTTGTCAGTAGTATTTTCATGTTATATACCCCTACGATCATTAGTATTTTCCACTGTTTAATGGGGCCCTCTTAGATGTTTTTCCCTAGTTAGAAGCTTCTTGGAAATGCTGCCTTTTATCAGACCTTCTTTTGAAATCTCCTTGATGCTAAGTATCTATTTGTAGATAAAATTATACATTTTGAAAAAGTAATTCTAATGTGATGCACATGCAAGTTATTGAAATCGAAGTTTGATTATTGAAAATAAATGGATGATTAGGAATAGATATTCGAAGAAGTGAAGTGGTTAATAATTTTAACAAGCATAAGGTCAACACAAAGCTTGCTGAGTATGCCTTCATAGGGAACATAGCTTTAATTAGGAGTTTTAAAGGTTGTAACGTGGCCATGGCTCATGGTTTAAGAAACAAAAGATATAAGGATACAAATTTATTTATCTCACCTCATTCTCCTTGATGTTCTTCAATCCCAAGTTCAATTAATCCAACAGATACATTTAATCCCCAAGAGAAATTTTTTAGTCGTGCAAATGATGATAAGCGTAGATAAAGATCCAAGCAGAGATGAAAAGCATTGATAAGATCCAAACACCGATAAGATCCAAGCGTTAATAAGAAGCCTTGATGATTCTTAAGGTGGCAGTCATAAGATTATTCTCCAATTTATTCGTTTCTAATCCATTATTTTGAATGGACCAATTCCTTTTGAATTTGTGGTCCACCGGGATGTCCTACCTTTTGCCTAAGTCAAGTTTTATTTTTATTTTTTTATTTTTGACTTAGCAGGCTTTTTTTTTATTCTTTTGAACTTCTTTTTGATTTTTGATTTTAACACTTGTGACTCTCATGCTGATTGTTGTAAGCTTCATCTTGATGTACTGAGGAAGAAGACATCGTGGACTTTGTCTTTGTTGATTCCTCAATCTTGGATGATGAACGCAGGTACACATTTTATAAAAGGAGGCGGGCTATAAAAAAAACCCTTTTAGATAGGCCCATTTGGATTTTTTTGGTTGGTTGCTGTTTCAATTAATCAAACAACAATAGGCCCAGATCCACTAACACGTACTGTAGAAATCTGCGCACGTGAAGTAAAAGAAATGTTTTTCCAATGTCAAGCGAAATCAGAGGAACATTAAAACGCAGAAATAAATACAGTAATTGCAGAAAACAAATTTCGATTCAATCTGGTAACAATTTCAAGTGCAAAAACGAAATTGGAAATAACATTCATTGAAAAATGCAGAAAACCGACAATGTTCTTTGAATTACAGACAAGATTCAAATACTTCCCAAATCTAAAAAAGCCTAATTAAACCCAGAATTAGAATCACTGACAGATTTAATATTTTCCTAAATTGCTAGGGCTCTAAAATCTCTATAAAGGCAATCGATTACAATAAAGAAGAGAAAGAAAAAGATACACAAAAATAGAGACTTTACATTAAGAATAAAAAAAGCAACAAAAATCTTTACGCTTCATCCCCACCGCGAATCGCCGGCCACGTCCGTTGTTACCTCCATTCACCACCATCGAACCACCACTATAACTGCAAACAGGGAAAGAGCGATTAGGAAGGAAAGATTGTAACAAAGAAGCAAGGAAAAATTGGGTAACAAAACCACTCAGCTTTTTCTGTTTTTCTTATTTATAAATAGTTGATGTTGTTGGGTTTGTGGGATGTGTAGGATGATGATTGCAAAAGAAGAAGTTTGGAAGAGGAGATGATTTCTCTTTTAGGTTTTGGTGTTTTCGGTGAGTGAGAAGAGACACGGAGATGATGAGGAATATAACCATTTTGTTTTGTTTCTTTTAGAAATATATTAAGTTCACTATCCAGTACGTATAAGTCCATCATAACAACCATACTCCCTTGCCCTTAGCCGCTCGATTCCAATCGTTCGTGAAATTCTGGTATCAGATATGAGATGTCGAAGGAGATGTCACGATACAAATATCTGAGGACAGTGTAAAATACAACAAAAGTAAAAACAGTAAAAACACAAGGGATTGTTAACCCAGTTCAATATACAACAACACCTACTCTGAGGGCTACCAAGCTAGAGACAAGTCCACTAAATAGTATCAATTCATAGACCCTTAGTCAACAACCATTTTACGATGTAATCACTTAATCACTACCCGTGCTATATTTCTACCTAAGACACACCTAGGTATAAGGCCCTCCTCAAATACCTTGAATCACTTACAGTGAAGAACAACTGAAATAATAAGTTTTAAACACTTCAATAATTCAATTCTTAAAAGTTTATGAATGATCCATGATTCACAAATCAAATGACAACTCAAGTATTAAATCAATACTAGAGTGTATGAAAATTAAAAGACTTAGAGTTCTTAACAGAAAGAAAGTATTCTTCTTCAAAAGTTGCAGTTGAATGAATAAGGAAGCAAGTCCTTATAAAGGCGCATCAGTGGGCTTGGGCTGAAAAATAAATATTCCAATCTTTGAATATTTCCATGAAAACAGGCTAAGATATAATCCATAAGTTTAATTCAAATAGAAAAATATTCTTTCATATTTTTCGCAAACTATGAGTCACAAATCCTGAATTATGCCGCGCATGAAAACATGAAACAGAAAACTTAAATTGATATGAGTTACGTTCAGTTCAGGAGGCAGATGTCAAGACATCTTCTTTAACATCATTCAAAATAATTTGCTTCAAATGTCAAGCCATTTAGCAAAACATTATCAAAAAATTGTTTTACCAAAATTGTTGCCAACAAACACTTACAAACTCCACCTTTGGAAAATTTAGGCTAAAACATTATTTGAGCACATTATCAGGGCATTATCAGAGCAGCAACATAAGCAAGCAAAAACAAAAAATCAGTTAGAAGTTAGCTGTTAGCAAAGGAAGATGTCAGAACATCTTCTGAGACATGAGGCTCCCCCTCAAGTATTAAGCTGCCTCTCAGTCAGTGGTCAGTCAGTCAGTTTCTCTCCCCCTTTTTAGTCATAATATGACAAATAGAAGGATGCATTTAAGAGAGTATCAATAATATAGGTATAAACCATAGAATTCATAAGTCAGGCACATACAAGTGACAAAAAGAAACAAAGGGGTCAAATAAATAAACATCAAATAATCTAACTGTCTTCAGGACCAGTAGACTTGGCAGAGCCAAAACTTCCTTCCTCACTAGAATCTCCTTCTTCAGAGCTCACTCTATCATCAAAGTTATTGTCCTTCTGCAGATCCTTGATCATCTTTTCAAAATTTAGCTTTCTTGCTGATCTAACTCTGATCACATCATCTAATTCTTTGCAGGCTTCCCTTAATTCAGTGATCATGTAATCCATGGTGGAGGTCTTGTTTTCAGCAGATGCAGATGTCAAAACAATGTCTGGGACATGTTTTCCTAAAAAAATCTTGAAGTGAAGGGTCAAAGAAGACTTTCTATTGCATACTACATCATTACCACTTAAAATTCCAGGATGCTGATTAAGAATAATTCCACAGATAAGGGAAGGAAAGGAAATAAGCATCTTAATGGCACATGTTCCTGCATTCTTAATAGTCTGATAAAAAATGTAAGTACCATAATCAAATAGTTTCTTGTTTCCAACATCATAAAGAAAATTTTCCTAAACAATGAAGGTTGAAGTATGATTGGTAGGAACCCAGTTAGCAGCCTTAATTCTATGCAAGATAGCATATTTCACACTTAACTTGCTAAGAGGAAGTTTAATCTTCATGAGCCACTCACTCACTTGGTTAGCAGTGATGGCTTTGCATACTTGATTATCAGTTACTTCCAGCTTACAATAGTCATCTTCAGACCTATCCATAAATCTATTTATGATAGCAGGAGTAACTCTACACACCTACCTCTAAAAAACACATTTCTATACTCCTGACTTTTATGATCAGCGCAGTCAATTGGAATATTAACAATAAATTCCTTAACAAGAGTCTCATAGAATTTGGCAAACCTGGTAACAGTTTTCATCAATCCAGCAGAAGATATCAGCTCCATAATTTCTTTGCACTCCAGTGCACCAACTCCCAATTCTCTATCAAGGGAAATTCTTCTATGAAATACATACTTCCACTTTGTAAGTGTTTGTTGGCATTTTTTTTGGTAAAACCAGAGTTGCGAATGTCATGACTGATGTCATAACATTCTGGGATAAAGGTACATTCTGCAGAAAAGAATGTCATACATGAACTACTCAGTATGAGGTGTTTATCATGATCATTAAACAATGATAATATATAGTGTATTCTACCAAAATCAGTGAGCAGGATTCTTGTTGTCATAACCAATGTTAAGACATCCTGTACTGATCTAGCATTTGTGCAGATTTATTATTCCTGAGATTTTTCAGGAATCTGGTATGCTTCTCTGAGTTGATATATACAGTCCAGATCAGATGCTCACGTGGACATTAGGTTAACCTTGCTTAACCCTAAACTGGTATGATGAAAGCCTAAGACCAAGTCTTTAGGTTAACTTTAGTTAACCCTAGCTATTTTCATGGAAGCCCTAACTGAAGAATAGTCTGCCTATATATTCCTCATGAAGATTAATGGTGAAGAACACTTTTGACAGAAGATCAATAAGGGATTGTATAGTTGTAACTACTGTGAGCCAAGCAATTATCGTTTTGATAAGTGACTTGGAGTAGGATTTGATTGTAAGGGTTGTGTATCACTCAAAGCTTTGAAGCACGAGTGTTTGTGTCTCTTGATTAAAGCTTTAAAGAAAAATCAATTTAGGGTTGTGTATCACTCAAAGCTTTGAAGCACGAGTGATTGTGTCTCTTGATTAAAGCTTTGAAGCAAATCAAGTGTGTGTATTGAAGAGTGTCTTCATAATCTCTTTAATCAATAGTTAAGTATCACTGTTGTGATTGAGGGGGAGTGAGTAGGAACTCATGTTTAAGTTGAACTTAGATTGAAGATGCATTGGGTAGGTCTTAAGTGAAGGAGATAAACTGGTTAGTTTATTCCTGAATTAATATCTCTTATAGTGAATTTCCTCACTGGCTTGGTAGCCCCCAGAGTAGGTGTTATTTCACCCTGAACTGGGTTAACAATTGATTGTGTTCTTTAGTGTTTTTCAATTACTGTCTTGAAGTGTTTCAGATACGATGTCATAACATTCACTGTGACATTAAGTATCTGTTACTAGAATTTCAATTGGCATCAGAGCAGGCACCCTGCCTGTCTTACTGGGTGAGATCTAGGGATATTATTTTCTGGCGCTATGGACAAGGAAGGAGGATTTGGGAATAGACCACCTGTTCTGGATGGATCAAATTATGACTACTGGAAACCTCGTATGATTGCCTTCTTGAAGTCACTGGACAAAAAGGCTTGGAGAGCTGCTGACAAAGGATGGAACCATCCCACCATAACTGGGAAAGATGGGATAACAAGTCTGAAACTTGAGGAAGAATGGAGCAAAGAAGAAGATGAGTTAGCCCTGGGTAACTCCAAAGCATAAAATGCCTTGTACAATGGAATTGATAGAAATATATTCAGACTAGTACATCAATGTGAACTGGACAAGGATGTTTGGGACACTCTCAAAACCACCCATGAGGGTACATCCAAAGTAAAAATGTCAAGGCTTCAAATTCTTACTACCAAATTTGAGAACCTAAGGATGATGGAAGATGAGACCATTCATGAGTTTCACATGAACATCTTGGAAATTGCCAACACCTCAGGAGCATTGGGAGAAAAGATGTCAGAAGAAAAGCTGGTGAGAAAGATTTTCAGATCCTTGCCTAAAAGATTTGCAATAAAGTTGACTTCTATAGAGGAAGCTCAAGATATCTGCAACTTGAAGGTTGATGAACTCATTGGGTCACTTCAGACCTTTGAGATGGGGATCAGTGACAATGTTGACAAGAAAAACAAGAGCATAGCACTTGTATCCAATACTGAAGATGAAAACAAGGGGGGTGATGAAGAGAATATTTCAGAAGTTATAGCTATGCTTGGAAGACAGTTCAACAAACTCATCAAGAGAATGGACCCAAAGTCAAGGTCAAATGTCAAGAACATTCCCTCTGACATTAGCAGATCCTATGACTCCAGCAGAAGACCTAAGTCTGAAGAAAAGGGAAATCAAAGCAGAGGAATCCAATGTCATGGATGTGAAGGATATGGGCACATTCGAGCTGAATGTCCTACCTTTCTTAAGAAACAAAAGAAAGGAATGTCTGTTACTTGGTCTGATTGTGACTCAGAAAGTAACTCTGAAGAAGAATCTTCTAAACTAGTCACTGCACTAGCTGGTATTTGTAATTCTGATAGTGACTCTAGTGATGAGGAAGTGACATTTGAAGAACTTGCTGACACCTACAAGAAGCTATGTATCAGAAGTGCTGAAGTCTGTCATCAAAATGAGAAACAGAAAAATATCATAGTAAAATTGGAGGCTGAGAAGAAGGAAGACACTGATACTATAAACCATCTCGAAGGTGAAGTTCAAATGCTAAACTCAAAACTTGATCAGATGACCAAGTCTGTTAAGATGCTGACAAATGGAACTGACAAGTTGGAAGAAATCCTTCAGGCTGGACAAAATGTGGGAAACAAGTATGGTCTAGGATTTGTGGCTGCAAAGAAATCTACTGTAGATAAGAAGAAGATCAGGCCTGATAAACAAATGTCAAAGCAGATGTCACAACATAGCACTCAACATCGAGAACAGAGAAATATGAAGAAAAGTATCAAAGATGGAGATGTCATCATTGTGGAAGGTTTGGTCACATAAAGCCATTCTGCTTCAGATTATATGGATATCCTAATCAGACCCCAGTTGTCAAACTTAAGTCTAACAAGGCACCATATACTCAACAGTGGAAGAAAAAGTCTGCAGCCCTGATAGCTCACACCTTCCCTAGAGTTTCTGCCAAGGAAGACTGGTACTCTGACAGTGGATGCTCTAAACACATGACTGGAATCAAGAATCTTCTGAATAATGTTAAACCTCATACTACTAGTTATGTCACTTTTGGAGATGGTGCTAGAGGAGAAATCAAAGGAGTTGGAAACTTGGACTGCCCTGGAGTTCCAAACCTAAATGAAGTGTTGCTGGTAAATGGCTTGACTGCTAATCTCATAAGTATCAGTCAATTATGTGATCTAGGATTCAAGGTCAACTTCACCAAGTCTGAATGTCTTGTAACTAATGAAAAACAAGAAGTTGCAATGAGAGGAGTCAGATCAAAAGACAACTGTTACTTATGGGAGTCTGAGAACGCTAATTACTCTTCTGTATGCTCTATAGCCAAAGAAGAAAAGGAAGTGAAACTATGGCACCAAAAACATGGGCATTTACATCTAAGAGGGATGAAAAAGATCATATCCATGGAGGCAGTCAGAGGGATTCCAAGGCTTCAAATTGGTGAAGGAAGAGTCTGTGGTGAATGTCAGGTTGGAAAGCAAACTAGAATGTCACATCCAAAGACAAGACATCTGACCACCTCTAAGGTGCTAGAACTTCTACATATGGATCTGATGTGTCCAATGCAGGTGGAAAGTCTTAGAGGAAATATATATGCTTATGTTGTTGTGGATGATTTTTCCAGATTCACCTGGATTAACTTCATTAGGGAAAAGTCTGATGTATTTGATGTATTTAAGGAACTGTGCAAAAGAATTCAAAGAGAAAAAGAAGGATGCATTGTCAGAATCAGAAGTGATCATGGCAAGGAATTTGAAAACAGTAAGTTTAATGAGTTTTGTTCCTCAGAAGGAATCAATCATGAATTCTCTTCACCGATAACTCCTCAACAAAATGGAGTTGTGGAAAGGAAAAACAGGACTATACAGGAATCTGCCAGAGCAATGATACATGCCAAAGGACTTCCTATTCATTTTTGGACTGAAGCTATGAATACTGCCTGTTATGTCCATAACAGGGTCACCTTTTGAAAGGGAACATCATCCACCATTTATGAACTATGGAAAGGAAGAAAGCCTACAGTAAAGTACTTCCAAGTCTTTGGAAGCAAATGCTATATTCTGACAGATCGTGAACAAAGGAGAAAGATGGATCCTAAAAGTGATGAAGGAATATTCCTAGGATACTCTACCAACAGGAGAGCATATAGGGTATTTAATTCCAGGACCAAAGCTATGATGGAATCTATAAATGTCATAGTTGATGATTACCATGAGGAAACAAATGTCCCATATGATGTTGAGACATTCCTTGAGACTTCAACTCAAGTTTCTAAAAAGGATGATGTACCTAAAACTACTTCATCAGAGTCTGAATCAAAGGAAGCTAACAAAGATCCTTCCATCAGAATTCAGAAAGATCATCCTAAGGAACTCATCATAGGAGACCCTAACAGTGGAGTCATTACAAGATCTAGAGAAATCATCTCAAACTCTTGCTTTGTATCTAAGATTGAACCAAAAAATGTTAAGGAGGCTTTGACTGATGAATACTGGATTGGAGCAATGCAAGATGAATTGAACCAATTCAAGCAACATGAAGTATGAGAGTTAGTTCCTAGACCAGAAGGAACAAACATTATTGGCACAAAATGGATCTACAAGAACAAATCAGATGCTGAAGGAGTTGTCACCAGGAATAAGGCAAGGCTTGTTGCTCAAGGATACACTCAAGTTGAAGGGGTTGATTTTGATGAAACTTTTTCTCCTGTAGCCAGACTGGAATCAATCAGACTTCTTTTGGGAGTTGCTTGTCTCCTTAAGTTTAAGCTATTTAAGATGGATGTAAAGAGTGCCTTCCTAAATGGGTACTTAAATGAGGAAGTATATGTGGAACAACCTAAAGGATTTGTGGATCCAAACTGTCCTGATCATGTCTACAAATTGAGAAAAGCTTTATATGGTCTGAAACAAGCTCCTAGAGCCTGGTATGACAGATTGACAAAATTCCTCACTGACAAAGGATACAGGAAAGGAGGCTTGGATAAAACTCTTTTTTGTCAAAAATGAAGGAGGAAAGATAATGGTAGCTCAAATTTATGTTGATGACATAGTGTTTGGAGGAATGTCAGATAAAATGGTTAAAAATTTTGCTGACCAGATGCAAGCTGAATTTGAAATGAGCCTCATGGGAGAATTGACCTACTTTCTTGGACTGCAAGTCACACAGATGGAAGACTCAATTTTTCTGTCTCAAAGCAAGTATGCAAAGAATATTGTCAAGAAGTTTGGAATGGAGAATGCCAGTCACAAAAGGACTCCTGCACCTACTCATTTAAAGCTGTCCAAAGACACAAGTGGGGAAAATGTGGATCAAAGCTTGTACAGAAGCATGATAGGAAGTCTGCTATACTTAACAGCCAGCAGACCTGACATTGCTTTTGCAGTTGGAGTATGTGCAAGATACCAGGCTGAAACCAAAGTAAGTCACATCAACCAAGTGAAAAGAATTCTGAAGTATGTGAGTGGAACTTATAACTATGGTTTGTTGTACTCTCATGGATGTGAACCAATTCTGTCTGGTTACTGTGATGCTGATTGGGCTGGTAGTGCTGATGATAGAAAGAGCACCTCTAGAGGATGCTTCTTTTTGGGAAATAATTTTGTCTCTTGGTTCAGCAAGAAACAGAACTGTGTGTCTCTATCTACTGCTGAAGCTGAATACATAGCAGCTGGTAGCAGCTACTCTCAAATGATCTGGGTGAAACAGATGCTAACTGAGTATAATGTCACACAAGATGTCATGACATTGTACTGTGACAATCTGAGTAGTATCAACATTTCCAAGAATCCTATACAGCACAGCAGGACTAAGGATATTGACATTAGACATCACTTCATTAGAGATCTTATGGAGGAAAAGGTGATTAAGCTGGAACATGTTGCCACTGAACTACAACTGGCTGACATTTTTACCAAGGCACTTGATGCTAGTCAATTTGAAAATTTGAGGGGCAAGCTGGGTATTTGCCAATATGAAGAGATGTAGCAATTAATTTTGCTTAAAACAAGGGATGAAAGAGATATTTTAGTTAAGTCTATTCTGATTGGGCTAATCATCTGTTTCCCTATTTCTTTCCAAAATTTTAAGAAGTTGAATAGACATTCATATATCTCCCTCTTCTCGCGTTTCTGCAACAATATCCATTCTCTCAAATGAAGATTTCACACTCGCTGTTACTTGTTTTCTAAATCACTCAAAATGTCTCAACAATCCATGTCATCATCTTCTTCAAAGGCGACTGCTTCTTCCGCATCCTCTGACAACGAACCTAGGGCAATCACAAACTGCATGGATACTGATGTTCTTGAGATAACTCCTCTTCGTGAACTGGAAGCTGATCCCACTAAGGTAAAGAAGCTGAGAACCAGACATGCAAGAAGATCACAAGCTTCTCCATCTGGTAAATCTTCTCAACCATCATCTTCTTTTCCTCCAGAGATAGCAAATAGGGAAGGTTCTGCTTATGTACATCAAGCTATTGGCAGACTAGTCACTAGGATTCTTAATGAGAATCACTCTGTTCCTGGCATTTCTGTACCTTTGAACCAAGAAACTGCTAGTCCTAATGTAGAAATGGATCCAGATGTCACTCAGAATGTTGAGACACCTGATGACAACATTAGGAAATCTCCAGAAAAACATGATGATCACTAGAACCCTACTGACAAGGCTGTTGAACCCCTGATTATTGATGTTGATGAAGAATACTCTGACAATGATTTAATTTCTAATATCAACCCTATCATAGCTAGAAGGATGATGAGCAGAAAAGAAAAGCAGAATGCTGCCCAAAGACCCTCCAAAGAGAAGGCTACTAAAGTTGTTCATAAGAAAACCAGGTCTGAGAACAAGACTAGAGTAGAAGCTGAGAAGAATCAAAAAGTTGGAATGTCGAAAGGGAAGGGGAAGGTAAAAGCTAGAGTACCTGTTGGTAGTCTCTCAAAACCTTTGAGACAACCAATAGCCAAGAAAAGGAAGGATCCTGAACCCTCTGAATCTGATGAGGAATCAGACTTTGATTTTGATGTTGAGAGCAATGTTCCAGACATTCCTCTCAGGAAGAAACCCTCTTCTAGCAAAATTCCTAAAGTCCCTGAAGTTGCCATTGACAACATCTCCTTTCACCATCCAGAAAATGCAAACAGGTGGAAGTATGTGTTTCTAAAAAGGATTGCCTTGGAGAGAGAGCTGAACAACAGTGCTATTGAGTGTAAGGAAATCATGTATCTAATCAAGGCTTATGGCCTAATGAAAACTGTGGTCAAGTTTTCCAACTGCTATGAGATTCTTGTCAAAGAATTCATAGTAAATTTGTCTGATGGTTGTGCTGATGGAAAGTCAGCTGATTTTAAGAGTGTGTATGTGAGAGGAAGGAAGGTAAATTTCTCTCCTTCTGTAATAAACAAATTCCTAGGAAGGCCTGATGATGCTTATCCTGAGCTTGAAGTTACTGACAACCAAGTTTGTCAAACCATCACTGCCAAGCAAGTCAAGCACTGGACCTTGAAAGGAAAGCTAAATGCAAGCAAGCTTAGCATGAAGTTTGCCATACTGCACAAAATTGGTGCAGCTAACTGGGTTCCCACCAACCATAAATCCACCATTTCCACAGGTTTGGGAAGATTTATCTATGCTGTTGGAACCAGGACAAACTTTGATTATGGCATGTACATCTTTGATCAAACATTGAAACATGCTGGAAGCTGTGCTATTAAAGGCCTTATTGCTTTTCCCTCTCTCCTGTGTGATATAATCATTGCTCAGTATCCTGATATTCTGGTTGAAAAAGACTCTGTATGCAAAAGAACCCCTGCTCTTGGTTTGCACTACAAGCTGTTTCAGGGAACACATGTCCCTGACATTGTTATGACATCTGCTGAGACATCAAATGTTAAAACTCATTCCAAGAAAACTGATGTTATAGCTGTGCTAAAAGAAACCTGCAGAGAGCTTGATACAAGAAAAAGGACTCTTGAAGAGCTGATTGCTAGACTAGAACAGGAGGAGAATGAAGAACAAATAAGGGAAGAGGATGCTGATGAAGACCAGCATAATGCTGAAAATAGTGCTTCCTCGAAGGATGACAGTGCCTAAAGGGCAGTGTTGCTGAAAAGATTGCTGCTGGAACTTGTTGCTGCCAAATGACTTCTTATTATTTGTGTTTTTTTTAAATTCCTTTTGGATGACTGTATAACTTAAAAGTACAAGTATCTTTGGCCTCTTTATGGCTAAAAAGGGGGAGAAGAATTTGTGGTAATTTTGGTAGAATTAGACTTGGTAGCTGTTATTAAAAATTCTCCTGCAATCTAATCTCTGATTGTTTAGGGGTTTTAGCCAAAAAATTTCTAAAGGGGGAGTTTGTAAGTGTTTGTTTGTTGGCATTTTTTTTGGTAAAACCAGAGTTGCGAATGTCATGACTGATGTCATAACATTCTGGGATAAAGATACATTCTGCAGAAAAGAATGTCATACAGGAACTACTCAGTATGAGGTGTTTATCATGATCATTAAACAATGATCATATATAGTGTATTCTACCAAAATCAGTGAGCAAGATTCTTGTTGTCATAACCAATGTTAAGACATCCTGTACTGATCTAGCATTTGTGCAGATTTATTATTCTTGAGATTTTTCAGGAATCTGGTATGCTTCTCTGAGTTGATATATACAGTCCAAATCAGATGCTCACGTAGACATTAGGTTAACCTTGCTTAACCCTAAACTGGTATGATGAAAGCCTAAGACCAAGTCTTTAGGTTAACTTTAGTTAACCCTATCTATTTTCATGGAAGACCTAACTGAAGAATAGTCTGCCTATATATTCCTCATGAAGATTAATGGTGAAGAACACTTTTGATAGAAGATCAATAAGGGATTGTATAGTTGTAACTACTGTGAGCCAAGCAATTATCGGTTTGATAAGTGACGTGGAGTAGGATTTGATTGTAAGGGTTGTGTATCACTCAAAGCTTTGAAGCACGAGTGTTTGTGTCTCTTGATTAAAGCTTTGAAGCAAAATCAAGTTAGGGTTGTGTATCACTCAAAGCTTTGAAGCACGAGTGATTGTGTCTCTTGATTAAAGCTTTGAAGCAAAATCAAGTGTGTGTATTGAAGAGTGTATTCATAATCTCTTTAATCAATAGTTAAGTATCACTGCTGTGATTGAGGGGGAGTGAGTAGGAACTCAGGTTTAAGTTGAACTTAGATTGAAGTTGCATTGGGTAGGTCTTAAGTAAAGGAGATAAACTGGTTGGTTTATTCCTGAATTAATATCTCTTATAGTGAATTTCCTCCCTGGCTTGGTAGCCCCCAGAGTAGGTGTTGTTCCACACTGAACTGGGTTAAAAATTGATTGTGTTCTTTACTGTTTTTCAATTACTGTCTTGAAGTGTGTCAGATACGGTGTCATAACATTCACTGTGACATTAAGTATTTGTTACCAGAATTTCACACTTTTCAGCATTCCCAACAGAATGGAAGGAAATGTTGTCAAGAGGGGCATTAGGTACCCTAACAGAAAGCTTCTTGCTTGTATACTTTTTCACAGGAGAGATGTCCTGGACATCTTCCTCGACATCATAATCAGAGTCAGCTTCTTCAACTAATATAACTTTCTTCTTACTTTTAGATCTTTTTACATCATCATCATCATCATATGTGGAGCTATTAGGTCTAGTTTTTCATTTGCTAGAGGGAGGAACAACTTTACTTCCGGGCTTTGGGGGACCATACAAGGGTTTCTTCTTGATTATCTTGGCAGGGGGTGTGATATTCACCTCATTCACTTTCCTGGATTTGAGCCTTTTAGCAATTCCAGGCACCACATTAACCACATTCACAACATTTTGATTTACTGCAGCTTTGGAGCCAGCATCATCTTCCTTGGTAGGAAAGTTCTTCTCAACGTTCGGTTCAACATCATCTTCCAGTTCCTTTGGAGCAGAAGTAGCAAGCTTATCAAGTTTGTTTTCAACAACATCTTTCTTGGAGATGGATGATTCGGCAACACTTTTAGGGTCATATCTTTTGTTAGTCGGAGCAGGTATACGAGTAAGAGGGGTAGAAATCCCAGGCACAGGAAAACCTTCATTTAACACTATATCTACTAAATTTTCCCTATCCTTAATTATATTTAAGTTTTCTTTAAATAAATCGTATTATTTAGTTTTTACTTTTATAGGGGTATTTAAAATCAGAGCGGGGTGTAACAATCCAAAATGGACCATCAATATCTGATGGCCCATTAAGCTCTAATATAAGATCATTTCTAATGAGGGGAAGTGTATTCTTTTAGAAGGTGAACAAGCTCTTTTAAATTAAGCCCATTTAGACTTTTGATGAAAAGAAACAATCTATTTTTTATATTTAAAGGCCCATTTCTTTTTTGGAGAAAAAATTGTTTTTTTACTGATTTGTCAAAATGTTTGGCCCAAAACGACATGGTTCAATTTAGTTTCAGTTCAATAAAAAAAGAAGTGTTTTATTTTTATTTTTTATTGAAACATTGTATCTTGGGCTTGAAAATTTTTGTTTTCATTTGCTGAGAAGGAATGTACTACCGGCCTAAAGTAGTAAACATGTGGCCCAATTACATAAACAAGAGGATGCGCATAGCCCAAAACACTAAAGCCCATTCTCAGTTTTCGGTTTTATCTTGAAGAGAATTTTTGTTCAATTATTTTCACGGTTACTAAATGATTGTTTTTATTTAAAACATTATATTATATATTTTTTAGAACTGATTTCTTTTTCATTTTTAAAAGGAGGCGGGCTATAAAAAAAACCCTTTTAGATAGGCCCATTTGGATTTTTTTGGGTTGATGCTGTTTCAATTAATCAAACAACAATAGGCCTAGATCCACTAACATGTGAAACCAAAAGAACATTAAAATGCAGAATCAAATACAGTAATTACAGAAAACAATTTTCGATTCAATCTGGAAATAATTTCAAGTGCAGAAACAAAAATGGAAATAACATTCATTGAAAATGCAGAAAATCAATAACGTTCTTTGAATTACAAACAAGATTCAAATACTTGCCAAATCTAAAAAACCCTAATTAAACCCAGAATTAGAATCACAGACAAATTTAATATTTTCCTAAATTGCTAGGGCTCTAAAATCTCAATAAAGGCAAACGATTACAGTAAAGGAGAGGAAGAAAAAGATACACAGAAAAAATAGAGACTTTACAGTTAGAACAAAAAAAGAAAGAAAAGTCTTTACGCTTTATTCCCACCACAAATCGCCCGCCACGTCCACTGTTACCGCCGCTCACCACCATCCAACCACCAATGTAACTGCAAACATGGAAAGAGCGATTAGGAAGGCAAGATTGTAACAGAGAAGCAAGGAAAAATTGGGTTACAAAACCACTCAGCTTTTTCTGTTTTTCTTATTTTTAAATAGTTGATGTTGTTGGGTTTGGGGGTGGGTATGATGATGATCCTCGGAGAAGATGTTTGGAAGTGACGACAATTTCTTTTTTAGATTTTGGTGTTTTCGGTGAGTGAGAAGATATGCGGAGATGAAGAGGAATATAACCATTTTGTTTTGTTTCTTTTAGAAATATATTAAGTTCACTATCTAGTACATATAAGCCCATCATAACAATCACACTCCCTTGCCCTTATCCACTCGATTCAAATCGTACGCCCGAAAACGTGTTTCCATCTTAAGCTATCGTGCACTTGCATGCACCGAATCCAAACGGACTCCCTAGATTGTCCTTTGGGCCAGGGCCAGTCCGTATTTACACCTCATTTTATTTTGCTAACAGATGCGAATTTACACCCCCTGTCCCTTCCTAATAACACCCCCTAGTATTACTATTATAAAATAATTTTCACCTCCCCCTACTAATTTATTTTTATTTTTTATTTTCTTTTATAAATTCATTTGTATATTTATTTATTTTTCTGTATTTATATATATTTATATTTTTAGTAAGTATAATATTATATATTATTTATTATTTTAGACTTAATTAAAATATAATATTGCTTATTTATATTAAAATCACACGCTTAAAAATAATTTTCGCAAAATAATTTAATTTAATATTTTATATCAAAATATTAAAACCCGCACGATTCACCAAATTATTACATCTACGAGCGACACATGACAAATATCTGACTACGTGACAGGGAGACTATATCAGACTCCTTCACTCTACGTATAAAGAATACTGAAACAAACACCAAATTATTTTTCGTAATAAATTAGTTCGAACAATTAATTTTCGAAAAGGAATACGAATATATTTAAGTTAACTATGTATTTGATCTAACAAACACCGCTATTCATACTCTTAGACTACGTATGCGGGAAATTCAAAATATATTTCACAATCCATAAAAAACACAAACCAACCGCGAATTACGAAATGGGACTTTGATTCCTTATAAGAGGGTATGTAGGCATACAATTAAAATTGTGGCGAGTCCCGCTAACTAAAATTCAACCACTTTTTCCCTAATAATTATATAAAACCCTATTTCCTATTAAATGTGCTTCTAAACCTAGTATCCTTGTGAACAAGGTAGATAAGGGGTGCCTAACACCTTCCCCTCGTCTAGAACCGAGTCCAAATCTAGAATCTCTGAACTTTAGGGTTACTTCTTTATACTCCTTTCCATTAGGATACAAATTAAGGGTGGCGACTCTGAATTTAAATTCAGTTGCAATAGATGATATCCTACATTATCTCAAAGATTGAGACAAACAGGAATTCCTTGAGGATTATGGTCAATGAAATACGACAAGGAGTCTCTACAGAATAAGGATTATGACATAGACGGAAGCCCTATAGGATAGAGATAGTAATGGAAGAAAAGATAACCCTTCCGGGTTTACAGATTATAGTGGGATTTGTGAAAGGTATCCTTAGAAGGAAGGCTCCTGGTTTTGACCTACATATATTCTACCCTCCCCATAAGGTGGTTTCCTTAAGGGTATCATGAATAACACTAGAGGGAAAGGGGTAAGGGCCTCCCTTAAGGGGAGTCTCTTTACAGACCAAAACTTTCGTCTCTAGGTCATGAAAGGTCTCATCATGAGTTTTTTGTTTAAAGGTAGTACAAAGAGTCATAAATGTCATTCCAAAGTCTTACTTCCCAAGAGGATGTCTCTCGAGAGGTATTCCTTTTGCGAAATTCCACCGACTCTAGGAGAAGTCGTCACATAAACTCATAGGGCTGACATAACCCCTTGGCTAATAGACAAACCTTCTTTCTAAGGTTTTTTGAAAATATTTTTTGCAAAATTTAAAATCCCATCACAGATATTATAATAGGATAAAATAATAATAAGCAAAATAAATGAATAAATAAATAAAGAAAAATAAAGAAAAACTAAAAAATAAGAAAAACCCTAAAACCTAAAGGAAAGGCTTCTGAACCTAGGGTTGAGTCCCCAACAGAGTCACCAGCTATTGCAACTGGTTTTTTAAATTAAAGTCGCCACCCTTAATTTTTATCCTAAGGAATGGAGTATAAAGGATAACTCTAAAATAATCAGAGATTCTAGATTGTTGACTCGGTTCTAGATAATGGGAAGGTGTTAGGCACCCCTCATCTACCTTGTTCACAATGATACTAGGTTTAGAAGCGCAATTTTTAAGAAATAGGGTTTTAATGTTTTATTATGGAAAAAAGGGTTTCAATTTTAATTAGTGGGACTCACCATAATTTTAATCATATGCCTACGTATCCTCTTATGAGCAATTAGAGTCCCATTTCGTAGTTCGCGGTAGGTTAGTGTTTTTTATAAATCATGTAGAATTGCTTTCAAATTATCCTTGAACCTTGTCTGGGTTGTAAGTTCAGTGAGCGTAGACTTAGTTCACAGTTAATTTGAAAGTGATTCTCCTTAATCCTTTTTCAAAAATGATCTTGATTTTGATTAAGTTAATAGAAAATGATTTGGTGTATGGTTATCTATATTAAGACGTAGACTGGGGGAGTATGATATATTCTCCTCATCACGTGGCCAAATATTGGCCACATGTCCCTCGCGGATGGTGAATTTGATGAATTGCACGGGTTTTAATATATTTTATTTTGAATAATAAATCGGTAGATGATGTATCGGCCGATTTAATTACTCAAAGACGGACATCCTATTATTTATATAATGTTTGAATCAATTATTTAAAAAATGTTTAATTTACATGCATGTTGAATTTGTTCTATTTTTGTTATTTATCTCTTAAGATTTTTATAATAATTAATGAAATTAATATAATTAAGAAATAACCTAATTAACTAAATGAAATTAACTTAAATAAGACCAACATAAAAAATCTAATTAAAGTTAATCTAACTAGCCATTAGTTAAAACAAGATTGGCTGTGAGATCGTAATGTTAAACAAATCAAACACTTAATTAAATAATTGAAATTAAAGGAATATAATGCTATAACAAAAAATGAGAAAGGAGGTATATGTAAAGTAAGAAACTTGGGATAAGGAACCAAAGGCCTGATACTACCCTACTTCTAAAAAAAGCATAATTACAATAATAAAAAAAATAAATAGAAAATAGCGATGCAGTAGGAATATAACAAGCATAAGTACAAGAGAAAGGTACCTGAGTGAACAACAGTGGACAATCGGAAGGGAGTTTGCTCTCCGGAGTTATTTGTGGATAGTATTGACTTTTTAAAGAGTTTTGTTGTATCGACTTAAAAAACATTTTTATCTTTTCAGCAAAAGGAATGTGTGACAATTCTGTGTGGACAATATATACAGATTATGTGTATTTGCGAATAAAGGTTAAAAAAAATTATTGTTTTGGGTTGTATATATGTGAGAACAAAATGTCACTGGTGGTGATGAATAGTTTAATGAAACAATAAAGCTTAGCAAATATTAGTAGAAGGTATATAGTAAATAACTAGCGATGTATTGGTAAACTTAGACGAAAAAGAAAATTAATAAAATTAGTAATGTAAATTACTAAAGGAGAAAATAACATTAGTAACAATTAGTAACATAAATTATTAGTTAAAAACAAATTAGCATGGTTTATAATAGAATTATTTTTCTAAGGAATTAGGTTTTCTTCTACTAAAAAGATTGCAAATACTATAAAAAGCAAGTGATAAAAATTAGAAATCATGAGTGTGTAGTATCGAAAGATGAGTGAAAATTATTAGCGTAAAGTGATAATTAGAATACATAACCATCAGACAATATCATCAGATGGTTTCATCAACAAGCAAATTAGAATTAAAATTAAAAATAAAATAGGTGGCCTCATATTTAATCATTGGCAAAAAAGTAATTTAAAAAAAAATAGAAGTTTGAAAAAAACCAAGTGTGGTTTCTTTGTTGGTGAATTTGTGAGAAATTGTAGATGTGTGAACAATAGCATAGTGTGAAATTGTGGATCTTATTGATGTCTGATATAGACAACAATATGGTTTGTAAGAGAGATGTGTTAGTTTTCGTGGATCTGTGAAATTCTTGATAAATTATGTGTGTGTGAAAAATTGTGGATGAAGTGGGTGATTTATTGATTTGTTCTGTTTCCTTTTAATTTGCAGGTTATCACAATGATGATGATGAATTCATATTAAATCTCATGATAAAAAAAAAACAACAATACATTATGTATTTGTGTCCTTTTCTATGTTGTGCTCATCCTCTTTGTTTGACAATAACATTTTACCAAAAAGAAACTACAAAGATGAATAAGAATTCAAATACTTTTAAGTTAATTATTGTGTTGTTTTGAGAAACAAAAAAATTTATGTGTAGTTGTTAGCATATGAGAGTGGATTAGTGTCTGTGTTAATGGTTAGAAATACCAAATGTAATATAATAGCAATAAGAATTAGGAATCAAATGATATTTTTCACAAAAATATAATGAACAAGGTAACCATCAGAGATTCATCATGGGATTTAAACAACGAATAAATTGAACTTAAGAAGATAAAATTGAAAATAAGAGGGAGGCCTCATATTAAATTATCGGCCAAAAATATTTTGAAAATAACACCAATAAAATTCTTTAGAAGAGTTTTGAAAAGAAACTTGCAAAAGTGATGTGTGAAACTGTGAAATTCACATAGATTATGGATACGTGAATTTGTAGTGAAATTGTGAATTTCTAGATATTGTGAATTGTGGATATTGTGAATTATGGATGATCTATAAATGTGAAAATTAAATCCTATTTATAGATAAAAAAACCATCCAAGTTGGAAATAAAAACAAAATTGACCAATCAAAAGTTAAGTGTGACACAAATTGACATCAAATGGCCAATAAGAAACACCTATTTAGAAAAGAAAATATTTTTTCATATTTATTATAATTTTTAAAAATACAAAAATAATATTTAAATAATAAAAAATGTATTTTTTATGATGGAATTAAAATTAGTGATAATAAACCAAACATATCAAAAAAATGCACTAAGTGAGATTCGAATTTGTGACCTTGTATTTGCAGGCTCGCTTCTTTACCAGTTGTGCTATGCCATTTCATTCAAGATGAAAAAGAAAATTTAAAACATATGAAAGGTGAGCATGTATTTTCTATTTAAAAATACAAATAATTTGAAATAAATTATTATATTTTTAAATAGTGTTAAAAACAAATAAAACCCAAAATGTTAGTAATACCCAAAAAAATTATGAAACCAAGTTACAAAAATGAGGCGGGCAAATTTGGTTTATGGCACAAGGAAATCTCGAAAGAAAATTGAACCAAATATAAATTATGCCACAAAAGCTTTAGAAAACTACAATCGTAACACTTTAACTTGACAAAGTACCTAAAAATATAACTTGTAATGAATCCAAGAAGGTCATTGATTTGAAGATCATTCATTTTAATTGAACTTCCATCTTAGTTCTTTTCATAATAGTTATCTTGCTCCTCCTCAAGTTTCACCGCCTTAGGTTGATCAATCCCTTATTTGGTGTTCATTCAGTATGTCTGTTGAAGATACGCCTACATGAAGATAGAGAAAAATACAAGAAAGGGGGATTCGAATTGGGTTTTCAAAATTTTTCCCTTTAGAAAAACTACTTAATCAAATGATTGTAAGAAAATAGAATTCCAGAAAGATAAAGAGACACATTCTGTTTATCCAAGTTCACCTTCAACAAGGCTACATCTTGTCCACTCGCCAAGGTGATTTTGCCTTAAACAAGGACTTAATCCACTAATCTCAACAAATTACAAATACATGGGCTACCCACCAATGACTAACAACACAATGATCACACAATTAGTGATCCTTTAAGAATGCTTACCTATTTGGTCCCCTAAGAGATATGACAATCATTGACCCCTCAAGGATTCTGACCTACCCGGTCCCCAAGAAAGGATTTCATCTATAATGACCAGCTGTCAAAGTCTTCTCAAGTATATAGATCTTCATTCAATCACTTGAGGAATCACCAATTCTATAAAGAATTGTTTATGGAGATTACAAGAATGCTTCTTAACAAGCATATTACTCCTAGTTTAAGTACATGATAAAACCCAAAAAAAATTAGTTAGATATGAGCAACAACTCCTTGCTTTTACATAATTCTACAAAGATGAATATAATCTAAGTTTTAGTGCATCATCTTATAGAGTTCTTAATCTTCATCACCATCTTCTTCTTTTTCTTCTTCTTCTTCTTCTTCTTCTTCTTCTTCTTCTTCTTCTTCTTCTTTCTTTTCATATTTTCTTTTTATCTCTCTCTCTGCCTCTCTCATTGTAGTCGCTTTCAATATGAATAACAAATTTGTACTACGTTATGGCTAACATCGTCAAGTTGCAGTCCATTCATTGATATTTTTATATAGCCTTCAAAACGAGTCATTGTAAGGATAGAAAAGTCCTTTCTCCTTCCAACGGTTGATTCCCAACAGATGAATTCAAGAGAGGTTTGGAATAGTATGAAACATCACTTTCCTTAGCATGTTGCTTGTAATTGTTAGCATAAGTTTGTGGGAGACAACTTTTGTGAATAATACAACTAACATTATCATAGTGGAATTTGTGGTGTATTGTTTATACTGAATTCTTCTTGTCTAAGTTTCTTGATTTTTTATCTTCTGATGATGTACTTATGATTCTGAAGTATTAATCTTGGAACAGATCAATTACTTTGTCTTTTTTCTTCTGATGAATAACTGATGAGTAGTTCAAAAACTACTTTGTTGTTGTGGCATAGGAACATCAGAGTTGTCAGAACCATGACTTGTCTTCAAAAATAATAACAACAGCTTTTCTGAAACACGAGGCTTCACTTATGATCTTAGAACTAGTCTTGAAGGCTTATATCTTATCTGATATGAGAGATGGAAATTAAGTGAGAAGATGTTTCATTTCAGAATCTTTTGTTAGTGGATTCTTGTCTTCAGATATATAAACAAAAACTTATTTGAGAAACAAGTCTTGTCGTTGTAGGCAAAAGCTTTTCTGATGTTGATGTCCAAGGCTTTTCTGATGTTTGGATCTTTAAATCAGATATTGTGGCAACAACCTTTCTGATTCTCAAGTCTTTGAATTCTGAGTGTTAATTCTTTTCTTCTTGCTAGATTGATTCTGATTGAAGAATGGTAGTGATCTAGAATATGCTTCTTTGTTCTAGAGTCAGATTCTTTAAGATATTTTAACATTGTGTTTAGATATACAAGAAACAACTAATCTAAGGAATAACTTATTTGTTTGTGAATGAAATATTTTTTAATCCACCATGTCTTGATCTTATCTTGATTTCTGATAATCAACTTTTCTGAGTTGTTGTCTGATGTCTGATTTCTGAAGTAGAAGCTTATATTAGTACATATGATTGTATGGTTAATTAATCTTGGTTTGATCTTTGATTTCTGATGATAGGTTTCTTGATCTACATATCTGGTGTCTGATTTCTGAAGCAAAAGCTTGTATCAGTATATCTGATTTTGACGTTGAATTCTTCCTTTCTGATCTCTTGAATTCTGATCTTTGAATTGAGCTAAAAGCAACAATTTATGTCAACTACATATTGGTTTTCGATCTTGAATTGTTTCTGATATCTTGAGATATTCAATTCTAAGCTCTGATTTATGATATCTTTGTTTATGAGCATCTTCATTTCTGATATCTTCATTCTTGATATTGAGTTATAAGCAAAAGCTTTTATCAGTTACTTCTTTGATTTATGATATCTTGATATTTTAGTCCTTGATTCTGATCTTGATTATGATGTTGAGCTGATATTTAAATCTTGACTTTTTGGCTCTTTGGTTTTTGATCTTTGAAGCTCGAGAACTTCTTAGAAACTCATCGAAATTCTTTTCTTATCGAACATTCAGCATTCAACAAAACTATTGATGTTTCATTAGATACAAACTCAATGGTTTTCTTTTTGAGTGCTAAAGTGATTATGATTATATCTTGATTAAGACTATCCAAAATTATAATATATGTACACTTAATGAAACCATTAGAACTAAAATTGTTCTACATAAAATATATGCACTGTTATCATCAAAACATAGAGATTTAAACATAGATACAAATCTTGTTCTAACACTACATCATGAAACAAAATACTTTTCCGAACATTTTGGGATATAAACACTAAAATTAATGTATGCATATTTTACCAATTAAATAATACTTGTTGTTGCTTTCTAGGTTACATAATCCTTTTTCTTGTCACATATGCAATAGGATTCACTACTACAAATAACACTTTTCATGACGAAGCTTTCACGTCATCCATAAAAATTGAGGTTTTATTCCAAGGCACGCCATATTATATTTTTTTTGTTAAAAAAACAACTTGTTTCCACGTTTATTTTAAAAACCGAGGTGTACTACCATTTCAGACATGCTTCGAATCCCAACTACTACACTTTATGTTTTTATTTGTTTACAAGTATAAAATAAATGATCTAACCCTTTGGTTTTTTGATAACCCAATGGATAAATTAATTATATTTAACTATAAAAACACGCGTTGAACATATTTCGCCCTAATGCTATCTTATTTGTAGCCGCCCCACCATCGAATGCATCATTTTTTGGGATGGATTGCAAATCTGGAAAAAAGAAATTTCTTCTGCCTTGAATAAAACAGTTTTCAAGCTTTTGCAATCCATCTCAAATAATAGTGTTGTTGTTGTTACTCCTAAAACATTTTCCAATTTTTGGGAGAAACACCTTATCGGAAGTTGAATGCATTCAACACATGCACATTGTATACACTAGTGAATGCAGTGATAATGATAGCATCAACAATCAATCTTGGATGCAAAGTTCTGACATTTAAACATCAACATCTATATGTTTGATTGCAAGTGTAGAAAAACTATTGAAGAGATTTTTTTTTAAACAACTTATTTTAATATTATGTGTAAACAATGTAATATAAAAAAATATAATAACTATCACCTCGATTTTTAAAATTAACCGAGGTGATAGTTCAAAAAATAAAAAATAATAAAAACTACCACATTGGTTTTAAACATTAAACCAAGGGGTATAATAGTTAGATTTTACAATAAAAGAAATCGTTAGATTTTACCCTAATTTGTGTTCATATGAAGCCGCCCTAACTCACATCATTATTCAAAATATAAAAAATTAAAAAAAATCTTCAATGTTCTTCTATCTAGAACAAAACATTTTTATGCCTTATACTCACAAAATGGTGTTGTATTTTTGCTTATTTGATAGTTTACAAGTGCAGAAAATCATTATTTATGCAACTTACACAAAGAAGGGAGTTCAACCTTTGAAAGTTTAAACATAGAAGAGAGCTTAACTTTTTAGAAGATGGATATCAGTGAAATAGATCTCTAGCATCTTGTGCGGGACCTAGACATATAGTATTTTAATAGTCTGCGAAGATTTGTTGCATACAATTGATTTTTAATATTCTAGGTAAATAATGTACCATTTTTGTAAAAAAATTAATCTAACCTCTCGATTTTTTCCAAAACCGAGAGGATAATTAATTTTTATTTTTTCACTTTTTTCAACGGCCTTAAACAAATCCTTGTCGTCCATTTAAAGGTTATCAATGCTCAGTAATTTGTATTAGTGATATGTGTGAAACCTAAGGGACATCCATTATATAAGTTCTCTTATGATATTGGAAATGTCACCTAAATGAAAAATATAAGGTGGTTGAAACCTAAGAACACTTGGAAAAGTTCTCTACGATGGATTTCAAATGCAGAAAATCATCTAGGTTCAAGGTTTGTTTTATTAAATTTTTATTTGTACTGAAAATATTTTTTACTATTGATATTAACTATTTTACCCTTTTTTTTCACCAGAAACAAATGCATGCAAGCTATGTTGATAATACTCAATAATTCAACGATCTAGATCTACATCTTGAGGGAATTTGATTTTCATCTAGACCCCTAGGGAGTTTCATTTTTATTTTAATTTAAATAGTATGGATAAACAATGTAATATTCTGGGTAAACCATGTAATATTCTGGATAAACAATGTAAAATTTTTAAAAAAATAAAAATAAATAATCATACCCCTCAGTTATTTAGTAAATCGAGATAAAAGATATGATAGTTTTGAAAATAATAAAATTTGCTACTGCTGAGGTTCGAACCCATGCGCTAATAAAATTTTACCTTGGTGTTTTAAAGACCAAGGTGATAAGTCTTTACTTTTTTTTACGATCTTATTTATGTCACGTCTACTGTTAGAACATAGTTTGATTCTACATCTAATTCATAGTTTTGATGATAACAAATACATAATTATTATGAAGAATAATTATGCACTCTAATCGTTTGATTGAATGTACAGAGAAGTTATGATGAAAGCCAAGAGGATAATGACGTGAATGAACAAATATGAAGCTCTAAAGAGAACATCCTTATAAGAAGATCAGAAGCAAAACTAAGAGTGACACGATAGTAAAAGAAGTTCTAATGCATAAGACAAACTTCTGAAGCACCAAACTGCCAATTATACTCAGATGGGAAAGTTCTGAAAGAACAAAGAAGTCTCAACATATACACTATATTGAAGTTCTGAGACTAAGCACTCAAAGTTCTGAAGATCTGGTGATCCAACATCACATTTACGACAATCAATGCAGAATCAAGAAAGTAACTGCTGGAACATTATGATTGAGAACAAAATCTGTATTTTTGGAAAGAATATTAAAACCTCAAACCATCAACTTTACAAAAATAATTTTATATGTCCCCAACGGATCCAAATATTTTTTAAATAAAGGGGACTATGAAGATGGATCAAATACAGACTCACGCATACGAACAAGTGCGCTCCAAACACTCTCATATCTTTTATCTCTTAAGTTATTCTTAGTGCTATAATTTGTGTAAACATCACAGTTGTGATATAGCTTGTTAGAAGAAATTATAAACACATTGTATATTTGTTTAAGATTGTATTTCCTTGAGAAATCGAGTTGTGGTTTGATCTGAAGAAGACATTGACAGTTGTATTCATGATTTTGTAATCATTTTTTATTAGTGGACTGGAGTAGCTTTGAGTACAAGCGAATTAGGGTAACCAACGTGTTATATTGTTTTAATTTTTGAAAACCATAATTCAACCCTCTTTCTTGTGTTTTTCTATCCTTCAATTAGCATCAGAGCGCCTTGTTCTGGGTGCTAACACTTAACCGTGTCAGGAAAATATCCTAGCAAGAAAAACACTATGGTGGAACCAGTTCAAAACAACAACAATGAAAACCATGATGAGAAAGACAGAATCAATGGAAGACCTCCAATCTTTGATGGTGAAAACTTCGATTACTGGAAAGACAAAATCAAAAGTTTCTTTCTAGCTCATGATGTTGATCTTCGGTTCATGGTAACTGATGGCTACATTTATCCAGTTGAGGCAAACAGTCATAAGATCGCTAGAAAGAAGATGACATATCAACAAAAGAAAGAGTTCAAAAATCATCACAAGGCTAGAACAATCCTTTTGAGTGCCATGTCATACTTTGAGTATGAGAAGATCACAAACATAGATACGACTTAGAACATGTTTGAATCTCTAAAAATGACGCATGAAGGTAACACACAAGTCAAAGAGACCAAAGCTCTTGCCCTCATCCAGAAGTACAAGAATTTCAAGATGGAAGAAGATGAAACAATTGAGACAATGTTCTCAGGGTTTCAAATTCTGGTTGCTGGATTGAAAGTTCTAGACAAGGGGTACTCCATAACAGACCATGTAAAGAAAATCATCAGAAGCTTACCCAAGAATTGGAGACCTATGGTTACAGCATTAAAGCTAGCCAAAAATCTAAACACTATATCACTAGAGCAACTAATCAGCTCCTTAAGAAGTCACAAAACAGAACTAGAAGAAGATGAGCTTCAGAAGAAAGGTAAGTCTCTTGCTCTTAAATCTAATAAAAAAAATATGAAACTAAAGCTTTTCAGGAAGACTAAGAAAGCTCTAGTGGATCTTCATCAGAAGAAGACGAAATATCTCTTCTCTCTAAAAGAGCCCATCAGCTATGGAAGCATAAACAAAGGAAATTCTGAAATCCTAAAAGCTCAGGTAATCGCTTTGAATCATCCTCTGGATACAGAAAGTCAAGCAACAAAGAGGTTGTCTATTACAAATGCAAAGAGCAAGGCCACTACAAAAGTGACTGCCCCAAACTTCAGAAAGAAAAGCCTAAAAAGTAATTTCTCAAAGAAAAGAAGAGAAGTCTTATGGCACATGGGATGGCTTAGAATCTTCTGAAGCAAAATCTGAATCAGAAGATGAACGAGCCAATATAGCATTAATGGCCAACATATCAGATGACATAGATTCATCAGACTCTGAATCAGACTCAGAGGCAGGAGAGGTATTTTCTAAATTCTCTAGATCTCAATTAGAAGATAGTATGTCTGATATTCTTGAAAAATATCAGCAACTTCAAATCTATTACAAGAACCTGAAACATGGTCTAGTATCTGAAATTGAAGAAACTAGAAAACTAAAAGCAGAAAACTATGAGCTAAAAGAAATCAATTATAAACTTGAAAATGAAAAATCCTTTATTAAAAATGAATTATAAAAAGCACAGAAAAAATATGTCTCAGAAGTTTCAACTAGTTCTGATAACATCATAAAAGAATATGATTATCGCTTTCAAAAATTTCTATCTAGAAACATAGATAGAAGAAAAATGGTTTCAATGATCTATGGAGTTAGTAGAAAAGGTAGAAAATGTATAAGATATGTGAAACCAAGAGGAGGCAACATATTAGATGACACAGATTCATCAGACTTTGAATCTGACTCAGAGGCAGGAGAGGTATTTTCTAAATTCACTAGATCTCAATTAGAAGATAGTCTGTCTGAAATTCTTGAAAAATATCATCAACTTCAAATCTATTACAAGAACCTGAAACATGGTCTAGTATCTGAAACTGAAGAAACTAGAAAACTAAAAGCAGAAAACTATGAGCTAAAAGAAATCAATTATAAACTTGAAAATGAAAAATCCTTTATTAAAAATGAATTATATAAAGCTCAGAAAAAACATGTCTCAGAAGTTTCAACTAGTTCTGATAACATCATAAAAGAATATGATTATCTCTTTCAAAAATTTCTAGCTAGAAACATAGATAGAAGAAAAATGGTTTCAATGATCTATGGAGTTAGCAGAAAAGGCAGAAAATGTATAGGATATGTGAAACCAAGAGGAGGCAACATATCAGATGACACAGATTCATCAGACTATGAATCTGACTCAGAGGCAGGAGAGGTATTTTATAAATTCTCTAGATCTCAATTAGAAGATAGCCTGTCTGAAATTCTTGAAAAATGTCAGCAACTTCAAATCTATTACAAGAACCTGAAACATGGTTTAGTATCTGAAACTGAAGAAACTAGAAAACTAAAAGAAGAAAACTATGAGCTAAAAGAAATCAATTATAAACTTGAAAATGAAAAATCCTTTATTAAAACTGAATTATAAATAGCTCAAAAAAATATGTCTCAGAAGTTTCAACTAGTTCTGATAACATCATAAAAGAATATGATTATCGCTTTCAAAAATTTCTAGCTAGAAACGTAGATAGAAGCAAGATGGTTCCAATGATCTATGGAGTTAGCAGAAAAGGCAGAAAATGTATAGGATATGTGAAACCAAGAGGAGGCAACATATCAGATGACACAGATTCATCAGACTCTAAATCAGACTCAGAGGCAGGAGAGGTATTTTCTAAATTCTCTAGATCTCAATAAGAAGATAGTATGTCTGAAATTATTGAAAAATATAAGCAACTTCAAATCTATTACAAGAACCTGAAACATGGTCTAGTATCTGAAACTGAAGAAACTAGAAAACTAAAAGCAGAAAACTATGAGCTAAAAGAAATCAATTATAAACTTGAAAATGAAAAATCCTTTATTAAAAATTAATTACAAAAAGCTCAGAAAAAATATGTATCAGGAGTTTCAACTAGTTTTGATAACATCATAAAAGAATATGATTATCGCTTTCAAAAATTTATAGCTAGAAACATAGATAGAAGCAAGATGGTTTCAATAATATATGGAGTTAGAAGAAAAGGAAGAAAATGTATAGGATATGTGAAACCAAGAGGAGAAGAAACATATCAGCCAAAACAAGTAGATGACATGGTCATAAAACACACACCTCTGGACTCACATTTCAAATTTGGACACACACATGATATAAAATATACTAGTGAATCATATTCTGTGAACTCTTATGAAAAACCAAAATTGAATCAGAATTTTGGAATCTCTAACCAAAAAGGACCCAATAAGATATGGGTACCTAGATTATGATGCAGATGTCTTTAGCAGTAAAGTTGATACACCAGTCTTGGTACCCGGACTCTGGATTCTCTTGACACATGATGGGAAGAAAGCATATGTTCCAAATCCTGGAACTTAAATCTAGAGGATATGTAGGTTTTGGAGGCAATCATAAAGGAAAAATTATTGGTTGTGGAACTGTTGGTAAAAATACACTTCCCTCTATAACTAATGTTCTTTTAGTATATGGATTAATGCATAATCTGTTGTCCATAAGTCAACTAAGTGACAACAGTTATGATATAATTTTCAATCAAAAGTCTTGTGAAGAAGTTAGTTAGAAAGATGGATCAATCCTATTTAATGGTATGAGAGACGACAACATTTATAAGATTAAACTTTATGAACTAAAAAGTCAGAATGTAAAATTCCTTATGTCTGTTAATGATGAGCAATGAGTCTGGCATAGAAGTAAATGGCATGTTAGTATGAGAAAAATATATCAGATTAACAAACTCAATCTAGTCAGAGGACTTCCAAACCTGAAGTTCAATTCAGATGCTCTGTGTGAAGCATGTCAAAAGGGAAAGTTTGCAAAACCTTCTTTTAAATCTAAAAATGTCGTCTCTACCTCTAGACCATTTTAACGTATGCATATAGATCTGTTTGGACCAATGAAAGTTGAATCCATTAGTGACAAGAAGTATGAATTAGTGATCATAAATGACTATAGCAGATGGACATGGGTAAAGGTCTTAAGACAGGAGGACGAGTCACACTCGGTGTTCTCTACCTTCTGTAACCAAGTTCAAAATGACAAAGAGTTTAGAATTGTAAAAGTCAAAAGTGATCATGGTGGATAATTCGAGAATAAAAGTTTTGAAATTTTTTTTTTAATGAAAATGGCATTTCTCATGATTTTTCTTGTCCTATAACTCCCTAACAAAATGGAGTTGTAGAACGAAAGAATAGAACTCTACAAGACATGGCAAGAACAATTATCAATGAGACTAACATTTCTAAACAATTATCAATGGCATTTCTCATGATTTTTCTTGTCCTATACATTCAGAATACAATCTCCGTAAGACCTATTATGGAAAAGACTCCATATGAATTGTGGAAGAACATAAAGCCTAAAAGTTATTTACTTCCATCCTTTTGGATGTACCCATTATATTTGAACACCAAATAAAATCTGAATAAGTTTGATTCTAAGGCACAAAAGTGCTTCATGTTAGGATACTCTGAATGCTCAAAAGGATATAGAGTATATAACACAGAAACACGAATTGTGGAAGAATCCATTAATGTCAGATTTAATGATAAGCTTGGCTCTCAAAATTCAAAGCAAGTTGAAAATTTTGCAGATATAGAAGTTCAAATTACAGGTACTAGAGACAGATCTTCTGAAGAAAATATCCCAGAAACCAAGACCAATGCAGAAAAATACAGAAGTATAATAAAAAACGATACTACAAAAACATCTGAAGAACCCATACATAAAAGACAACCAAGAAGCAGATCAACACACTCTGTAGATTTGATTCTAAGAAAGAAGATTGATCCAATCAGAATAAGATATACATTTGAAATGGTTGAAGAGTCTCTCTTAGGATTGGTATCTCTGATAGAATCAACCTCCATATATGAAGCACTTCAAGATAGTGATTAGATACTTGCAATACATGAAGAACTTAATCAATTTACTAGAAATGATGTACGTGATCTAGTTCCAAAACTAAAAGGATTCAATATCATTATGTTGTACCCCAAAATTTTCCCTCCATTTTTCTTCAAGACATTCTCCTAGGGTTCTCAAATGCCTAAGGTTTCTCAAGAAATGATTAGACAAATTCTCCTCCTAAGCAATAGACTTACAACTAGGGTTTCATTTTTTCTCAAGGAAGTTTGGGTTTATAATTCCTCAAATGGTATTCATGACTCCTCCTATACTTCAAATAATGCTCATACCAAGATTCATGCCTTGTATCACAAGTTTGCTCAATCATTTGCTAGATGATGGAAAATCAACTATATTAGGTAAAAAGTCAACTATGGTCAACATACAGTCAAAGCTCATGATTTTTGGTCAACATCAAGATTTTGAATTCATATTCATCATTTGATCAAGGATTGATAATGATTCCTCAAGAAAAAATCTCAAATCATCAAAAGTTAAAAGTTGCCAAATTAGGGGTTTCATATGAGAAGTCAACTGAACTTTGACCAAGCGTAACTTTCACATGCTTCATCAGATTTTTCTCAAACAAAGCTCGTTTTAAAGGAAATTCAATTCTCTACAAATTTGTCTCTCTAAGCTCATGTCCAAAAAATGCTTCATTTGAGAGATATGGGCCAAAACATTATAGGTCATTCCAAATGTTAACAGAAAGACACTTTTTGTCAAGGCAACTTGAAGAAGTTAAAAATACAAGAAGGGGGGTTGAATTGAAAAACTTGAAATCAAATGCGCAATGACACAATATTTTTATCCTGGTTCGTTTGATATCAAACTACTCTAGTCCACCCGTCAAGGTGATTTCGCCTCTCTCCAATGAGGTCTTAATCCACAAATCACAAATAGATTACAATCACTACTTTGATAACATTCAAAGTCCTCTTGAGTACAACCACAATCCAGTTAATCTCAAGTAAAAATTGTCTTAATCTAAGATACAAGAATTCTGTGTAGTTGTTTTTCGTTACAAAAACATTTATCACAACTGTGATAGTTTACACAATTTTAGAGCGTGGAAAATATTGAAGAAAGCTTGCAGCATTTTTTGAATTGTATTGCAGTAGCATTGGAAAATCGTAAATGATTTGATCACTTATCTTTTTTATATAGGTAATGGAATCATGTTCATCATTAAGCGTGATAATGGTCATTAACGCAGTTTCCTTTTTAAGAAGATCCTGTCTGAATGAAGCCGTTATAATTGATGCTGTCTTGATTGAATAGTAACGCTTCAGAATCTTACATCCCTGCCTACTGCTGATGCTTCAGAACATTGATGAGTTAGATTATAATACTTTTATTCAGAATCAGAGTTTACTTCACTTAAGCGTAGGTTTTGATCATCATTCTTCAGCGTAAATTCTGATTACCTCGGCATGTAGCTTCTATAGCTTAACTTCTGATGATGCTTTGGTCAGAACTTCTGCATACAAAATAACATAATTTTAGGGTGCATATTTGTTCTTTGTATTTTTTATCATCAAAACTCTAACTAAGGGTTGTAGAATCAAACTATGTTCTAACAATCTCCCCCTTTTTGATGATGACAAAAACTAGAATTTTCAATGAAAAATAGAGAACAAAAAATTTAAGAGAGACTCCCCCTGAGTTGATTACTTCCCTGAAGTTCCTTCTCGTTAGAGCTTTTGCTGCATCTCCTATCAGAATTTGTTCCTGTTCAAACTTTTCAGAAAGTAGAAGTTAAATAATTCAGAATGTTTGAGACTTTTGTCCCGGTATACTATTATTGAAAATATCTTACTTTCTCCCCCTTTTCGTCAAGTATAAAAAAGCAATATAATCAGAGTCAAAATAGATGAATTATATTAAAAACATAATGCAATGACAAGTTTCAGAAACAAGGAGGTACGGATAAAAGATTACAGATAAACAATTTTAAAGAAAATCTAAGAAGGAGGGGGAAGACGTGTGAACAACGCTTCCAACAAGCTCTTGATCTGAGTGCTTGACTCTTCCTGCTTTCCCAAAACATCTTTGATTTCCTTTGTAGTATCTTCTTGTTTGTCCATAATCCTTTTGATCTCTTTGTTCATATCCTCTTGCTTATCCAGTCTTGCATGGATTAGAGCATTCTCTTTCTTCAACTCTTTCAGAGTTTGCATGGCTAGAGAGGAAGTTGTTGTCTCTTCAGGGGTTGCATGCTGTTTAGAACATTCTGCAGCTTCTTCTGCTACAATCATGTCTTCTAGAGTAGTAGTCAGGGAGATACTATTTGAATCTGGTTCAGCAACTTTTGAAGGATGGTGCTCTTTCCAGGGAGCATTATCCAGCCAAAGAATGTCTTTCTTGCACCATTGACTCATAACATTATCTTGAAAAGATTTCAGCTGATCACTGAAGTTCTGCTGAGCCCTTTCATAACCCAATTCCTTCAGCTTCAGAGTTTCAGCATTGAGCCATTTTCTGAATCTTTCCCAGAGAGAATCAGAAGCAGCAGGATTAGAAATCTCTAGGCTTGCTTTCTTCAAAGAATTGATCCATTCCTGCATTCCTGTTTCAAAAATCAACAAACTCTTACTAACATCTGATTTTGGTTTAGATTTGGGAATGGCAATTTTGTGAGAGGTGGAAGCTAGTCTGTCCAGCACTAGTGGATCAATGACAATTCTAAGGTTGTCAGCTGGATTTTTGATGGGTGAAGGAGCGGGAGAGTCACGAATTATAATTGGTGTGTTAGGGTGTTTGGTGGTGTGGATTCAAGGGATGAAGGGATTTATGGAATATCATGAATAGTGAGGGACATGCGAACCGAAAGGGGTTCTGTTCTTCTAGGGATTGGGATAGTGGTGTCAGAATCTGAAGGAGAGTCTTCAGATTGGTTTGAGGAGGCGTGTTGAGTTTCTGGTTGTGGAATTTCAGAAGATGGGTTTTCAGAAGGTGGAGAGAGAGAGTGTCTATTTTCTGGTTGTGGTGAGTTGGGGTTCAGATGTTCTGGTTGAGGAGAATGTGGTTGTGGATTTTCTGGTTTTTGTTGAGAGTTTGGATTTTCTAGGAGTGGAGATTGAAAGTCTGAATCAAATAGTTCAATTTCAGGTAGAACTTTTGCAAGTTCTGGTTGATGATGATATGGGTTTGGATTTTGATTGGGGGAGTGAGGTTCATTCAGAAAGTTTCCTAGAGTTACAGGTGGGTCAAATTCTATGTCAAAATCTTCAAAGGTTTGGGGTGAATGATTTTCTATAGGTTGAGGTAGAATGGTTTCAGATGTTGTAACATCAATTGATTCCATAACAGAAATAGAAGATGGATTACCTTTCTTTTTCGCAGCTTTAGGTGTCCTATGAGAGGATCCTTTTCCTTCTGCTTTCCTCTTCTTAGATTTCTTTAAAGCAGCCTTGTGCAGATCTTGAATGTTGATTTCTGGAGTAGTCCCATCAGCCTTGTAAGCTTCAAGGTATCTGACAATGATTTCTGGGTTGGCGTCTATATCAGAAAATAGAGGAAAATCCTTTAGAGGTATCCTTCTTGAAGTAATTGTCTCATGAGAAGAAATGGTTGGTTCCTTCTAAATGTTCTCAATGATCTTCATTTTCTTCAGATTTTTTGCGTTCAGAGGCTTCCCAGCAGTTGCTTCCAAAGTGCTTATTTCTTGAGCCTCTGTCAGATATTCTATCAACTTGTTTTTTGTTAGAATATCTGATATCAATCTTCCTAAGGGAATCCAATCCCTCTTAGTTCTTTCTTCTTCTCTGGTCTCTTTCACACTTGTTCTGAGATAGTTGAAGAGCACGTGTGGAAGATTAATCTTTGTCTTCTTTGCAATGAAATAGATCAGAAACTGCTGATCAATATTGATGTAATCAAGAGAGCTTGTAGGCTTCCTATGATTGATACATCCCAGAATGATTCTGGCCCAGATTCTGTGATGATCCTTCAAATCTCTGATTTTGCTTGATGGTTTTCCAGAAGTGAAAATTTCCTTTGCAATTGATTTTAGGTCAGAACATCTATCTGCCATATCAATGCACCTGACTCCACCACCATTGCAACCAATGAGCTTTCCAATAAGATCTTCTGTTATCACTATTTTCTTTCCCATAACATAAGAAGTAACCTGGTGGTTAGATGATGTAGCATGAATCCAAAATTCTTTGACGAGAATTGGAAACATTGGACCCGACAGACGGTCAAAATACCTGTTCCAACCTTGAGCAGTTATGTCTTCATAGAGATTGAACCCATTTTCTTGTAGACTCTCAAAATCAATGATTAAATCAGAGAGAACTTTCAGGTTATCAACAGGAGTGAGAAGCGTCCTAATTGGTTCTTCATATTGTTTCGTTGATGAAGATTCAAGAGCACTGGGATTTTTGAGGTTTGATGAAGAAGCCATTGCTCACACGGTTTTGATGAAGAAGATGAAAAGGGTTTTTGAAAACGAAACTTGAAACAAGAGAGAATATAAAAGATAGTAAAAGTGAATGAATGAAATAGTAGATTTGAGTTTAAATAGGTTTTCTTGGAAAACGTAAGCAGTAAGTAAGAAAATAAGTAATGATTATATGCATTAATGAAAACCAAAGATTAGGGGATTCAAAAAGATATTTGAACGGTTTACCACTGAAAAGTGTCTCAATGCATCCAATCAGAGCCTTGGACCCTTCAGAATGTGAACGCGTGTTCAGCCTCAGAAGGTGGCTTGTGAGAGGATGACAAATGTTTGATGATGTGAATTGCACACCTTTATCCTTGAAATGAAACGATCAGATCTTCTTGGATAGACTCTGAGGCAACTGTACTTCTAACTTCTCAAGGCAAGTTGATTAGATGTTCACAGAAAACAATAAAGTTGTGAGGGTTAAGATATGCAAATAAAATATTTTATTCTGGGCATAACTTCATGCTGAGATGTTTCAGAATGAAATTGAATCTATCTTCAGAAAGAGGTTTTGTAAATACATCAGCCTATTGATGGTCTGTGTCAATAAATTTTAAGGTGAGAATTCCTTTCTGAATATAGTCCCTAATAAAGTGATGTTTTATTTCTATATGCTTAGCCCTAGAATGAAAAATAGGATTCTTACTGAGACATATAGCTGAAGTGTTGTCACAGAAGATAGGAATGTTACTCTCAAATATGTTGAAGTCTTCAAGTTGACTTTTCATCTAGAGCATTTGAGTGCTACATCCAACAACTGCTATGTATTCAGCTTCTGCTGTTGACAATGCTATTATGGACTGTCTCTTGCTGGTCCATGAGATCATATTTTCTCCCAAAATCTGGTAGCTTCTAAAAGTGATTTTACGCTCTACTCTGTCTCTAGCAAAATCAGCGTCACAATATCCTACTAGGCTGTATTCATTGGATTTTCTATAAAACAAACCCAGATTAGTAGTACCTTTCAGATACTTGAAAATTCGCTTAACTGTTGTTAAGTGAGATTCTCTAGGATATGATTGGAATCTAGCACATAAGAAAACACTGAATAAAATGTCAGGCCTTGAAGCCGTCAGATAAAGGAGATAACCAATCATACCTCTGTGGACTTTCTGTTCTACCTTTTTACTTACCTCTTCCTTTTCCAGAATACACGTGGGGTGCATTGGAGTCTTTGAGGGCTTACATTCTGAGAGATCAAATTTCTTCATAAGTTCTCTGACATATTTGCTCTGATGAATGTAAGTTCCTTCTGGAGTTTGGTTTATCTGAATGCCCAGAAAGAATTTGAGTTCCCCCATTAAGCTCATCTCAAACTCTGCCTGCATGCACTTAGCAAACTCTCTTCCCAGAGAAGGTTTAGTGGATCCAAAGATGATGTCATCTACATAAATCTGACACACTAATATGTCATTCTTAAATGAATTACAGAACAAGGTTGTGTCCATTTTTCCTCTGGTGAATTCCTTTTCTAACAGGAAGTTACTTAGTCTTTCATACCAAGCTCTAGGAGCTTGTTTCAGACCATAAAGTGACTTCTTTAGTTTGAAAACGTATTCTGGGTGTTTGGAATTCTCAAACCCGGGAGGTTGGTGCACATATACCTCTTCATCTATATATCCATTTAGGAATTCACTTTTGACATCCATCTGATACAGAGTGATGCCATTATTTACAGCAAAAGAGATTAAAAGTCTGATAGATTCTAACCTGGCGACTGGAGCAAAGATTTTTGTATAGTCTATCCCCTCTTGCTGACTATATCCTTGTGCCACCAGTCGTGCTTTGTTTCTGATGACTTCTCCTTGCTCGTTCAGTTTGTTTCTGAACACCCACTTTGTTCCAATGACGTTGAATCCTTTTGGTTTGGGAACCAAATCCGATACGTCATTTATGGTGAACTGTTTTAATTCCTCCTGCATTGCCAGAATCCAGTCATTATCCAGAAGAGCTTCATCAATTGTTTTTGTTGGTTCAATCAAAGAGACCAGTCCCATGAGGGATTCTTCAGAGTTTCTGAATGTTGATCTTGTTCTGATTAGATCTTGCTTCTTTTCCAGGATTTTATCTTCTGGGTGAGCCATGCTGCTTCTAGAAAACCTTTTCTGGAGTTGATCAACAGAAGGTGCTGGATTGCTTGAAACATTTCTTTCTGACGTTGTTGGAGTGTCTCTGTTGAGATCTTCTGATGATTTGTCTTCAGTACTTATGAATTCAACTTCTATATCTGCAAAGAATTCATTCGGCTTTGACTTTTGAGGGTCAAGCTTATCATTAAATCTAACTCTGATTAACTCTTCAACAATCTGTGTTTCTGTATTGTATACTCTGTACCCTCTTGAGCGTTCAGAGTATCCTAATATAATACACTTTTGTGCTTTAGAGTCAAACTTGTTCAGATAATTTTTAGTATTCAGAATGAAACAAGTACATCCAAACAGATGGAAATAAGAAACGTTGGGCTTTCTGTTCTTCCACAGCTCATATGGAGTCTTTTCCAGAATAGGTCTTATAGAGATTTTATTCTGAACGTAACACGCTGTGTTAATTTCTTCTGCCCATAATATCTTAGCAATGTTAGTCTCATTGATCATGGTTCTGGCCATTTCTTGCAATGTTCTAATCTTTCATTCTACAATTCCATTTTGTTGTGGAGTTCTAGGACAAGAGAAGTCATGCAAGATGTCCTTTTCATTAAAAAATGATTCAAAATATTTATTTTCAAATTCCCCATCATGATCACTTCTGACTTTGAAAATTCTAAGATCCTTTTCATTCTGAACTTGGTTACTGAAGGTAATGAACACAGAGTGTGACTCGCTCTTGTGTCTTAAGAACTTTACCCATGTCCATCTGCTATAGTCATCGACGATCACTAACCCATACTTCTTGCCACTAACAGACGCAATTTTTATTGGTCCAAATAAGTCTATGTGCAGAAGTTCTAATTGGTTAGAGGTGGAAACAACATTTTTGGATTTAAAAGCAGGTTTTGCAAATTTTCCTTTTGGACATGCTTCACAAAGGGCATCTGAGCTGAACTTCAAATTAGGAAGTCCTCTGACCAGATTGAGTTTGTTAATATGAGATATTCTTCTCATACTAACATGCCTCAATCTTCTGTGCCATACCCATTGCTCGTTCTTAAAAGAAAGAATACATTTTACATTCTGACTTTTTAGTTCAGAAAGTTTTATTTTATAAATGTTGTTTTTCCTCTTACCATTAAACAGGATAGTTCTATCTTTCTGACTAACAGCTTTGCATGAATTTTGATTAAAGATTATATCATAACCGTTATCACGTAATTGACTTATGGATAACAGGTTATGCATTAATCCATCAACTAACAACATATTATTTATAGAGGGAAGATTTCTATTACCTACTGTTCCAGAGCCAATGATCTTTCCTCTTTGGTTTCCTCCAAATCCCACGTAGCCTCCAGGTTTAAGTTCCAGGCTTTGGAACATATGCCTTCTTCCCGTCATGTGTCGAGAGCAGCCAGAGTTCAGGTACCATGACTGGTGTTTTAGCCTTGCTGCTAATGATATATGCTACATATATAATTTTATCCTTAGGTACCCATATCTTCTTGGGTCCTGGTTTGTTAGTTTTACCAAAATCATGATTGAATTTTGGTTTGACAGAATAATCATTACTAGTATATTTTAGGTCGTGTGTGTGCCCATATATGAAGTGTGATTTAAGTGGTGTGAGTTTTATGACTAAGTCCATGGCTTTCTTAGGTGTAGATACCTTACCTTGATATACTATCCCTTTTCTTATATTTCTACTAACTCCATAGATTATTGAAGCCATCTTGCTTCTATCTATGTTTTTAGCCAGAAACTTCTGAAAGCTGTGATCATAGTCTTTGATGATTTCATCAGCATTATTGGGAGTCTCTGGGATTATTTCCTTCTGAGAGTTTTGAAAATAATTTTCTAATTTTGAAACTTTTTCTTTTAACTCAGAATTTTCTAATCTGAGACTCTTAGCCTTTTCAGAGTCAGAGACAAGATCCCTTTTTAGGTTCTTGAATTTGACTCTGATTTGCTGATACCTTTCCAGAATTTCATTTAGACTTTCTGCAAGTTCATCCTTAGTAAAGTTTATAGTGAAGTCAGGGAATACCTCTTCAGTGTCTGATTCTGAGTCCGAACCAGAATCAGACACTGAGTCAGATTCTGTGTCAGATTCAGACACTGAAGAGGTATTCCCTGACACTGAATCAGACTCAGAGGTGTCCGAATCATCCCATGTTGCCATGAGGCTTTTCTTCTTTTCCTTAAGGAACTTATTTTTGGGCTTCTCCTTCTGAAGCTTTGGACAGTCACTTTTGTAGTGCCCTTGCTCATTGCACTCATAGAAGATGATGTCCTTGTTATTTGGCTTTGTGTCCTGAAGAGCCTTCAGATCTTCTATGTCCAGAGGAAGACTCAAAATTTCTGTATCTGGAAGAGGATTCATTTTGATTCTCTGATCTTCTAGGGTTTCTGAATTTCCTTTGTCTCTGCTTCCACAATTGATTCACCCTTCTGGAGAGGAGAGACAATTCATCTTCTTCTGATGAGGATCCATCAGAGGTTTCTTCCATAGCCTGCAAAATCTTAGAATCATATTTTCTGTTAGATTTTAAAGCTAATGGCTTACCTTGCTTTTGAGGCTCATCTTCTTCTAGCTCTATCTCGTGACTTCTGAGGGAGCTGACAAGTTCCTCCAGAGATATCTTGTTGAGATCTTTGGCTAGCTTAAGTGTTGTGACCATTGGCCTCCATTGCTTAGGTAGACTTCTGATGATCTTCTTTACGTGATCAACAGTAGAATATCCTTTGTTAAGAACCTTCAGCCCAACAACAAGGATCTGGAATCTTGAGAACATTGCTTCTATGGATTCACTATCTTCCATCTTGAATGCCTCAAACTTCTGAATGAGCACAATGGATTTGGTTTCTTTGACTTGAATGTTGCCTTCATGCGTCATTCTCAGAGAGTCAAACATATTTTTGGCTGTCTCTCTGTTTGATATTTTCTCATATTCTTAGTATGAGATAACACTGAGAAGTATTGTTCTGGCCTTATGATGATTTCTGAAGTCACGTTTTTGCTGGTCAGACATTATTTTTCTATCTATCTTCTGAACAAGTCCATCCACTGGATGTGTGTATCCATCAGTTACCATATCCCATAGATCAGCATCATGGGCCAGAAAGAAGCTCTCAATTCTGTCTTTCCAGTAGTCAAAATTTTCTCCATCAAAGACTGGAGGTTCGCCACTGATTTTTTCCTTGTCTTCATGATAGTCATTGCTGATGTTTTGGCTTGGTCCCACTATAGTGTTTTTCTGAAGCTTGGATCTTGTACTGACACGGTTAAGTGTATGAACTCAGAACCAGGCGCTCTGATGCCAATTGAAGAAGTGAAAAACACAAGAAGGGGGGGTTAAATTGAAAAACTTGAAATCAAATGTGCAATGATATAGTATTTTTATCTTGGTTCGTTTGATCTCAAACTACTCCAGTCCACCCATCAAGGTGATTTCACCTCTCTCCAACGAGGTCTTAATCCACTAATCCCAAATAGATTACAATCACTACTTTGACAACTGTCAAAGTCCTCTTGAGTACAACCACAATCCGGTTAATCTTAAGGAAAAACTGTCTTAATCTAAGATACAAGAATTCTGTGTAGTTGTTTTTCATTACAAAAATAGTTATCACAACTGTGATAGTTTACACAATTTTAGAGCGTGGAAAATACTGGAGAAAGCTTGTAGCGTTTTTTGAATTATATTGCAGTAGCGTTGGAAAATCGTAAACGATTTGATCACTTATCTTGTTTATATAGGCAATGGAATCCAATTCATCTTTAAGCGTGATAATGGTTATTAACGTAGTTTCCATTTTGAGAAGATCATGTCTGAATGAAGCCGTTATAATTGATGCTGTCTTGATTGAATAGTAACGCTTCAGATTCTTACATCCTTGCCTTCTACTGATGCTTCAGAACATTGATGACTTATATTATAATCCTTCTGTTCAGAATTAGAGTTGACTTCACTTAAGCGTAGGTTCTGATTATCATTCTTCAGCGCAAATTCTAATTACCTCAGCATGTAGCTTCTATAGCTTAACTTCTGATGCTGCTTTGGCCAGAACTTCTGCATAAAAATAACATAATTTTAGGGTGCATATTTGTTCTTTGTATTTGTTATCATCAAAACTCTAACTAAGGGTTGTAGAATCAAACTATGTTCTAACACAACTTACATCAAGATAAAGTCTTCAAATGTAAAAATGATCAAAATGCATATTGTATAGGATATCTTGAGCTTTCTAAAAAGTGGAAGATTTCCTTCAAATAATAAAAATTGAGAGAGTTATGATTGGCACAAGTTGGGAAATTTCGAGAAAATGCATGAAACCCAAATTGATTAAACACGAATTTTTGGGCTAATAGGCTTGTGTTTCATGGTCCAAACATGTATTAGGCCTCATAGTGAACCTCTAAACCTATTTATACACCCCTTTGATTTTTATTCCATTTATTTTTGATTTTTTTTATTTAAATCAAAATTAAATAAGATAAAGTCAAGCTTTTCTTACAAGGTCCAAGCCCACAATGGTTTAACCTAATTCTTCTCTATATATTGCTCTTCATTCAGACATAACATCACACAAAAACCCTTGTAGAGAAAACTATTCCAAAACATCCAAAAATTCAAGAAACTAGGGAAACACAAAACCCTTGTTTCCATCCATTCTCAATTGAAACCAAGCATTGCATTATCATCTTGAAGTGCCTAAGAATCCATCCCAATCCTCAAGCAGTCAAGATCGTGCCCAGAACATCACGTTCATCCTCACCGGTTTTGGTAGTTTTTTTTTTTAATTTCAAACCTTTTATTTATGCATTGTTAACTAATTTGATACATTTACATGAGTTCACATTATTAGAGCAGGTTTGATGCACAATATGTGAGCTCTGACGTAGTGGCAAGGCAAGCAATGATAAAGGCTAAGGGCGTAGGTTCAACACCCACCCATGATATTTTCGCTTTATTTTACTTCTAACTTGTTCTTTTTCCTTATTTTTTCCCTTTAATACGGTGTGGAAGGCTAAGGGCATGGATTCAACACTCACCCCTGACATTTGTTTTGTTTTGCTTTGCTTTCAACTTGTGGTTTTTTCCTTAATTCTCTTCCTATAAACCCTAATTCTTTTGGCAAACTTAACCCTAAATTCACCTAACCATAAAACCACAAACCTTTTTTTTACAAACCTAAATTTTTTTTGTAAGCCCTAAAAATAATTAAATTTTAGGTTTTTTTATCATTAACCATTTTTTATTTAATTTAATTAATCAATTATTTTGTTAATTAAAATTAATTAATTTTTAGGTTTTTTTATCATTAACCTTTTTTATTAATTTAATTAATCAATTTTTTTGTTAATTAAAATTAATTAATTTTTAGGTTTTTCATCATTAACCTTTTTTATTAATTTAATTAATCAACTATTTTTGTTAATTAAAATAAATTAGTTTTTAGGTTTATTCATCATTAACCTTTTTTATTAATTTAATTAATCAACTATTTTTGTTAATTAAAATTAATTAGTTTTTAGGTTTATTTTAATCATCATTGAAAAAAACCTTTTCCATAAAAAAATCATCAAAATCATTTCTTTTTTTCTCTATTTTAATTTTATTTTATTTTCATAGATAAAGTGTATGGGATTTGCAATTTGTAAATAGCCTTATCTTTCGTATTTCCATTATTATATAACTACTCCAGTATGTAATAACTTATGATTTCTATTTTCCGCTTTTCTATTATGTAACTACCCCAAGGCCATGTAATAGCGTTGGAATTTTATTTTTTGCACTTAATTTTTTCTGCTATTATATTACTATATTGTTGTTAGTAATTAGGGTGTATAGCAAGATAAAACCTGATGATAGAAAACCCTACTCTCAAAGATAAAGTAACTAAAAATAACACACTTGCACATGCGCACCTCTAGGGTTACCTCTCTTGTTTCCTTTCTATTAAAGAGTCATGTCCCTCGAACATAGGGACACTTTAGCAAAATCACTCTGATACAAAATATCATAGTCCCTCGATGACCCCTTATATGTTTCCATCGGTAAATGATCTAGTCCCCTAAACGATAATTGCTAAAGCGTCTTTATGAGTTTCCTTCGATGACTGTACGATGACTCTCGCTTGTCCCTTCACATCCAACGATAGGGCTTCCTACTAACTAATGGTTGGGTAGAAATATCTAAAGGAGGAGGAAAAGTACAATAAAGACCTTGAGTAGGTAGAACGCTTGTAATCGCTTGCTCACAAATCTCTTCAAAACAAAAATGTTTCACACAAACACTTTAAAATTATTTTCAAAACACTTTATACGAATTCTGGAGGATGAATACAAGAATCATTACAAAGTCTTGCCTTACTATTGCCATTTCAAAATATATCAAACACACATACACAAAAGCATATTTTCAAAAACAAAGTGAGCTAGCGAGGAAGATCCCGTAGATAACTACAGACGAAAAGGATGCTAACACCTTCCCTTTTCATAACCTACCCCCTGAACTTAAAAATATCAAAGGTCTTTCCTGTTCTTTTCACCCTTTTCTTATTGGATAAAAGAAAAGTCAGTGGCAACTCTTGCTATCCGCAACATTTGCAATAAAACTCATAACCAAGTCAGTTCTTCGACCATATTACAGAACTGGTGACTCTACTGGGGAAAATAAAAGAGGGGTAACCTTAGAGTTAGATAAATTTTACTTAAAATTGTTTGCCTTGTTTGCTTTATATTTGAGGGTTGCTCGGGTTTATTTCTTGCAAAGATCCTACACCCAGATCTGGGGGCATTTTAGGTAAGTAGCAACAGATCATGGAAACTATATGACGTATACCGATATGGTTGAAGTGATATCTATGTTAGTGCGACACAGTGGTTGGTACTAGTGCCCTCGAGTCAGTCAGGGAGAATATTAGGCTGTCGCGTGGTGTCATAAACACTAACTGACCTTTAGAACCTTAATTGAACCAACTTAGCCATTAGAAGGCAGTGAGATCGTCGGATTTGGTGCAGTCCAAAGTTGATTGATACTCGATATTAAACTCATTGAGATTAGACTCTCGGGAAATTTCGGTGGCAAGTCAGTTGCACTGCTGAAATAATGCCTGAGAGAAAGATCAGTGATATGACACTCCTAGAACCCAGTTAATATTCTTAGGACATGTTGAGCCAACTGAAATTCAAGAGGGCACTTACCTATGAACCCCATGCAAGCCTTAAACCTAAGGCTCTTGGGTGCTTTGTTTGTTTTTGTTATCTATTCAAATATGACATCATACCATATCATTTTCACTGATCATTTCAAGGATCTCAAGGGCCTGTGATGCAAGTTATCATGAACCAGACATATATCAAGAGGCAAGGAGATTTATTTTCCTCTAACCAAATGTCGTCAAAGTATTATGAACCAGACGTCTAGCAAGGGGCAGGGGGATTTATTTTCCTCTAAACCAATGTCGTCAAAGACAGAAGTTCGTTACCTTGAGTCAAAGGCTAGGATCCACTCGACATGGTGAGCTTGAGTCTCATAGAAGGACGTTCAAAGACATAAATTTCTTTACTCAAAGCTACGGCCATAATCGATTTCTAACATTTTACATTGCATCCACATATCATACACATCATACCATAATAGGTATTTCCCAAGAAAGGTTTCTCATCTTCGTACTATTTATTTCAGTAAAATATGACTCTCGATAAAACAATGAAAGATCTCCAGGCTCAGGATGCTCAGTTCTAGGAAATGTTCCAGAACCTATCCAAGGGGAAAGAGGAATTGAAAGAACTCCTCACTAAGAACATGACCAAGAAGAATCCTGAAGACAACAAGTGTTGTACCCAAAAATTTTCTCTCTCATTTCTCAAGTAATCTATTACAAAATCTCCTTTGACTCAAGACTGCACTAGGGTTGATCAGCTCAAGACACCTCCTCAAACACTGATGACTGGAAATTAGGGTTTGAGATTGCACAGGGATAAATGGAATTTGAATGACCCATATGACTTTCATGGATTATTTTGGACTCTCAATATTGCTCATGTCAGGTTTCAAGTCTTGGATCACATTTTTGCTCAGTCAATTGACCAGTCGACCTAAAAATCAACTGTATTGGGAAAAAGTCAACTGTGGCCAATTTACAGTAAAACTTCATAATTTTTGATCCATATCTACATTATTAACTCATATATGTCATTTGATCAAGTTTGGACCATAATTCCTCAAGACATTTGATCAGATCATCAAAAGGGCAAAATGGTCAAAATTAGGGTTTTGACTGAGAAAGGGCAATTTCTAATTTTTTGACCTAGAAAATGATTGATTGGTTTAAGTTATGATCTCAAGGACTCAAATGAATAATTTTTACCTAATGAAATGGCTCAAAACATTCCTCAAGTCTAATTGGTTGACAAATGAATTTTCAGTCAATTGATCAAAAAACAGCTGTACACTGAAAAGTCAAACTTTGACTTTTTGGTCAAGGTCAAGTATCAAAGATCACAATTCATCAAAACATGTCAAAATATGAAAATTATTCATCAATAAATCAAAAAAGTCAAGATTTCATTTTGAAAAGTCAAAATTTCAAAACTTAGAAATTTTTCTAAGTGTTGAAAACTTCATATTTTTTCATAACTTTGAGCCAATTTTTCACCATGATGCAAGATGATTCAAAGGAAATTTTCAACATGAAATTTGTATATATCAACGAGATATAAAACATTTCTAAACACAACTCCTCCTAGAAATGTATGGATTTCATGTTATGATTTTGTGAATACATGTTCATGAAACTTGGAAACTTAGTGAAATTTTGCCCTAATTTAGGCAAGATTTTGACCTAACTTCATGGAAATTTTTCACATAGTTCCAATGGTAATTTTCAAAAGTGACCAACATAGGGGATTTAGAGGATGTTACAAGCTTTCCAAAATGTCAAAGAACTAATTGAGATCATGTTTAAGCAAAGAGAATCGAAGAGATGAAGTTAGGGTTTCCTTCTTGATTTACAAGCCATTTCCATGATGAACAAGAATTCAAATCCAAGCCTAGGCTGCATAATATTTGCTTTTCAGGCCACAAACTTGTTTGGCACTCCATAATTAAATGTTTGCATAGCTGTTAGAAGCTTTAATCCAAGCATTTAATGCATTTCCGATGCTTAATACCATTTTAGGAAGAAACGCAACATTGCCATTTTGGAAAAGTGGTTTTTTTGCACAAAGTCAATTCTTGAGCTTTGCACTTGTTTTCTTCTAATCAAACACAAACTAAAAGCCAGAAGAAACTTGTATAAAGCCATAAAAAAACTCAGGCCATGCTTGTACTTTGTCTTGAAATCATATTTCCACTTTTCTTCAAAATCAAGTAACGTAGCCATAAGTCTATATCTTTTGCTTCTGACTCTCTCAAGTGCTACAATATTTTTCATACATATGCACAAGTTGTTTTCAAGACAACACACGAATAGATAAGCCATCAAACTCCCTAGAACTGAGGATCACACACAAAAACTCCATTGTTGCACAATCTGACAAAAAACTTGAAACTTACATTTTCCTCGTGCGTTTCCAAGCCTTTTGGTATATAAAGCTTCTAAACATCAAATACAAACCATCCAAATTCGTTTTTACCAACTGCAACACCTCCATCATCAAGTTCCATTTTCAAAAACAGGGGTCTGCAACTTGACTTCTCCAGAACTCCTCAGCCACTTTCAGCTCAAGCCAAGCATCACATTAGCTTCCTGGGAACTTGAGGAAGCTAACTCAATCACTATAACTCATTGAAAGCAGCTCAAACTCCATACACGGTTTCCAGTTTTGAGGTAAGTTTTCTCAACTTGGAACTTTTTATACAAGCATCATTAATGTTTACTTTGTGAAGGTAAAATGTAGACCTCATTGCTACGAAGTTGTACATATCCATAGTTTGCATTTATAAGGTTTGAGCTTAGAGAATTTTAAAGTTAAAGTTTATGATGTTTTTAGGGTTCAAATTTGGGCCAGAGAAATTCTCATTCATCTTTGACTTATAACTTTAGTTATTTACATGGTTAGATTCGTGAGGAAAACTGCAGCAACTTTCATGTTGTCATATTCCATTTTTGTTGAGAAATGAGAAAGTTGCAGGGGTCTGGCTAGGCGCGAGGTTGAAGATGAAGTTGTCTTCAGGAAGCTGTTTCTAATTTATATTTATTCTTTTATTATATGAACAGATGAAACAGGCCACCCCAGTGGTACAAGAAGCGCGCGCGTATTAGAAGGTCTTGGGTTCGAGCCCCAACGAGACCTTTTGCAATTTTCACAATTTTTTTCATTTCTTTTTTTTGTTGAATCAGGCAGCACTTGGGCCTCAATCCCCTAGGATTAGCATTTTTGCTGAACATCACCCTCCCTGTTTTCTTATATACACGTAACCCAAAACCTTTTTTTATTTATTTCTGATTTCAAAAAACATGCTAATGGGCCAGGCTTAGTCAAAAACTGTTTTTTTATACTTGAAAACACCACAAATTAATTTCTTCACCCCCTGACTTACCCTTTTATATTTTTATTTTTATTTATCTTTATATTTTTATTATTATTAATATTATCATAATATTTATTTTTATTAATAAAAAATCCCAAAAATGTTTTATTTATTATTTATGTAATAATATGTTTATATTTTATTTCTCTCAAGACTAAAAAGACAAAAAAATATTTTCTTTAACAAATTAATTTCTCTTTTGATTATTTAAGTAATAATAGACTTAGATTTAATTAGTTTTTTAATTAAGATTAAATTAGAAGCCCTAGTTACTTTTATTTAATTAATACTAGTTTAATATTCAAAACCTTTTTTCATTAAAACCTAAAAAAACTTTTCTTTTCTAATTAACTTAATTAAATTTTCTTATTTCTTTAGGTTAAATATTTTCTTCTAGTTTATTTAGGTTAAAACAAACAAAACCTTTCTTAACAAAAATCCAAACAAATTCATACTCTTTCCCATTTATTCATGCTTGTACCTTATTATTTCAATTCTTATACATTGTTCAATATGGTTGTAATAGTTAATTAGATTTAAATTCTTGCAATCCCCATTTGTAAAAATATATACCCCATCCCCCAAATAATGTAATAGTGTAGAATATTTACTTTTCGCAATTTATCGCTTTATATAAATGCTAGTAATTAGGGTTTGTATGGAAAGATAAAATCAATGCTTAGAAAACCCTAATACAAGACAAATCAAGTATGGAAAAGATACACTTGCACACTTTGCACCTCTAGGGTTAACTCCACTTGTTGCTTTGAGAAATATATGTTCATAATACGCATGTGAGGTATCTTAGCAAAAGCAATAAAAAAATACAAGATCATGGTCCCTCGATGACGCTATCAAAGTTGCCTTTCAAGATGATCTTAGTCCCTCAAAGAGAATTGGTAATATATTTCACAACATTGCTATCATGGCTATACGATGACCCACGCCCGTCCCTTTACATTCAAAGATAGGGCTTCTTACCAAATCAATGGTAAGATAGAAATATCAAAGGAAAGGAAGAAATGAACTAAGACTTTTGAGTAGGTAGATTGTTCCTAGTTGCTTGCTCAATTTCAAATCAAACACACTTGCTTATTTTCAAAACACTTTAAAAAACACTTTCAAAACATCTTTCAAACTTGAAACATTTTCAAAAGATCAACATTTTGTATACGTTCTTACGAACGAGAACTATTACAAAGTTTGCCTAAACGATGGCGCCTTTTCAAAATACTTTCAAAAACCACACAAAACACATTTTTCAAACAAAAGCAAGTGATCTAGCAAGCAACTAAGAGCCCATAAATAACTATGGACGAAAAGGGTGCTAACACCTTCCCTTTTCATAATCTCCCCCATAAATTCAAGAAATAATCTCAAAGGTATTTCCTGTTCTTTTCAGCCTTTCATTTTGGATAAAAGAAAAGTCGGTGGCGACTCTTGATAACTGCAACATTTGCGATAAAATGCAAAACACCCAAGTGAGTTCTCCCACCATATAATAGAATTGGGGACTCTGCTGGGGAATTACATAAAAGGGGGGTTACCTTAGGGATAGATCACATTTACTTGCTTTCATTGTTTGATTTGTTTGCTTTATAATTTTGTTCTTTATTTGGGCTTAAATCCTCTACCCGGATTTGGAATACCTTATAGGTAAGTAGTAATACATTATGGAAACTGTGTGGGGTATACCGACATGGTCTAAGCAATAACTACGTTAGAGTGACATATTTGTGGGTACCGGTAGCCCCTGAGTAATCATGGAGAATACGGGGCCGCTGAGTGATGTCATGAATCACTATTTGACTTTAGAACCTTTACTTGACCAACTTTGACATTGTGACATAGTGAGATGACCAGTTTGGTGCAGTCCGAAGTTGGTAGATACACGATACTACACTCATTAAGGTTTGGTTTTTTGGGATATTTTGGTCGCCATTAAAGAGGCTTGTGCTGAAACAATGCCCGAGAAGACAAACCAGTGATATTGAGCTCCTTTAGAACTCGGTTACTATTTCTAGAATAGGTTGAGCCAACTAATCTTCAAGAGGGTACTTACCTATAAGACTCCATGCAATCCTAAACCTAAGGACTTGTTTGTCTTGTTTGTATATATTTACTTATACATAACATCATAACATCATACTCATACTCACTAACCATTTCAAAGATTTTTGGGATTTATCTTTGTTCTGTTTTGTAGGACATAGATTCTATTCGCAGGAAAACCATTCAAGTAAATCTCATGAGGATACCTCCTCAACTTAAAGAGTTAACATCAAGGGTTCCTGAGAATTCTCCATTTACCTAAAGACATGGTCGCCTCCTAAAATTGGTTACCTCCAACACTAATGAAGATATGATGAAGGTGCTCTTCCAATTCTTTGATCCTCTACATCATTGCTTCACATTTCCCGATTATCAACTTGTGCCAACTTTGGAAGAATTATCCCAACTCTTGGGGATTCCCATTCTCAATCAACTACCCTTCAACGGTACGGAAAGAGATCCAAAACCAGAAGATATTGCTCAAGCCCTACACTTGCAAAAATCTGAGGTCACAACTAATTGGGAAATAAGGAGTGGTGTCAAAGGTTTCTTAGCCAAGTTCTTGTTTGAGAAAGCTCAAGATTGTTGGAACTCCTTGGACTTACAAGATTTTGAGGAAATTATGGCCCTTCTCATCTATGTGATGGTTTTTTCCCAAATCCCGACCAACTCATAAATTTAAACACCGTCAAAATCTTCATGTCTCGTAACCCGATGCCTACTTTGTTAGGAGACATCCTACATTCTTTTCACTCTCACACTATGAGGAAGAGAGGTATCCTCATGTGTTGTACTCCTCTCTTGGCAAGATGGTTTATTTCTCATCTTCCCCAATCTGTATTGAAGAATGAGCAAGGTTCAAGGTGGTCCCATAGGTTGATGACGCTCATACATTCAGATATTCATTGGTGTTCCCGATCTTTGGAGAATGTTACTATCATCGATCGCTGTGGAGAATTCCCTAATGTCCCCTTACTTGGCATTAGAGTAGGTATCACTTACAACCCCTGCTTGGCCTTACGACAGTTTGGTTAAGCCTGAAGGGATGGTCCACATGAGATGCTTATCCAAGGAGTGGTATTTGAATACGAGAATGACGATCAAGGTTACCGCCAGAGGTTTATCCGAGCTTGGAGGATGTTGAACAAGGTGGATAGTAAGACACTAGGACACAAGAATTCCATTCCCCTCGAGCCTTACCTTAAATGGGTGCGAGCTCGTGCTCAGAAATTTGTGATGCCTTATCCTTCCATCCTACCAGTCATCATGGAGCTTGTGGTTGAAGGGGATGTTCCTTACACTATCCTCCACCCCGACATGCCAACTTCTCTCGAAGACTTGCAAAAATGATGGATTCAGCTTAAGGAAGAATGATATACTTTCGAAGCTCAATTCTATGCTAGTGAGAAGAGGGTCTTGGAGCTTACGAAGCAGCTACAAGAAGAGAAAAGTGTGAACACCTATCTCATACCGAAGAGGATGCGTTCAGTCTTTTTATTTTAGAAAGTTATTTTGTAAGCCCAAGAGGAATGATGTAATCTTTCTTGTTTTGTTTAATAAAAATTAACGTTTGTTCATTCTTTTGTCTATACAAATTTAAATCTCATTAATCCTTGAAATCATTTGCATATACATATTCCATGCATCATAAAATGCCAAGTTTTTGCATAACAGGTTTCCTCATCTTTCTGCTGTTTATTTCAACGAGATGGATCTAGAGAAAACTGTGAAGGATCTCCAAGCCCAAAATTCTCAGTTCCAGGAAACTCTACTGGCCCTAGCCAAGGGGCAGTAAGACATGATGGCTTTGTTGGAAGTTAAGAAGAAGCCAAAGAAGAAAGCTATACTCAACATGGGTATAAGGTTCAAGGAGACAGTCCGTCAAATCCCAGTAGGAGGAGACTCATCTGAAGAGGACGAGAACCATATTGGTGAGGTCAAGAGTACTCAAGGTGACTGTGTCAATGATCAAGTATCTGATGATGATTATTTTGACGAGCAGTATCCACCCGCCGATATCAAATATAAGCAGTTAGAAGACATATTGAATGTTGTTGAAATCCAGGCCATCCCCGATTTAGATTTTGACAATTTGGGTTTGATCTCTGGGTTAGTCATCCCCCACAAATTCAAAATACCAATCTTTGCAAAGTACGATGGGGTTTCTTGTCCAAAACTCCATTTGAAATCTTATGTGTGCAAGATACATCCGCACACTGCCGATAAGAAGCTTTGGGTTCACTTTTTCCAAGAGAGTTTGGCTGGAACGCAACTTGAATGGTTTTATCAGTTAGATGGTTCCCGTATTAATACATGGGAGGATTTAGCTACCGCCTTCTACCATCAGTATCAGTACAACACCGACTTGGCGCCAACGAGGGTTCAATTACAAGATATGACCATGGGAAAGAATGAAGGATTTAAGGAGTATGCGTAAAAGTTGAGAGACCTTGCTAGTAGGGTCCAACCACCCTTGACTGATAGGGAGAACATCGACATGTTCATGGGCACTTGATTTGGGCCTTTCTTTAATCTGTTGGTTGGCTTCTCTTCTTCTGGTTTCACCGAATTAATGTTAACCGGTGAAAGAGTTGAAAGTGGCATAAAAAGTGGGAAGATCTCTGTGGAGTCTACCTCCACTTCCAATCCTATAAAGAAATCTTTTGCTGCAAAAAAAGAAGTCAATGATGTGGACGGGGCAAGGGCCCGTAACAAGAAGAATGGTCATCTGTCTATCAATGTCGTCCAAATCTCCAATCCAACTCATACTCCAAGACCATCTGCAAATCATCAATGTTTTGAAATTCCAAGAAGACAATTTACGAGGTTAGGCATGTCATTGTCTCAAGCCTTAGAACATTTGCTCAAGGCTAATTTAGTGACATTTCCTGATCCTCCCGCTAACCATGATACCTCGTCACCAAAATATAACCTAAACGCTAAGTTTGCTTACCACTCGAGCAGCCCCGGGCACAAGACTGACCAGTGCTGGGCCTTGAGGAACAAAATTCAGGATTTAATCGATAACAAGACTGTTGAGTTTGATCCTCCTCTAACTCCGAATGTAATCACCGCTCCAATTCCGAAGCATGACAAGGGTATTAATGTTGTTAAAGATAAAATTTTGGTTGCCTCTATTGAAGAATTGACTACTCCGTTGAGAATAATCAAGAACGATCTGTTGAAAGCTGGGATCTTCCCTGGCTGTGTAAAAGACTGTGGGTGATGTACAAACAACTCAATGGATGTGAAAGGCTGGAGAAAGGCATTCAACGCCTGATAGATAGCCACCGAATTTTATTTGAGAAAACCCCACTTGCCAAAAGTTTGATTGACAAATGTGAAGACCTCTCCATTATTACCATCTCAAATAAACCTCTTAGGATCACCTCCAAAGGTCCTATTAGTATTTAAAATGATCCTATTATTGCTCCCACCAATCCTGGACCAATTCCCTACTCTTCAAATAAGGCAGTACCATGGAATTATGGTGCTGAGGTGTTCTATCATGGGATTAAAAAAGATGCCTAGATCAAAGAAGAAAAAGATGAAAAAGTTGGTAACATAGCTGGCTCAAGCAAAGTAACTAGAACTGGGAGAATATTTTCACTCAATATCTCAACACCAGTTGTTACAAGGACGCCCTTCCGCATTACTACTGCCAAGCCAAGTACCGATACAAGAGGGAAGGAGAATGTTGTTGAGCCTGATGTGATTGAAGTACCCTCCAAGGATGTTGTCGATGAGGAACCCTCCGCTCGCGAGATGGACGAGATCTTAAAGATCATAAAAAGAAGCGACTTCAAGATTGTAGAACAGTTAGGGCAAACCCCTTCTAATATTTCAATGTTGTCTATGCTGCTTTGTTCAGACGCCCATGCTCAGACATTAATCAAATTCCTGAAAAAAGCTCATGTCCCCCATGAGACAACAACAGACCAATTTGAGAATTGTGTGGCTAGCCTGACCGTTGATAATGGTCTAGGATTTTCAGATGCTAACTTAACACCTCTTGGGAAGAATCATAATAAAGCTTTACATGTTTCTGTCGAGTGCAAAGGGACTACCTTAGCACATGTGCTAGTAGATAATGGTTCTTCCCTGAATGTATTACCCAAGGGAGCGTTAGACCGTCTAAACTGTGAAGGTTTTGTCTTAAAGCCAAGCGATATCATTGTAAGGGAATTTGACGGATCAAAGAGGATTGTTCATGGGGAAGTAGATCTTCCAATAAAAGTGGGCTCTCAAATCTTCAACTCCACCTTCTATATTATGGATATTTGTCCAGCCTATTCTTGTCTGTTAGGTCGCCCGTGGATCCATAAAGCTGGGGAAGTAACCTTAACTCTCAATCAAAAACTCAAATATCCAATAAAGGGAAGAATAGTCACCGTCTGTGGAGAAGAAAAGTTTATGGTAAGCCACCTTAACTCGTTCAAATACATATAGATGGATGGAGAATTCATTGAAACTCCATGTCAAGTCTTTGAAGTCGTGCCACAGATGATTGAGGCTACCAAATGTTCTACTGATGAGTATAAAGTTGTTAAGGCCATACCAAAGATGGTTTCAGTCAAGGATGCCCTGCAGAAATTGAAGAAGGAAACTGTGATACTTGGGGGCAACTCCTCGATATCCCGTTTAAAGCAAACAAGTTTGGTTTGGGCTTCCCCGTCAAAGCTCAGAAGGAAGTGGGGTGTGCTCGTGCTAGAAAGCCACCTCTCCGCATTGGAAGCCATGAAATCAACGCCGTGGGTGATTCTGATGAAGAAGCTGCATTCGAAGATTGGGTGTACCCAACTACAATGGAGCTGAAGCATTGGCATGCAAAGTACTTCGTGCCCATCTCCTTCATTGAGGAGTAATGTACTTGTTATTGCTTTTCTTTCAATTCAAGAACTTGTTGTCTAATATTCTAACAATGACTTTTAAGTCATGTGCCTGGCCTGAGGCACTTTGGTCCATTTGTTAAGGGTTTTATTTATGTTCATCTAATCATATGATCATTCGGTACATTGGACTCTTTTGCATTCAAATATTTGTGTTCATTGTCTTTCGTTTATTTCAAATATCCATGTATCTTACATGCACACACACACACACACACTCTTGCAGGTCCTCATCCACTTTGGATCCTATTGCCAATGACTCTACTATTGCCAACTATGACTTTTAATGCCCAATTAATCAAGCCAAATACGAAGGCGGGGAAGATTGTGACATATCGGGAGAATTAGCCAGGCTTCTATTACAAGAGGAAAAAGCTATTCAATTGCATGAAGAGTCAGTTGAAGTCATCAATCTGGGTACTGAGGCAGATAAGAAGGAAATCAAGATTGGCGCTAACTTACAAGACAATGTCAAGAGTAGATTGGTTCAGATGTTGCATGATTATGTGGAAGTATTTGCTTGGTCTTATGAAGATATGTCTGTGTTGGATACTGACATCGTAGTTCACCGTCTGCCGACAAAAGAAGACTGTCCTCCCATTAAACAAAAGGTCCGTCGCATGAGGCCTGATATGTCTGAGAAGATCAAAGCTAAAGTAATGAAACAATTTGATGCAGGGTTCCTAGATGTGACATCCTATCCCCAATGGGTTGCCAATGTGGTACCAGTGCCGAAAAAGGACGAAAAAGTTCGCATGTGCGTAGACTATAGGGATCTGAATAGGGAAAGCCCCAAGGATGACTTCCCTCTACAACACATTAACATCTTGGTCGATAATACTGCTCAACATAAAGTCTTCTCTTTGATGAACGGTTTCTCCGGCTATAATCATATAAGGATAGCTCTTGAAGACACGGAGAATACTACTTTCGTTATGCAATAGGGTACCCTCTGCTATAAGGTCAGGCTGTTCGGATTGAAGAATGCAGGGGCAACATATCAAAGGGCTATGGTAGCTTTGTTTCATGACATGATACGTCATGAAATAGAGGTCTATGTGGATGATATGATTGCCAGATCACAAACTGAAGAAGAACATCTCGATCATCTGTACAAACTATTCGAAAGGCTGAAAAAGTACACGCTAAGGTTAAACGCTAACAAGTTCACATTTGGAGTACAATCTAGAAAGCTTTTAGGTTTTGTTATCAGCAATAAAGGGATTGAAGTTTATCCTGCCAAGGTAAAGGCCATCCAAGAAATTCTAGTCCATCATTTTGAAAGGGAAGTTATAGGATTCTTGGGTCATTTCAATTACATTGCCCGCTTCATATCACACTTAAATGCTACTTGTGAGGCAATCTTCAAACTCTTGAAGAAAGATCAGGTAGTCAGATGGAATGATGAATGCCAAGCTGCCTTTGATAAAATCAAAGAATACCTACAAGAACCTCCTGTTCTCATGCCTCCAGTTGAAGGAAGACCCTTAATCATGCATTTGACAGTACTAGAGAACTTTATGGGGTGTGTTTTGGGCCAAAATGATGAGTCTGGCCGAAAAGAGCATGCTATTTATTACCTGAGAAAAGTTTACCGACTGTGAAACCAGATATTCACTACTCGAGAAAACTTGCTGCACTCTAGCATGGGCTGCTCGCCGGCTAAGACATTATATGTTGACTCATACCACTTTATTGATTTCTGAAATGGACCCAATCAAGTACATTTTCGTGAAACCTGCCCTTTCCGGAAGGATAGCAAGATGGCAAATGATCTTGACTGAGTATGACATTTAATACACTACTCAAAAGGCCATCAAAGGAAGCGTACTAGCTGATCATTTGGCCCATCAAGCTATGGATGATTATCATTCTATGAAATTTGATTTCCCTGACGAGAACATCATGCTGGTAACCGATTATGCGAAACCTGGACCGTATGACAGACCTGAATAAGGATCCCGATGGACCATGGTATTCGACGGGGCTTCCAATGCCTTAGGTAATAGAATTGGTGCTATGATCATCTCTCCTGAAGGTTGCCATACTCAATTCACTGCCAGACTATACTTCGATTGCACGAATAATATGACTGAATATGAAGCATGCATCTTGGGTCTGAAAGCTGCTATTGACTTGAGGATTAATCATTTAAATGTGTTTGGGGATTCCACTCTATTGATCATCCAAGTAAAAGGATATTGGGAAACTAAACACCCTAATCTTATCCCTTATAAGGAACTTGTGCTATCCCTAATTTCTTACTTCGAAGAGATCACTTTTGAGCACTTCCCTAGGGAAGAAAATCAGTTGGTTGGCGCTTTGGAGACCATGTCTTCAATGTTCAAGGTCAGATGGGATAACGAGGCCCTTACAATTACAATTGAAAGATTCTACGAACCTGCACATTGTTGTGAGCTTAACACTGACGCGGAAAAGCCATGGTACTATGAGGTGATAAGATATCTTGAAGCACAAGAGTATCCAGAGGGAGCATCCATCAATGACAGAAAATTCTTACAAAGATTTGCAGCCAAATTCTTCCTAAGTAACAGGATATTTTACAAGCGCAACCATGACTCCACTCTACTCCGATGTGTGGACAAGAAGGAGGCGGAAGAAATCATGGAAGACATGTACGATGGTCTCTTTAGTAATCACTCAAGTGGACATACGATGGATAAGAAAATCTTAATAGATGGTGTTGTACCCCAAAATTTTCCCTCTCACTTATCAAGAATTTTCTCACAAGATCTCCTTTGGCTTAAGACTGCATTAGGGTTGATCAGCTCAAGACACCTCCTTAAGCACTGATGACCAAAATTAGGGTTTGAGATTGTACAAAGATATTTGAACTTCCAATTCCCCATAGGAATTTCATGGATCATTATGGACCCTCAAGATTACTCATGTCAAGTTTCAAGCTTTGGATCACACTTTTGCTTAGTCAATTGAGCAGTTGACCTAAAAATCAGTTGTATTGGGGAAAAAGTCAACTATGGCCACTTTATAGTCAAACTCCATAATTGTTTATCCACATAAACATTTTAAACTCGTATGTATCATTTGATCAAGTTTGGACCACAATTCCTTAAGAAATTTGATCAAATCTTCAAAAGGGGCAAAATGGTCAAAATAAGGGTTTTGATTGGGAAAAGGCGATTTCTGATTTTTGACCTAGCAAATGATCAATTGGTTTAAGGCATGATCTCAAGAGTTAAATTGCATCATTTTGACCTAATGACATGGCTCAAAACATTTCTCAAGCCCAATGGATTGACAGATGAATTTTTAGTCAACTGATCAAAAAGTCAACTGTATACTGAAAAGTCAAACTTTGACTTTTTGGTCAAAATTAAATGTCAAAGATCACAATTAGTCAAAGCATGTAAAAATATGAAAATTATTCATCAAGAAATCAAAAATTCAAGATTTCATTTTGAAAAGCTAAAATTTCTAAACTTAGAAATTTTTCCAAGTGTTGGAAATTTCTTGTTTTTTCACAACTTTGAGCAATATTTTCACCATGATGCAAGATGATTCAGAAGAAACTTTCAAAATGAAAGTTGTAGATCTACATGAAATGTACAACATTGCTTTACACAACTCCTTCCAAAAGTGCTTAAATCTCAAGTTATAATTTTAAGAACACATGGTCATGAAACAAAACACTTAGTGAAATTTTGTCCTATTTTGGCCAGGATTTTGACCTAACTTCATGGCACTTTTTCATATAGTTCCAAGAGGAATTTTAAAAAGTGATTCAAAGAGGGGTTGTAGAGCACATTACAAGCTTTCCAAAATGTCCAGGAACTCCTTGAGATCATTTTTGAGTAGGGAGAATCGAAAAGATGAAGTTAGGGTTTTCACACTTTAATTACAAGTCATTTTGTGATGAACAAGATTCAAAATTCAAACTTATGCTACATAACCTCTACTTTGTAGGCCTCAGACTTGTTAGGCACTCCATAATTAATTGCTTGCACAACTGTTAGAGGTCTCAATTCAAGCATTCAATGCAAGGCCATGCTTTATATCCATTTTGGGAAGAAAGTGCACAATACCATTTTGATAAAGTAGCTTTTTGTATAAAACTTGTTCTTGAGCCTTGCACTTGTTCTCTTCTGATCATACATATCTTATAACTCAAGAGAAACTTGTTTAGACACTTACAATCACCCATCCCATGCTTGTACTACACATTGAAACTTGTTTTCCCACTTTTCTTCAAAATCAAGTAACCTAGCAATTAGCTTGTAACTTGTACTTCTGACTATCCAAAGCACTCAAGACCTTTTGATTATACATACACAAGTTATTTGCCAAAAATCCCATGCATGCTTAAGCCATGAAAACACCAAGAACACAGAATCACCAAAAACACTTCAAAACTTGCCATTTCTGAGTTTTGAATTCAATCTCTAAATTTGCTCGTGCGTTTCTTGGCATTTTACTTTCAAAAGCTTCTAAAAAACATACACAAACAATCCCAACACCTGCAACACCACTGTAACACCTCCATCCTCATCCACCATTTTCAAAAACAACACCTTGCACCTTAACTTCTCCAGAACTCCTCAGGCACTTTCAGCTCAAGCAAAGCATCCCATTAGCTTCCTGGGAACTTGAGAAAGCTAATCCAATCATTGGAACTTACTAAAAGCTACTCAAACTCCAAATCCGATACCCTCTTGCAAGGTAAGTTTCTGATTTTTGAACTCTTCATATAGTCATCATTAATTGTTTGTGAATGAAAAATGTAGATATCATTGCCCTAAAGCTAACCATGTCCATAGTTTTCATTAATTATGTTTGAGCTTATAGAATTTTAAGATTGAAGTTTCTGAAATTTTTAGGGTTCAGATTAGTGCCATTAAAATTCATGTTTATCTTTGATCTATAATTTTATTGCTTTGCATTTCTAAAATAGTGAGGAAATTTGCTACAAGTTTCCTGTTTACACTTTTCATTTTTGTTAAGAATTAAATGAGATACAGAGGTTCAAGCTGGGCGTGAGGTTGAAGATGAAGTTGGCCTCAGGAACGTGTTTACCATATATATTTATGGTTTGATTTATATAAACAGATGTATAGCTATCCCAGTGGTAGAAGCGCGCGCCTGTGACTAGAAGGACCTGGGTTCGAGCCCCAGTGGTACCCTTTTGGTTTTTTTTCTTCATATTTTTCACATTCTGACTTTTCTTTTTTGGCAGCGCTAGACCTCCATCTTCGGGCCTTATGTTTTTTGTTCCTTTTAACCCCTTTGCTGGCTGTTCACACCCTGGCCCATTTTTATTATCTTTTCTCATTTTTATTTATTTGTTTTCTTAAATATTTTTCTAATACTAAAAAATCAGAAAAAATATAAAAATATTAGATTTATATTTTAAAATAGTTTATTTGTTTTTTACACAAAAAAATTATTTTATTTAATCATACTTTATTTATTTACTAATTGGTTTGTATATTTAATTAAAAACTAGGGTTTTAGTTATTTTCTTTTATGCAATTAAAATATATTATTTTTAAAACCAAAAAAGACCAAAAATATTTTGTAATACTATAAATTATTTTTAAGACAAAAAATACCAAAAATATTCTTCTTATAAACTTAATTTCTTTTTTAATCAATTAATAAATTAGGGTTTTGTTAATTTCTTTTCCTAGTAAATTTAGGTTTTACTTTTTTACTAATTTATTTAATTATTTTTCTTTTAGTTAATTAGGTTAAAACAAAAACCCTTTTTTACTAAAAAATCCAAAAAAAAAATCCATTTACTTTACATTTACATTCTTGTATATTTATTCATTTTGTACATTATTTATTTCAACCTTGTGCAAATTCAATATGGTTGTAATAAATAATTAGGCTTTATTTTCTTGCAATCCCCATTTATAATTTGTACACCCCCTCCCACAAGTATTGTAATAGCGTAGTAATTTTAAATTCCGCAATTTATTGCTTTATATATAAATGCTAGTAATTAGGATTTGTATGGAAAGACTAAAACCAATCAATTAGAAAACCCTAACCAAAGACAAAAATAAGAATGAAAAACAATACACTTTCATACAAGCACCCCTAGGGTAAATCCACTTGGTTGCCTTACAAAATGGCCATATTATGCATGTGAGGTATCTTAGCAAAATAAGCAAAATATAAGATCATAGTCCCTCGATGACGCTATCCATGTTGCCTTTCAAATGATCTTAGTGTTGGCTGAAGATTTTGATAATGTTATTTAGAATTCAAAAGAGTTAAAAGTTCTGATCGAAATGGAATTGAACACCATGTTTCGAAGTTGCAGAAGCAGTGTTTCGAATGAGTGTGTCAAAGCTTGAAGCTTCGAACGGTGATCATGGGAAAATATCCAAAAGGGTCTCGAAACAACAGCGAGGCTAGGTTTGGGAAGAGCGTTCGAAACGGAAGAACACTAAAGCATTTAAGATTCAAATGGAAGCGGGACTTTCAAAGTTTGAAAGTTATGTGTTGGAGCATTTGGGGACACGTGGAAAGATGAAAGAAGCATTATCTTGCATGTTCGAAACGTGGCATGATCCTATAGCGAGACCGTTAGGGTCGAATTAGTATAAATAGAAGTCTTAGTATTAGGATTTCAGGGTGTCATATCTGTTATACAAAATACTCAATAACATTCAAACTACCACATGGCAAGGGAAACGAATGCAAGAGAGATGTATGTATGATAGCACCATGTATTTTTAACTTAATGAAAGCCTTTTTACCATTTCCAGTACTTTCCTCTTTTCTTTTTATCGAATAACATTTACAAGTTTCTTTATTTACTGTCTTTTCATTTCAAAGTCTTTTCCTCAAAGTTTTACGTTTTATTGCTTTCTTTATATTTCGAGCACTTTATATCTCAGAGAACTGTTACGCTTTCAATACCTTTACTTCCAAGTATTGTTTTTCAAACGCACCCTTTTACTTAAAATTGCATTAAACGCTTTCTTCACATTTTAAACTTCTACACTCCAGAAATCTTTTATGTTAAATATTTTGCAAATCGAAACCATTTACTTCATTTTTCACGCAGTTTTATATGTCTCTTCAATCAGCATTACAATTAGCATTTATTCGTATGACTTAGTTTTCATATACATTTTGACCACATTTTAAACTCTTAGAGAGAGGGATCGAAATAAACCAAACACTTGTACAATAGCAACCATGAATAATTGTTCGATTGTGAGAGTAACTTTAATATCCAAGGAGTCCTAGGATCAATCTAGTCGATCCTGTGAGTTACCAGAGAGATTGAGTAGCGTTAATAAAGATTATTCGATAGTTTGGAAGACTAGCGGTTGTTTACCAGAAATCACTGGAAACAAATTGGCACACCCGGTGGGACCATTAGTTGGATATCAGAATTAAGGATTGTCGAGACATAGCCATCCCAAAAACGTAGGAACCATAAGAAATTTGCTGTTTTATGAACCTAAGAAGTGGTAAGATAACCAACAGCAACCAACCTTTATCCAGAAGAAAACGTTTGGACAAAATGTCTAATTCAGACAATCAACAAGGAAACCAAGGTGACCCACATGCAACAGGCACTAACGCGTCCATTTCGAGCGGAACATCTAATGTAATCCCTTCGAATGCACAGTCTGTTGCATCTTCAACCAGTAACATAGCCACCACTGGAGTAAGTGGCATATCAACTAACAGTTCGATCTTAGGAAATACTGGAACTATGGGCTACCCTGGGGGATTCGTTCCACCACCAGGAACACAATCCCATTTAGCCACACCATTAACTAGACCACCCGGCTTCGATGGGAATAGAATTAGAAGTTCTTCTTACGGAATGCCAACATCTTTTATGGCAGGTTTACACAATTCCACTTCGAATTCATCCCCACAACTAGGATCTGGGTCTGGGGCGAACCAATTTATGACAAATAACCAAGGGTCAGTGGGTTATAGCACGTTGCCTATCCTAACCACAGATAACCAGTTGGCTTTTAGGCAATTGATGGATGACAGCAACCACAATATGATAGGGGTGTTAGCGCAAACCATGCAGGAAATATTTGCCCCAATAGTTCAGAACGTGACTGTGACGAACAGGGAAAACGCTGACAATATGAGTCGAATAGCAGATTTCTTTGCTCCCACAGAAAGGCGTAGGCAGAACCAGGCGGGATTTCGAACAAACATGCCTGTTATAGAACGAATTGCTAACGACCCAATTCATAGACTACCCAGAGAAGAAGCTAACTTAGGGGCCAGAGCACCAAGGTTAGAAGCCCCAGTAATTCAAGGCCCACAATGGGAAGTTATGGAACCAGGGGCAAGGATCGAAAGGCCAGAAGCCCCAGAATTTCGAGAAGAACAACCTAGGGGAGTTGTTTTGGTTGGTCGAAATCAAGATGCCGATGCCGTCGTTCATAGGATTCGAAACGATAACATCTTGGCAGAAAATAACCTAACCACCATGATAGAGAGGATCATGGCCCAGAATGGCCTCAATACGGGAATGAGGAGGCCAAATTACGCTTCTCCTATATTGGATTGTATAATGCATACTGATTTACCAAGGGGATACAAAATCCCTAAATTTACAAAGTTCGCTGGGGACACCAACGAGTCAACGGTCGAACACATAGCGAGATATTTAACCGAAGCGGGAGACATAGCCAATAATGAAGATCTCAGGATCAAATACTTCCCAAGTTCCTTGACAAAAAACGCCTTCACTTGGTTTACCACGTTGCCTCCTGGATCTATTGACACTTGGGCCCTTTTAGAGAGATTATTCCATGAACAATTTTACATGGGACAAACGAAAATAAGCTTAAAGGAATTGGCCAGTGTTAAGAGAAAGTTCACTGAACCCATAGATGATTATTTGAATAGATTTAGGCTGTTAAAATCCAGATGTTACACAGTAGTGCCTGAACATGAGTTAGTCGAAATGGCCGCTGGGGGTTTGGATTATTCTATTCGAAAGAAATTAGATACTCAGTATTTGAGGGATATGGCTCAATTAGCCGACAGGGTTCGACAGGTCGAAAGACTAAAAGCTGAAAAAGCCAGAGTCTTTAAGAATAGTAAGAAAGAAAGGGTTTCCTATGTTGGGGCTGAGGAAGTAGAAGAATATCCTGAATTCGAATTCGAAGAGGTCGAAATCGACCTCGCTGAATTAAAACAGGCCCCGCCTTACTCCTGCAAAATGTTAGTTCCCACGAAAGGGAAAGATATTGTCGAAAATGAGAAAAGTGACAAGTTTCCAAAGAAGGTTTACACCTTCGACGTCACTAAGTGTGACGAAATTTTTGACTTGCTTGTCAAGGATGGCCAACTAATTGTGCCATCAAATGTCAAAATACCTCCCTTGGATCAGAGGAAGAAAAGGGGATTTTGCAAATATCATAGTTTCCTAGGCCACAAGACCTCACAATGTTTTCTTTTCAGGGACTTGATTCAAAACGCGATCAAAGATGGCAGATTAAAGTTTGCTGATAAGGTGAAGATGAAAGTGGACGAAGATCCTTTGGACGTCGCAGACACCAACTACTCCGAGCCTGCATGCATTGGAGAGGTCAACATGGTGGAAACTGATCAAAGCGATGCCCCAACAGGAGAGAAGGACACTGGAGTCGAAAACTGGGTGATGGTCGAAGTCAGCAAGGAAGTCACTGAAGACATCCAGAAAACGCCAGACACTTCGATTGTTGCACCTGTGGCTGTTGCAGGAGAAACCCAGGCTACTGAAGGCCAAGGGAATCAAAACGAAGGATTGACACAAGTCACTGAGGGTTTGAGGCTGGAATTGGAGAAAGTCCAAATTACGCAACCAGTTCCCCTTCAAAAGGAAATATGGGACACTCTAGAGGAGCCCAGTGGGAAATTTGACTATCTGGTCAAATATTCTGCCCCAGAAAGTTCGAAGGTCCAGATCGAAGATATAAAGCCCACAGGATGGGGCGATGACGAAACTAAAGAGGGGGATGTGGAAATAAATATGGTGGATATGGAAGGACCCCGTTCTGAGATGGAGGAAGTGGAAAAATACTTAGAAAAAGAAAAGCACAGAATAGGGGATAATCACACTGGTGATGCTACTCTCAAAGACTATCTCATGACATGCCACAAAGGAGATCCAGGCATGATATTGTGCCCTAGGTGCAGCATCCTCTGCAACCAAAGAATTGCTGCAAATTTCGAAAGGGTACAGAGGGCTCGAACTGGCAAAAATTGGCGCCAGGATAACCAACTCTTTAGGTGCTATCCCAAGGCTGGAGAGAGTCTGTTGGAGTTTGTTTTTCGCTGCTACAAAGGGGCAACTAAGTGTTTGGTTTGCCCAAGATGTTCTGCTGTGTATGACCAAAGCATGGCCAGGGCCTTCGAAACGATCCCCTTCGCCCCTTGCTGGAACCATCAAGAAACTGCCCAGATGGGCCCGCGTTTCGACAGCAGATACAAACAGCGAAGACCTGATAGCCCTCACCCCAAAGTTGCTCGAAGAGTGACTTTCAAACTCCCTGCTGAAGTGCCAACCGATAGATGGCTACAAGTCAGAAATGACAAAGGCAAAGACAAATGGAGGAGTGCTGAACGAAATGCACGCCATGCTGTGACATACAGGAGGCAATTCAACACACAAAAAAGGGAGGAAGTGAGATTAGAGAATTACAAAGGAAGGAACCCCATGTCAAGATCCCAGTGGCGCAGACAGCAAAGGATTCGAAAGGCTGAGAGAGAAGCTATGGCAAACAAAGGGGATACTTCAACAAGGATACAAGGTGAATCGAGCACCAACAAACCAAAAAGTCAGACTGAAGAGAAACCTCCAGTCAATAGGAGGCTTTTTTCTGAAGACCAACGAGACGAACCAAAGGAATACACTCCAGGCCCGGAAGAGGACGAAGATATGATAACAGATAACTTCGAATCGGAGGGGGAGTCTTCATTCAACCTGAACTGTAACGTGGTGTCCGGGCTTCCCTGCGAATTTGGGCAGGAAACCGAAATCAATGAATATGAGGAGGAAGACACCACAGATTTAATGAAACATAGGCCCGTGTGCTACTACGTGATAGACAATGGGGCTGTTGAGGAACAAAATGCGTTCTTCGAACGTCTAGAGCCTGCAATGAAGAATCATCTCAAGCCACTTTTCATTCGGGCGAAAGTAGGTGTCCATGGTGTGAACAAAGTTCTAGTGGATGGGGGTGATGCAGTCAACCTGATTCCCCATTTCATGCTAAAAAGGTTAGAGATCCGCGAAGGAGATATCAAGCCCCATAATATGGTTCTATCCAATTATGAGGGAAAAGTGGGCAAAACACTGGGGGTGGTCCAGTTGGAATTGACAATAGGCTCAAGTTGCAGGCCCACCATGTTTATGGTTATCGAAGCCAAGGCCAACTATAACCTACTGCTAGGAAGAGAATGGATTCATGGCGTGGGGGCAGTTCCTTCGTCAATGCATCAACGACTAGTTCTGTGGAGAGATGACGGCATCGTGGAAAACATCGAAGCAGACCAGAGTTACTTTATGTCAACTGTCAATTTAGTTGACAAAAGGGATTATGATAAAAATCTGGCAAAGATTGCTCCATGTGTCCCAAACGATGAGATGAATGAAACTAGAAACGCCCACTACTACATGACACTTCGTCATGATGGTCTTTACTGGGATAGAACAATAATCAGTGAAGAAGAGGAAGTTGAAGGTGCTATGCAAAAACGGCCAGCAGGCTGGGACTTCGACAACCTTAACCATGACTGAGTCTACCTTCTTCGAAAGGATTTCGGCCTATATGGCTGAGAATGAATCGAAAGCGGCCTTAGAGGCTGAAATAAATGAATCAACTGTAAAGACGAATGAAGTTAGTGGGGGGGGTTCGAAATGCTCACCCATCAAAGAGTTAGAGATGGATCAAAGGTTGGATGCCATCTATGACAAAGAACCCTTAGGCTTCGAAAGGGACCCCATAAACTCAGGTGTCAAAATGTTGGCACAGGACCCGCTCGAAGAAGTCAACTTAGGGGATGAAAAAACGAAAAGAGTAACTTACGTGAGTGCTAAACTTAGCCCAGGCCTCAAGGAAAAAGTGATCGAAGTCCTTAGGAAAAACAAAGATTGTTTCGCATGGGATTATGATGAGATGCCTGGTTTAAAGAGGGAGTTGGTCGAACATAGACTGCCAATCAAAGATGGCAAGAGGCCCATCAAACAAAATCCCAGAAGATTCGCACCAGCGGTTCTCACAAAAATTAAAGCTGAGATCGAAAGGTTGCTGCGCTGCAAATTCATCAGAACAACAAGGTACGTTGAATGGTTAGCAAACATAGTACCTGTTATTAAGAAAAATGGTTCTTTAAGAATTTGCATAGATTTTAGGGATTTAAATACTGCAACCCTTAAGGATGAATATTCCATGCCTGTGGCAGAAATGCTAGTAGATTCTGCTGCAGGATTCGAATACTTGAGCATGTTAGATGGATATTCTGGATATAACCAGATTTTCATTGCTGAAGAAGATGTTGCAAAAACAGCATTTCGTTGCCTAGGAGCTTTAGGCACCTACGAATGGGTGGTGATGCCTTTTGGTTTAAAAAATGCTGGGGCAACTTATCAAAGGGCGATGAATTCAATCTTTCATGACTTCATCGAAACCTTCATGCAGGTGTATATTGATGATATAGTCATCAAATCTATATCTGCAGAAGCACATTTGCATCATTTAAGCCAATCATTCGAACGAATGAGAAAACATGGCTTAAAAATGAATCCCTTGAAATGTGCATTTTTTGTGCAGGCTGGAGATTTTCTCGGTTTTGTGGTCCACAAGAAAGGAATTGAGATCAACCAGAACAAAACCAAAGCCATAATGGAGACGAAAGCACCTGCGTCAAAAAGGGAGTTGCAATCTCTACTAGGGAAAGTTAACTTCCTCAGAAGATTTATTTCGAACCTGAGTGGAAGGACCCAAGCTTTCTCTCCGTTACTTCGTCTGAAGCAAGGTCAGGCCTTCGAATGGAACGAAGCTCACCAGGAGGCGTTTGACAAATAAAAGAATACCTTTCCCAGCCTCCTATTTTGTCTCCACCATCATGGGGGAAGCCCATGAGACTGTACATATCTGCTTCTGAAGTTAGCATAGGTAGTATGTTAGCACAAGAGGATAACAATGGCGTCGAAAGAGCCATATACTATTTAAGTAGAGTGCTAAATGATGCAGAGACCAGATATAGCAATTTAGAAAAGCTATGTCTCTGTTTATATTTCTCTTGTATGAAACTCAAGTATTATATAAAACCTGTTGATGTTTATGTTTCGTCTCACTTCGATGTCATTAAACATATGCTTTCAAAGCCAATAATGCATAGTAGAGTTGGAAAGTGGGCTCTGGTCTTAACAGAATATTCATTGACTTTTATGCCCTTAAAAGCTATGAAAGGTCAAGTGATTTCTGATTTCATTGTGGATCATTCGTTGGTTGAGCAGACAAGCATGAGTTACGTCGAAATGCAACCATGGAAATTGTACTTTGATGGTTCAACCCACAGGAATGGAAGTGGTGTTGGAGTCCTTCTAATTTCTCCTGAAGGAATTCCAACAAAATTCAAGTATAAATTGGATGGTCCTCGTTGTTCGAACAACGAAGCTGAATATGAAGCGCTCATTGTTGGACTTGAAGCTTTGTTGGAATTGGGGGCAACCAGAGTCGAAATTAAAGGAGACTCTGAACTGGTGGTCAAACAAATCACAAAAGAATACAAGTGCATAAAGGAAAATTTAATGGTATACTTCGTCATAGTCAATAGGCTATTAAGAAAGTTTGAATACATGGATATTCAACACATACCAAGGTTAGAAAACCAAGAAGCAAATGACTTAGCGCAGTTAGCTTCAGGTTATAGAGTATCGACCAAGAATCTTAAGGATTTGGTCGAAATAAGGGGAAGAGTTATGGCTACTAGATTCACACCATCGGATCTGGAAAGTATGAAATTGGGATATGCTGAGAAACAAGGATTCGAAATTCTAGCCATAAATACTTTGTCAGATACAGACTGGCGAAGTCCATTAAAGAGTTATTTAGCAGACCCAACTTTAAAGGTGGATAGAAAAACAAAATATAGAGCATTGTCATATCTCCTCATGGGGAACGAATTGTTCAAAAAGACCCAAGAAGGTGCATTATTGAAATGCCTAGGAGAAAGTGAGGCATATTTAGCATTGTCTGAAGTCCATAATGGGGCATGTGGGGCACACCAAGCAGGCCATAAAATGAAATGGTTGCTATTTCGATATGGTTTGTATTGGCCTAGCATGCTCAAAGATTGCATAGACTTTGCTAAAGGATGTGAGGAATGTCAGAAACATGCAGGAATTCAACACGCCCCTGCAAGTGAGTTGCATTCGATCATCAAACCATGGCCATTCAGAGGATGGGCATTGGATCTGATAGGGGAGATAAATCCTGCTTCGTCCAAAGGTCAGAAATATATCTTGGTAGGAGTAGATTATTTCACCAAATGGATCGAAGCTATACCTTTGGTAGTTGCTGATCAAGAGGCAATTATCGAGTTTATACAAAAGCACATTATCTATAGGTTTGGATTGCCAGAAAGTATAACTACAGACCAAGGCTCTGTATTTACTGGTAGAAAGATGTAAGGATTTGCCCAAGAAATGGGGTTTAGATTGCTAACATCAACGCCATATTATGCTCAAGCAAACGGACAAGTCGAAGCAGCAAATAAAGTAATAATAGGATTAATCAAGAAGCATATTGGCAAGAAGCCAAGAAATTGGCATAAAACTCTGGACCAAGTGTTGTGGGCTTGTAGAACATCTCCTAAGGAAGCCACCAACACTACGCCTTTCCAACTTACATTCGGCCATGATGCAGTGTTACCAGTAGAAATCCATCTGCAATCAGTTCGAATCCAGAAACAAAACGAAATCCCATCTGCATTATATTGGGAAATGATGATGAATGAATTAGTTGAGTTGGACGAAATTAGATTACATGCGTTGGAAATTCTGATGAGGCAAAAAGAAAGAGTGGCCAGAACATACAATAAAAGGGTGAAGAAAAAAGTATTCGTTATTAATGACTTGGTTTGGAGAGTCATATTTCCTATGGATAAGAAGAACAAAGCATTAGGTAAATGGTCACCTCATTGGGAAGGACCTTTTCGAATATTAAAAGTATTCTCAAACAATGCATACGAAGTCGAAGAACTCTTGGATGATAAGCGTGTCCTAAAGGTTAATGGGAAATATTTAAAGAAATATAAGCCAAGCCTGCGGGAAGTTCGAATAATAACAACGTAAACAAAATATTATAAAAAGCCAAGATGGCAAGATAGAATGCCAAAATGGCGTTGTTCGAATATTACATGTAAAAACCAAAGTTATGGTCAAATAGACATAAAAATCTAGAAATAAACATTATTTTTCAATCGATTAAAGGTGCTTCGAAATGTTTCAAGTCTCTGCTGAGCAAACCGCCTGGCACCTTCCAAGGTTGCCACTTCTCCTTTAAGTTGTTCTGCAGTCTCCATTTCTGCAAGCCCCCGGTTGAGAAGCTCTTCGAATTGGTTACCTGCAGGATTAGTTTCGAAGGCTAGTTGTTGTTCCTTAGCCTCCTTAACTTTCTGCTGAAGTTCCAGAATCTGCCTTTCCCAAATAAGAATGGACTCAGCTCGAGCCTCATATTCAGTTTTCTCCTGCTTCAGATGCATAGCCTGATCCTTAGCTTCTTGAGAAAGCTTCGAAGCTTGTTCATAGGCGGCATCCATGGCAATGCGTTTCTCATGAACCTTCTTGGCAGCAGATTTGTCTTGGAGAAGGTAGCCAGTTACGTTGTCCAGCAAATTCTGAAGATCAAACAAGAGAGTACTAACTGGCAAAGAGCAGTTGGAAAGATTAACCTTTGTGAGCAGCTCCTTCATGGTATAGCAAGAAGTACTATCTTGCTTAAGCACTTCGAAGATATCCACATTGAGAATAGTTCTCCTAATTTTGTTAAGAAGAACGACTCTTTCACCTGTGGGAAGAGGATAGCTGGTTGAACTTGTGCCAGCCCTAGCGATTGGAACATCCCTCTGAGCCAACTTTGCCTTCATATACCCAATGGGGTCATTTCGCCTCAGAAGTGCCAGTTCCTCGTCAGTCATTCGAGACGGAGAGGATTGGTGGAATTCCACGCATAGGGGAACCACGTTTGTTTCAACCTCTAGGGTTTCGTTGATTGCATCACCACCCCCTTCATTTGCTTCGTGCTCTTGCTCTTCTTCATCTTCGTCCAAATCTACCACTTCGATACCATCCCTTTCGCCGCTATGTGCGTTAGACTCCGTCCCGGCAGTCGAACCATCATTGGCGTTATCCTCGTCATTGACGTTTTCCTCGTCATTGGCGTTTTCCTCCTCAGATTCTTCGCCTGCAGATTCTTCGAATTCTCGCCCAGAATCAGCTTTTTCTTCTTCAGTCTGAGTATCCTTTGGGTCCTCTTGAAGAGTTTCAAGAGGGGACTTTTGAAGAACCCTTTGTGAATCCTCTGCAGACGTTTGAAGTATCGTTTCGTTCACCTCTTTCAGAGGAATGGAGGTACCTTGGTCATCTGGCTGTTCAGAAGTTCCAGCCAAAACCGCCACATTGGAAGAACCTTTGTTTTGGACCAAATTGCTGGAATCTCCTTGAGGAGAGGAGTTAAGCGGAGCAGCAGCTCTGGAGGGTGAGGTCGAAATGGTAGAAGTGGGATTCAAGATGTTCTGCAAAGAGTGGCAGAATGTTAAAGAAAAATATTCACCAAGGTAATAAGAAGTTAAACGTTTTTAGAAGTAGTTCGATTTACCTATGGGCCCTCAGAGGAGAGGTTACTAGCTATGCGTTCCAACTGTGGGTTGGAGGTCGAAGGTGGATTTTTGGATTTTGGTAAGGGAGCAGCATCCCTGGAGTCGAGTCCAGAGACGCTAGTCGGAACAGTACTTTTAGGTGTAGCTTTCTTTAGCTTCTTCTTCGAAGCAGTATTTGAGTTTCCTCCAGCAGTGGGATCTTCCCCAATAGTTCTTGGTTTTCGCTTCTTAGGAGTAGTGGGAGGAAGTTTGTTGGTCTGAACGAATTTTAACAAAGTTAGATATAAAAAGCTTGAGTGAATTCGAAGCATCAAAAAACTAAGTGATTACCGTTGGAATTGGGGCACTTGTTGTTGGCGTTATTGTTGTTGTTGTAGTTGCGGCAGTAGCAGTTGTTTCGGGTGGATTAGCTTTTTCAGTGGTTTCAATGGAGGTCTGAGAGGCACTCCCTTCCTTCGATTTCGAGGCAGCAGTCTTTATCCTGATAGCTGAAAATCAAAACAATTAAGGCAAAGGTTAAAGATATGGAAAATAAAAGACATTTGGGATTGTTCCCAAGCATTCGCACCTGTGCCTTGATCAGATTTAATTGACATGGCAGAAAGGTCATATCGAAGATGTCCTGGGAAATCATGAAGCCAGTGTCGAGCCCATGTCACAGTCTCAGATGGCTTTGGTTTCCTTTGAAGATATTTGAACATCTCTTTGCAAGTAAACCACCATGGATATGGGGGAAACCAAGCCAGAGCCAGTTCTGAGGTAGGTAATCTGGGAAATTTAGGTGGATGCATTTCGAATGCCAACCTATACCTATCCTCAGGTGACAGCCCTGAAGGAAGTTTTAGCTTAGAAACTTTTTGTTTAAATTTTTCCTTCAAGGTCTCAGCTGCTTGATGCACAATGGAGTCCATGCGCGTGGGGTCGTAAGTAGTTTCAAAATAATTTTGAAAAGCTTTTATCTCTTTGGCATGAGTAAACATACCTTTCTTTGCTGGTACCTGCACATCGAAGGCATCAATTAGTTTCTGTCGAATTGTAAGTGTATCGAACATGCAAGTTTGATAAAACTTAATCCACCACTCCAGAAATCCTTTAGCCGCGAGATGGGTAGGTTCGAAGGCTATCAGCTCAAATTGGGCAAAGCCTTGATATTGTTCTTGTTGAATCTTGGCTTCCCTTGCCTTGAAAGTTCGACCAGATGTAATGGCGTTCTCAGTTTGGAACAAAGGTTCAGGAATCAGTTGGCATAAGCCAAACTGCCTCGAAACGAAGTTTGGTTGGTAGGAAAAGAGAAGAATTTGGTTCTTAGCTGGGGTTATCCTCGAAGAGATGAGTCTAGGAAGCAAGAAAGCTCTCCATACATCTTGGATCTCCTTGCTCTTGATGGCTTCTGAGAGAGCCATGGTGAACCAAGAGGGTCCATGAGTCCTCGAAGCAAAAGGCGCCATGCTCTCTTCGAACTTGTGCCTTTTGGAGAGGATCATGATGTACTTCGAGAATTGAACCTTGAAGTCATCCTTGTCATCATTAGGAGTTAGTCTTCGAAGCCTAGTGCCTTCGACTATCCTATCACTTATTTCTGAATCTTGCTCATCTATGGTGTTGGCGGTTGGTAAAGAAGGTTCGAACATGGCGTTTAGCCACAGTTGGAGTAACCAAAATGGGCCAGCTAATAGAATGTTTTTAGAGGTGTGGGATTTTGAGACTCGAAACGGCTGACCTCAGGCTCTCATAGAGGTCAACTAAGAGTAATTCACTTAGGCACACCTTGCGATTTTCGTGTAAATCCCTAGCTAGAGGAATGAACCTACTAGCTACCTGCAGGGATCTACTGCAGAAAACGTACCTAGACAGCCACAGGGTTAAGAATGCAATATGCTCTATGTCAGACACATTATCCCCTTCAGCATGATAATGGCTGATAAATTTGGAAAAGCTGGCTAATTTGACTTCGAAGTCAATTATGCTGGAGTGCTCTTCATTGTCAGGAACATAAGTTTCTCCCACTGGCGACAGCCCAGTAATAGCCGCTATGTCAAAGAAAGTTGGGGTAATCATTCCACCTGGGAGATGGAAAGTGTTGTAGGTACTATCCCAGAAATAAAGGGACGCAAACAGCAAAGGATGGCTATAGGTGAATCCAGGTTTCGATAGCTTAATGAGGTTATAAATGCCTAGTTCTTCCCATTGCTGGGATTTTTTGGCTTCTACTTTCGCGAACCAATTTTGATAGGCAATATCAGAAGTAGGGCAAGATCTAAATGGTTTAAAATTGCTTTTTACATAATCCAAAACAAATGGGTCCTTGGGAGGAACAGTTGGGGTTTCTGCGGTATTTGAACTGAGGGATTCTACTACCCTAGGGGTATCCATTTTGTTGAATAAAGGTTTGAAGCTATAACATACGGGAAAAATTGTCCTGGTGTCCTTTAGTATTTCAAAAACTGTAAGAGGACCATTTAAGGCTAACCTCTTACCAGCAACATGGGTAGGGATGAGTACCTGTGATGCGTACAGCATTTCTTTTTCTTTGGAAATCATTTGAGGAGCAAGAGCAGATTGGCCTTGAATGGTGACGATTTTACTCTCCATGGTTGCTCCTGTAGTCTTTCCCTTCTTCTTTGAGACTTTCTTGAGTTGGGAAGAGGTGGAGGAAGACATTTTTGTTATTTGAGAGCTTAGATTGTTTGTGAGAGAAGAAGAGTAAAAAATCCAGAGTATGAAAGATTTAGAGTGTAAAAAGAAAAAGGAAGAGTAAATTAACGTTTTATAATGAGAAGATTAAACATCCACCGAGTAAAAGTGTGATACGTGGAGATCATGGGTTGGTGTGATGAAGAGGTGGCGAGAAGGTGATATAGGTAATAGGCGTGATTTAAAAAACAATCATTACTTATAACTGCTTCACGCTGTGAAATGACTCTGGGCGGTTAAGGAACTCAAAAGGTGCTATGATTGATGTGACTGGAGTCAAAGGCATTAAATGTTATGATGATTCAAAAATCCTATCAAAATCTTGTATAAATGTTTAAAATAGGTATTTCTCAAAGAGATCGAAATACATATTTTAAAGGGGCAATTTGTTGGCTGAAGATTTTGATAATGTTATTTAGAATTCAAAAGAGTTAAAAGTTCTGATCGAAATGGAATTGAACACCATGTTTCGAAGTTGCAGAAGCAGTGTTTCGAATGAGTGTGTCAAAGCTTGAAGCTTCGAACGGTGATCATGGGAAAATATCCAAAAGGGTCTCGAAACAACAGCGAGGCTAGGTTTGGGAAGAGCGTTCGAAACGGAAGAACACTAAAGCATTTAAGATTCAAATGGAAGCGGGACATTCAAAGTTTGAAAGTTATGTGTTGGAGCATTTGGGGACACGTGGAAAGATGAAAGAAGCATTGTCTTGCATGTTCGAAACGTGGCATGATCCTATAGCGAGACCGTTAGGGTCGAATTAGTATAAATAGAAGTCTTAGTATTAGGATTTCAGGGTGTCATATCTGTTATACAAAATACTCAATAACATTCAAACTACCACATGGCAAGGGAAACGAATGCAAGAGAGATGTATGTATGATAGCACCATGTATTTTTAACTTAATGAAAGCCTTTTTACCATTTCCAGTACTTTCCTCTTTTCTTTTTATCGAATAACATTTACAAGTTTCTTTATTTACTGTCTTTTCATTTCAAAGTCTTTTCCTCAAAGTTTTACGTTTTATTGCTTTCTTTATTTTTCGAGCACTTTATATCTCAGAGAACTGTTACGCTTTCAATACCTTTACTTCCAAGTATTGTTTTTCAAACGCACCCTTTTACTTAAAATTGCATTAAACGCTTTCTTCACATTTTAAACTTCTACACTCCAGAAATCTTTTATGTTAAATATTTTGCAAATCGAAACCATTTACTTCATTTTTCACGCAGTTTTATATGTCTCTTCAATCAGCATTACAATTAGCATTTATTCGTATGACTTAGTTTTCATATACATTTTGACCACATTTTAAACTCTTAGAGAGAGGGATCGAAATAAACCAAACACTTGTACAATAGCAACCATGAATAATTGTTCGATTGTGAGAGTAACTTTAATATCCAAGGCGTCCTAGGATCAATCTAGTCGATCCTGTGAGTTACCAGAGAGATTGAGTAGCGTTAATAAAGATTATTCGATAGTTTGGAAGACTAGCGGTTGTTTACCAGAAATCACTGGAAACACTTAGTCCCTAAAAGAGAATGCTAAGATACTTTGCAACATTGGTAATCATGGTTATACGATGACCCACGGCCGTCCCGTTTACATCCAAAGATAAGTTTACTTACCAAATCAATGGTAAGATAACAATGTCAAAGGAAAGAGGAAATGAACATGAAAGACTTTTGAGTAGGTAGAATTCTCCTAATTACTTGCTCCATTTCAAAATAAAACATCCTCGCTATTTTCAAAACACCAACCCCTTCAAAAAACCTTTCAAACTTGAAAACATTTTCAAAAGATCAACACTTTGTATACATTCTTACAAACGAGAATCATTACGAAGTTTTCCTAAACAATGGCCTCTTTACAAAATATTTTCAAAAACCACACAAAGCACAATTTCAAACAAAAGCAAGTGATCCAACAAGTAACTAAGATCCCATGGAAAACCATGGATGAAAAGGGTAATAATACCTTCCCTTTTCATAATCTACCCCCCGAACTCAAGAAATAATCTCAAAGGCCTATCCTATGCTTTTTCACATTTCCTTTTAGATAAAATAAAAGTCAATGGCGACTCTTGCTAACCGCAACATTTGCGATCAAACTCAAAACACCCAAGTCAGTTCTCCCACCGTATCACAACAAGGATGACCAGTTGGAACAACTGCAAGCTGAGATGGCAAAGATGAGAACCTAGATGATTAGTCAGATGGTTCTTATCCAAAATTTAACTCGGGGGCAAGAAGAGTTGAGAACCCTCATCAGCAAGCTTCATCAGGATATATACAATCGTATGAGACAAACTACTAGAATTGTGGGTCTAATCAATAATCAACCTCTGTTGGCTGACATGGAATTGGTTGACATGTTTGTAACACGGTGGAAGAACTGACTTGGGTGTTTTACGTTTGATCGCAATTATTGCAGATAGCAAGAGTCGCCACCGAATTTTATTTTATCCAATAAGGAAAGGCTGAAAAGAACGGGAAAAACCTTTTGTGATATTTTCTTGAGTTCGGGGGGTAGATTATGAAAAGGGAAGGTATTAGCACCCTTTTCATCCATAGTTATCTATGGGCTCTTAGTTGCTTGCTAGATCACTTGCTTTTTTTTTTTAAATGTGCTTGTGGTGTGGGTTTTGAAAGTATTTTGAAAATGTGACTTTGTAATTGCTCTCGTTTCTATAAGAACACGTACAAAGTGTTGTTTTTGAAAAATAGTTCAAAGAGGTGTTTTTGGAATGCGTTTTTGAAAGTGATTTTGAAGAGGTGTCTTTTGTAATGGTTCTCGTTTCTATGAGAATGCGTACAAAGCATTGTCTTTTGAAAATGTTTCGAAATAAAAGTCTTTGTGTATAAAGTTTTGTTGTTGTGAGCAAGCGAGCAACTAGGAGCAATCTACCTACTCAAAAGGTCTTAGATGTTCTTTTTCCTCCTCCTTTAGATGTTGCTATCTTACCATTGATTTGGTAAGAAGCCCCATCATTGGATGTGAAGGGACAAGCGTGGGGAATTTGTATAGTCATAGAAGGCAACCTATGGGAGGTTTTTGCAATGTCGTTTAGGGACTAGATCGTTTACCAAAGGCAACATTGAGGGTCATCGAGGGACTATGATCTTTTATCGAGGGTCTTTGCTAAAATACCCATGTTCGAGGGACATGACTATTTTTCTGAGGCAACAAGTGAGATTATCCTAATGGTGCATGTGTGAATAGTGTGTTTGATTGCATGCATTTGTATTTGATTTTTAGGTTATCTACTTGTTGACTTTATCTTGCCATACATCATATTTACTAGCATTTGTATAACGCAATAAAAATGCAGAAAAGAAAAATCCTACACTATTACAATCATATTCAAAGGCAAGGAAAATGTAAAGGCAAAAATGAAATAAAAGCAAGAAAAAATGAAGATCTTTTGATTGAGGCAGAAGACCCTTCGATTCTGCACTTTCTAGCTCTCTTCAATTTGGGCCTGGAGTCAGTGAAGTCATGCGCTTCAATTTTCCTTTCTGCTTCCTTTGACTGGGGGCTGGCACCAGTGTAGGTGTGTCTTTCAATTGGGGCCTGGAGGCCAGCATGTTGTCCCTTTCGACTGGGCCTGCAGGTCAGTGTGTTCGAAGCAAGTTTGTGTCTGATGAACATGTCTGTGTTGAAGCATGTGTGTGCATCGAAGCAGGTGTATCGAAACATGTATGCAACAAACTTGTGTGTGTCGAAGCACACATTCTTTTCCTTTTTGTTTGAGCATGTCGAAGCCTAAAGGCTTTGTATCAAAGTATGCATATTTTTTACTCCAACATTTTTTAGGGTCTGTACAGATTAGTTCTTAAAGGAAAACACAAAAGATTAACATCGAAGTCCATGAAGATGAATCAATAGAGATGCTTGAAATGAAAGAGTTGTCACAAGGGGTTTGCTTTTGGTTTGAAGAGTTGTCACAGAAGGTTGTCCTTGATTTTGAACAAACTTCTATGTGTGGGTGTTTTGGATAGTTGATTTATAAGAGTTGGAAAGATGAGATAATGGATTTTGATTTTGTGTTTGTATGTGAAAGTGGAGTTGATTTTTTGAGCAAGCAAAAATTACAAAGGTTTCTGTTTTGTTTCCCAACTCTCTTTTCTCTCCTCTCAGCGTCTCTAGCCCCCTTAAATCTTGTAAAGGAAGGTTTATTTATAGAGGACCTTTAATGTGGTTTTGAGGGGAATTTAAATAAAATTTGAATGGTTTGGGTATATTGTCCCCTTGTTTTCTTCGATGCAGCTCTTATGTACCCTTTTTGTGTGAGTATGGGACTGAGACAATGCAGGCTTAGTAATATATGGAGTGTTGTGGAAGGTTGGTGCAGGACGGTTGCATAGCAGCACAAATGGCTTGGGTTTGGCAGTATATAAGACTTTGGCCAACAAAAACCTTGAATACTCCACCCATTCGTTTTTATCACTTCGACAACAACGTTCATTTCCAAAAATGTGTGCTCTTTAAATGGACCCATTACAGGTCCTTCGAATCCACCAACTATGATCCATAGTGTTGAATAGTTTTAGATGTGTAATCTAAGTATGTTGCTTCGAAGGGTTTAATTTCCCAATAGGTATATCGAAAAAGGCTGCCCAGCTTGTAAATCGAAGGAAGCTACCTAGCTTGTAAATCGAAAGAGGCTTCCCAGCTTGTAAATCGAAGGAGGCTGCCTAGCTTGTAAATAGAAGGAGGATGCCCAGCTTGTAAATCGAAGGAAGTTACCCAACTTGTAAATCGAAAGAGGCTGCCCAGCTTGTAAATCGAAGGAAGCTGCCCAACTTGTAAATCGAAAGAGGCTGCCCATATTATGGATCGAAGGGGGTTACTTAGAAGGAAAACACATGGCCAATTTGAAACTTGTTAAATCGAAGCCAACTTGTTTCTTTTTTGACCTAATCAAAAGGCACATTAACATCCTCAAAATTTTACATTTTCTTTATCTCTTTAAACAGGTTTTTGTAATCACCCATGCAAGATAAATCTTGAGAAAATGAGAGGGCAAATTTTAGGGTACAACAACTGCCCCTGTTCAATCTTCTTACATCCGAAGGTTAGATTGGCGAATCTGCCATTCGTGAATTGAAGGTGGAAGATGATTGAACACTAGAGTATCCTGAAATTTGCACTTGATGATGTGGTGGTTAATTATCTAGGGAATGGGCTTAAACATGCCATTTGGTAAGATTATAGAGAGTTTTTGGAGATGGGCTTATAGATGCCATCCAAAGGTGATTGTTGACAAAAATTAGACTAAGTCTAAACTTGACTTCAACTGGAAAAGAATCAGAATAAATCTTGGAGAGATTCATTTGAACCAGAGGAAATGTCTACCAGAAAGAATCAGGATAAACCATTGAGAGATTTAAACTGAAATAGCAGAGGCCTTGAAAGAATCAGAACAAATCATGGGGCGATTTATCTAAATCAGAGAAAATGTCTACTGGAAAGAATTAGGATAAACAATTGAGAGATTTAAACTGAACCGACAGAGGTCTGGAAAGAATCAGAACAAATCTTGGGGCGATTTATCTGAACCAGAGAAAATGGCTACGGGAAAGAATCAGGATAAACCGTTGAGAGATTTAAACTGAACCAGTAGAGGTCTGGAAAGAATTAGAATAAATCTTGGGGCGATTTATCTGAACCAGGAGAGGTCTGGAAAGAATTAGAATAAATCTTGAGGCGATTTATCTGAACCAGGAGAGGTCTGGAAAGAATTAGAATAAATCTTGGGGAGATTTATCTGAACTAGAGAAAATGTCTACATGAAAGAATCAGGATAAACCATTGAGAGATTTAAACTGAACCAACAGATGTCTGGGAAGAATAAGAATAAATCTTGGAGCTATTTATCTAAACCAGAGAAAATGTCCACGGGAAAGAATCAGGATAAACCATTGAGAGATTTAAACTGAAGTAGCAGATGTCTAGAAAGAATCAGAATAAATCTTGAAGTGATTCATCTGAACCAGAGAAAATGTCTACGGGAAAGAATCAGGATAAAACATTGAGAGATTTAAACTGAACCAACAGATGTATGGAAAGAATCAGAATAAATCTTGGAGCGTTTTATCTGAACCAGAGAAAATGTCTACGGGAAAGAATCAGGATAAACCATTGAGAGATTTAAACTGAACCAGCATATGTCTGGAAAAAATCAGAATAAATCTTGGAGCGATTTATCTGAACCAAAGAAAATGTCTACAGGAAATAATCAAGATAAACATTGAGAGATTTAAACTGAACCAGCATAGGTCTAGAAAGAATCAGAATAAATCTTGGAGCGATTTATCTGAACCCGAGAAAATGTCTACGAGAAAGAATTAGGATAAACCGTTGAGAGATTTAAACTGAACCAACAGAAGTCTGGAAAGAAATCAGAATAAATCTTGGAGCGAGTTATCTGAACCCGAGAAAATGTCTACCGGAAAGAATCAGGATAAACCGTTGAGAGATTTAAACTGAAACGACAGAGGTCTGGAAAGAATTAGAACAACTCTTGGGGCGATTTTTCTGAACTAGAGAAAATGTCTACGGGAAAGAATCAGGATAAACCATTGAGAGATTTAAACTGAACCAGTAGAGGTATGGAAAGAATCATAATAAATCTTAGAGCGATTAATCTTAACAAGAGAAAATGTCTACGGGAAAGAATCAGGATAAACCATTGAGAGATTTAAACTTAACCAGCAGAGGTCGTGGGATGAGTATCAGAATAATATCCATAAATGAATTGTATCTGACTCGTATCTGAAAGATGTACTGAATGAGCGTCAGAATGAAATCCGTATCTGGATCGTATCTGGACTGTATTGGAAAGGTAACTGGAATAAGTATCAGAGTGATATCCATCTCTAGATCGTATCTGAAGTATTTCGGGAGTAAATCTGAAGTAAATATCATAATATCAGCCGTATCTGGATAGCATCTGAACTATTTCTAGAAGTAAATCTAGAATAATTATCAGAATGTCAGCCGTATCTGGATTGCATCTGAACTGTTTCTAGAAGAAATCTGGAGTAAGTATCAGAATAATATCCATCTCTGGATTGAATCTTAACTATTTCTAGAAGAGAATCTGGATTAAGTATCAGAATAATATCCGTATTTGGACTGCATCTGGACTGTTTCTAGAAGAGAATCTGAGAAGGAGTCTGTGTAGGATTACTTCAGCTGGTCGTGTAGATAATTGTTCTGGCTTGTTTGAGGAATTAATCTACAATCAGTTGTCCTTAGATAATTGTCCTATTCTTGTTTCAAGCGTTAATCTGAAACTTGTTTTTGTCGGTTGTTGAGATAGTTGTCATGTTTGGTTTCAGGTATTAATCTCTGACCTAAGAAAGAAAGATAGTTTTCCTGGCTTGTTACAAATATTAATCTGGAACTTGAAAATTGTTGATGATAGCTATCTATTTATTGACCTTTTCCTGAAAAAGGTAAAACATTATTTGTATGCAATGTTATGATGTATGACATGCATGGTGCAATGATGTTCTCAAAATAAATGAGATTGTGTCGTATGCACTTATCATGTATGTAAATAGGATGTATGAAATGCGAAATGTTGTTGCAATGTATTTTTGTCTTGGAAAATGAATCCTTGGCAAGTGATGGGGAATTTTGGGAAGCTGAATCCCGGCCGGCCGTTGAGGATGAAAAGTATGCACACCTTTCTAGACCTTGTTTTTAGAATGTTTCCACCGGGGATTCCTGTTTTGTTGTTTGAGGAGAAACTCCGCTAGGGAAAAGAATTTAGGAGTTTTAGTTGTTCGTTGCTCTACTGGGGAGCTATCTCTTGATGAAAGAGAAAGGGAGTTAAAAACTTGTTAGGAATAAAAAAGTTAATTATCATCTGGTTGTCTCCTGGGTTTTACAGCAACTCATTGGGGATTGTAGAGAAATCTACTGGGGAAGAGGAGTTGTGGTCCCTTGATTTGTGATAGTCTTGGAGGCAAATTCAAGATGGGGAATTATTTCGTTTGTTGAGGAAATAAACCATGTTGCCAATCTGTTGGAGAGGTGCTTTTGATAGAACTCCCTAAGGATTCTTCAGATTAACTCAGTTGGGGAGAAGTTTTTTTTTATAGATTGAAAATATGGATGGGAGTCATCCTATGAGAAATATTTTGGGGAGATTTATCACAGCCCCTAGTAGCAAGTGTTTGTAGTATTTCTAGGAAATGTTTGCTTGACTGTATACAACCCTTTGTCGGAGTTCATATTCAATGCCCCAAGTGACTCGGATGCAAATCTGCCCCTAGTTTTTCAGCATGTCTTGAGAGATTTCCTAGAATCTTGACTGGACTGCCCCATATGTGTTGGATAGTGATCATGTTGTACCACCTATTTATAGGAGATTTTTCATTGGAAGTGTCATCCCATTTGAAGTGACTTTGTTCATTGAAAGAGTTTTTTTTTCGCTGGATATTTTTTGTGTGAATTTCTCTGTTGTCAAACAAATAGCCAAATGCAAACAACAATATTCAAATAATGCAAAGTTTATGCTTGTCTAGAAGTTTTGAAAATCCGTTTTAGCAAGTAAAGAGTTTTGTAAGAATATGAATTCAACTCAAAATTTGGAGTAAAGCCTTACAGGAGTCAGGATACCTTTTGTAACAATATGCTTTCGAACTAACCCATGCTTCAATTAGGACTTTTGAAGGGTTGTAATTTGGTTTGGTTCACGGTTTAATAAACAAAGGATAAGGCTCAAATTTAGTTGAACCCGCCCGTTCTTCGTGATGTTCTTCAGTCCTAAGCTCAGTTAATTGTACGTTCGAACTCCAATGACGTTTTGGTGATGGTTCACACAAGTTAAGTTTTTCGGAAGGCAGTCATTTTTTTGCAACATTTTTCATGTTGTTGAGGATTTGTAATGACCTCTTTCTTTTGATTGGTTATCCCTGATTTTTTCCTGATTGTTCTTGTTTTTGAGATTACAGTCAGCGGGATACCCCAGTTTTCCTTAAGTCTCCTTCGTAGGTTTTGACTTAGTGGGCTTTTATCTTGAGAGATAATGAGTTCCTATTTAGTAGGGAACCATCACCGTCTTTTGATTCCATAGGAAAGGTTTTAATGTCATTCGTTGTATGAAAGTTTATGACTGAACGCACATTTGAATTAACTGAGAGACTACCCTGCCCCGGGTTTTAATTAAAGGTTTCAATTTGTGTAAAAAAAGAAAAACTTCTACTTCTTGGGCTCGAAGGGGTTGACTAGGGGTTATCCTCCTTATAACTCTAGTGTTTAGGGTTTGAAAGAAACGCCTGTACATCGTCAGCAAGGTCTATTCAAATGTATACTGTATGAGATTATGGCATTGTTTTCGTCATCCTCCCTCTAAAGGCTTGTAACTTTTAGCAAGAGTTGAATGTCATAAAGAGAGTAAAAAGCATAGTTTAAATATAGTGAAAACGAATGGATGAATTCAAGACAAACATATGCAATGAATTAATGAAACAAATTTTGACATTAATAGATAATTGTTTGAATAACAAAAGAAATTATAATTGAAAATTCAAAATGAACAAGACGCTCTCAATGATTCGGCATATGAGCAGTGATCACGTTTGGAGTCTTCAGAGGGTCAAACTCAATCTCCTTGGCATCAATCAAATTATAAATCTTGTACTTCAACACCCAACAATCGTTAGTATCATGCCCGGGACTGTCGAAATGATAAGCACACGTTGCATTACGATTGTAGTTAGGAGAAGAAGTTTTAGTGTTTGGAAGAGTTCCTATCAGCGTAATCAGATTCATCCTCAATAAGTGTTGTAGTTCTTGAGTCAGAGGCATCTTGTGTTGGTAAACTATCTTTTGGGCTCGTCTGGCCTTCGTTGATTTCCCTTTTGTTGTTGCCGGTGCGACGCAGAACCAGAGATCAGGACTGCCCCCACATGTTGTTCATGACAACTCTTTTGACCATACACAGCATTAGACTCTTTCTTCCCATTGTATGGCTTTTTATGAGCATCAGAGGGTGTAGCTCCTTGGATATTTCCGCTTTTGATGCCAGCTTCGACCCTTTCGTCAGTCAGTATTATCTCCGTGAACCCGGCTGAGGAGCTTCTGATAAGGTGATTGAAGAAAGGTCCTGTCAAGGTTCCCGTGAAGATGTCAATCAGCTCCCTGTCAGTTAAAGGGGGTTGCACCCTACCATCCATATCTCTCGACTTTTGGTCGTATCCTTTGAAGCTCTCGTTGGAACGCATGGTCATGTTCTGCAATTGCACACGATTTGGTGCAAGATCAGCGTTGTACTGGTACTTCTTGTAGAAAGCAGCAGCTAAATCCTCCCAGGTGTGGATGCGAGAATCCTCCAATTGATAGAACCATTCAAGTTGAGTCTCTGCTAGGTTCTCTTGGAATAAATGGATCCAAAGCTTCGGATCAGTTGTGTATGGTTGAATCTTGCGGACATAAGACTTTAAGTGTATCTTAGGGCAAGAGACTCCATCGTATAGGTAAAAGGTAGGGATTTTCAAATTTGGCGGGTTGACCACTATAGAAACCAAACCATGTCTCCTAAATCCAAGCCAGGTATCTGCTGAATCTCCATAGCATTGAGGTGATCCTCCAACTATTTGTACTTGTCATCAGTAGGAGGATACTGTTCCTCAGAGTAGTCAACTTCTACTTCATCAATCCCCAGACTGTTGTCTTCTTCATGACTATTCCCATGTTGGATGGAGTTGAGAGATCTAGACCTCTCTTGACTGGTCCACTAAGTCTTCTTCCCATGTTCAGGACACCTACTGACTTCTTAGGCTTCTTCTTCTTGTCTTTGAGAAAGAGAGTGTTTAGGTCCTCTTGCCCCTTAGCCATGTCCAGGAACATTTGCTAGAACTGGGCATTTTGTGCTTGGAGATCCTTCTCTGTTTGTTCCATATCCATTTTACTGAAATAAATAGTAGGAAGATAAGGAGACATGTATGGGAGAAACCTGTTATGATATGATGCATGATATGTGGATGCATGTTTTCCAGGATCTCGCGGGGTAAATATTAGTAGTCACTTACAACTTTGATTGGAGAACTTCGTATCAGTGGATGTCCTTCCATGAGAATTAAGCTCACCATGTCAAGTGGGTCATAGCCCTTGACTCAAGCTGCTGTACTTGATTTTTGGCGGCTTTTGGTTAGAGGAAAATAAATCCTCTTGCCCCTTGATAGATGTATGGTTCAACGTGACCCTACATCATAGGCCCTTGAGATCCTTGAAATGGTTATTGAAAATGCTATGGTATGATGTCATGATGTTATGTACGAGTATGCAAAGTAAGCAAGTTCATAAATAATCATATACACACAAAGCAGACAAGTCCTTAGGTTTAGGCTTGCATGGAGTTTGTAGGTAAGTACCCTCTTGAAGTTTAGTTGGCTCAACCTATCCTAGCAATAGTAATCGAGTTCTAAGGATCTCAATATCATTGATCTGTCTTCTTGGGCAATGTTTCAGCGCAAGCCTCTTTCACAGCGACCGAAATATCCCAAAAAGCCAAACCTCAATGAGTGTAGTATCGAGTATCTACCAACTTCGGACTGCACCAAAGTCGGTCATCTCACTACGTCTTAATGGCCAAGTTGGTCAAGTAAAGGTTCTAAAGTCAGTTAGTGCTTCATGACATCACTCAGCGGCCCCGTATTCTCCTTGACTACTCAAGCGCTACCGGTACCCACAAATATGTCACACTAATGTAGCTATTTCTTAGACCATGTTAGTATACCCCACACAGTTTCCACAATGTATTGCTACTTACCTATAAGGTATCCTAAATCCGGGTAAAGGATTTAAGCCCAAATAAAGAACCAAAATGTAAAGCATACAAGTCAAACAATGAAAGCAAGTAAAGGTGATCTAGCCGTAAGATAACCCCACTTTTAAGTTTTTCCCCAACAGAGTCGCCAGTTGTGTAACGCGGTGGGAGAACTGACTTGGGTGTTTTGCGTTTGATCGCAATTGTTGCGGATAGCAAGAGTCACCACCGGCTTTTATTTTATTCAATAAGGAAAGGCTGAAAAGAACAGGAAAGACCTTTCAAGATATTTTCTTGAGTTCAGTGGGTAGATTATGAAAAGGGAAGGTATTAGCACCTTTTTCATCCATAGTTATCTATGGGCTCTTAGTTGCTTGCTAGATCATTTGCTTTTGTTTGAAAATGTACTTGTGGTGTGGGTTTTGAAAGTATTTTGAAAATGTGACTTTGTAATGGCTCTCGTTTCTATAAGAACGTGTACAAAGTGTTGTTTGTGAAAATACTTCAAAGAGGTGTTTGTGGAATGCGTTTTTGAAAGTGATTTTGAAAATGTGTCTTTTGTAATGGTTCTCGTTTCTATGAGAACGCGTACAAAATGTTGTCTTTTGAAAATGTTTCGAAATAAAAGTGTGGGTGTATAAAATGTTTTTGTTGTGAGCAAGCGAGCAACTAGGAGAAATCTACCTACTCAAAAGGTCTTATATGTTCTTTTTCATCTTCCTTTGGATGTTGATATCTTACCATTAATTTGTAAGAAGCCCCGTCATTGCATGTGAAGGGATGAGCGTGGGACATTTGTATAGTCATAGAAGGCAACCTATGGGACATTTTTGAAATGTCATTTAGGGACTAGATTGTTTACCGAAGGCAACATTGAGGGTCATCGAGGGACTACGATCTTTTATCGAGTGTGTTTGATTACATGCATTTGTCTTTGATTTTTAGGTTGTCTACTTGTTGATTTTATCTTGCCATACATCCTATTTACTAGCATTTTATAAAGCAATTAAAATGCAGAAAAGAAAAATCCTACACTATTATAACCATATTGAAAGGCAAGGTAAATGTAAAGGTAAAAAAGAAATAAAATCAAGAAAAAATGAAGGTCTTTCGATTGAGGAAGAAGACCCTTAGGTTCTTCACTTTCTAGCTCTCTTCAATTTGGGCCTGGAGTCAGTGAAGTCATGCCCTTCGATTTGCCTTTCTGCTTCCTTCGACTGGGGGTTGGCACCAGTGTAGGCGTGTCTTTAGATTGGGGCCTGGAGGCCAGCATGTTGTCCCTTTCGACTGGGCCTGCAGGTCAGTGTGTTCGAAGCAAGTGTGTGTGTGATGAACATGTCTGTGTAGAATCATGTGTGTGCATCGAAGCAGGTGTATCTAAACATGTATGCAACGAACAGGTGTGTTTCGAAGCCCGCATTCTTTTCCTTTTTGTTTGAGCCCGGCGAAGCCTAAAGGATTTGTATCGAAGTATGCATATTTTTTACTCCAACATTTTTTAGGGTCTGTACAAATTAGTTCTTAAAGGAAAACACAAAAGATTAACATCGAAGTCCATGAAAATGAATCAATAAAGATGCTTGAAGAAAGAGTTAGAGTAAGGAAGACTTACCTCAAAGCTGGTGTGTGGGCTTTGAACTTGAACGGCTTCCTGGACGGTTCTGGAATTCGAATAGTTGTCATAAGGGGTTTGCTTTTGGTTCGAAGAGTTATCGCAGAAGGATGTCCTTGAGTTTGAACAAACTTATATGTGTGGGGTGTTCTAGATAGTTGATTTATAAGAGTTGGAAAGATGAGATAATGGATTTTGATTTTGTGTTTGTATATGAAAGTGGAGTTGATTTTTTGAGCGAGCAAAAATTACAAAGGTTTTTGTTTTGTCTCCCAACTCTCTTTTCTCTCCTCTCAAAGTCTCCAGCCCCCTTAAATGTTGTAAAGAAAGGTTTATTTATAGAGGAGCTTCGATGGGGTTTTGGGGGAAAATTAAATAACATTTTCACGGTTTGGGTATACTGTCCCCTTGTTTTCTTTGATGTAACTCTTATATACCCTTTTTTGTGTGAGTATGGAACTGAGACAATGCAGGCTCAGAAAAATTTAGAGTGTTGTGGCAGGTTGGTGCAGGACTGTTGCATAGCGGCACAACTGGCTTGGGTTTAGCAGTATCTAGAACTTTGGTAACCAAACACCTAGGATACTCCACCCTTTCGTTTTGATCACTTTGACAACAACGTTCATTTCAAATAATGTGTGCTCTTCGAATGGACCCATTATAGGTCCTTAGAATCCACCAACTATGATCCATAGTGTTGAAGAGTTTTAGAGGTGTAATCTAAGTACGTTGCTTGAAGGGTTTAATTTCCCAATAGGTAAATCGAAAAAGGCTGCCCAGCTTGTAAATCGAAGGAAGCTGCCCAGCTTATAAATCGAAAGAGGCTGCCCAGCTTGTAAATCGAAGGAGGCTACCCAGCTTGTAAATCGAAGGAGGCTGCCCAGCTTGTAAATTGAAGGAAGCTTCCCAGCTTGTAAATCGAAAGAGCCTTCCCAGCTTGTAAATCAAAGGAAGCTACCCAGCTTGTAAATCAAAAGAGGTTGCCCAGCTTGTGGATCAAAGGGGGTTACTTCGAAGGAAAACACATGGCCAGTTTGAAACTTATTAAATCGAAGCTAACTTGTTTATCTTTTGACCTAATCAAAAGGCACATTAACATCCTCAAAATTTTACATTTTCTTTATCTCTTAAAACAGGTTTATGTAATCACCCATGCGAGAGAAATCTTGAGAAAATGAGAGGGAAAATTTCGGGGCACAACAATGTTCATGAGGGAACATGTTGAAAATGGAATCAGAAGCGATATAATTCAGGTGGTTGCATCTTCAAGTAACCAGAAGAGGTCATGCAATAGGAAGAAAGAATCAAGTACTGTGTAGGGCCAGAAGGGTCGTAATAAGAGTGACCTCAACCAATCTATGGAGGCAGTGCTAATTTCTAATTCTGCGCCTGTTCAACAACAACAACAGGGAAATCAGTGTAAGCAGGATACACCCTATACGATTTACCAAAATCAATATGTCATTGGCTGAAGCATTGCAACACATGTTGAAGGCCAAGTGGGTTACATTGAAGGATCCTCCTCAGAACCCCAAGACTTCCTCTCACTGTTACAATCCTAATGTAAGGTGTGCATACCACTCTAACAGTCCTGGACATGACACTAACAACTGTTAGGCTTTGAAACATAAGATTCAGGATCTAATTGATGAAGGAGTTTTTGAGTTCACACAAGATGGTCAGATTGAGTTTTTCTATCATCCCTCAAATATCGAAACAACAAGGCACACAATCTCAAGTTACAAGTTCAGGAGGAGGAGCTTTAATATCATTTGAATTTGTATTTGTAATTTCCTTGGTTGGTTCAAACAATTACTATCATGTCAAACTTTGGTTCTTCCCATTAATGCATTGCGTATGTTTGTCTTCAATTAATCAATTAGTTTTCACTATATTAAAACTATGTTTTACTTCCTTTTATGATATTCAACTCTCGTTAAAAGCTATAAGCCTTTAGAGGTAGGATGACGAAAATGACACCATAATCCCATACAGTATGCTTTTGAATCGACCTTGTTGACGATGTACAAGCGTTGCTTCAATTCCTAAACAGTGAATATATAAGGAAGTTAATCCATAGTCAACCCCCTTTGAGCCTAAGAAGTAGGAGTTTTCTTTTTCATGAAAATTAAAACCCTTAATCATAACCTGGGGAAGGGTAGTTTCTCAGATAATTAAATTATGCATTCAATCACAAGCTTTCCCTTCATGCATAGCAGGTGGTATCGAAAACATCCTTCTGAATTAAAAGTCAGTGATGGTTTCCCATAATCATTAAATCGGGAAGTCATTATATTTCAAAAGAAAAGCCTGATAAGTCAAACCTATGAAGGAGACTTAGAAAAAACCTGGGAATCCCACTGACTGTAATCCCAAACAAAACGGTTCAAGTAAAAATCAGAGATAATAAAGTCAAAAATAGGTCGCCATAAATCCTCAACAAAAGAAAGTTGTTACAAGAAAAATGACTGCCTTTTCAAATAAACTTTTGGTTTCTGAACCATCACCAAGTATCAGCGCTATAATTCCAAACTCTATTAAAACCTAAATGCATAATTAACTGGGTATTGGACTGAATGACATCATGGAGAACGGGTTGGGTACAAATAAACTTTGAGCCTTTATCCTTTTGTTTCTTAAACCGTGAACCATGCCACGTTACAACCCTTCAAAGTCCTAACTGAAGCATGGGTTAGTTCGAAAGCATATTGTTACAAAAAGGTATCCTGACTCCTATAAGATTTACTATAAATCCTGAGTTGATATCACATTCTTACAAATTTTATTTACTAAAAAAATGCATTTTTTAAATTTCAAGACAAACATAAGCTTTGCATTTTAATACCACTATTTGCATATGACTAAGTGTTTGACGGAAGAAAAATTTGCATGACGAATATTCAATGAACGAAAATTCTCCCAATAGACATAATTACTTCAGAGGATGAGTCAAAGAGAAAGACACTTCTAGTAACAATCCTTTCATGGACACAATTAGTTATAAATCAAGGGTCATGACATTTTATTGTCCAACTCATCGGTGGTAGTCAAGTCAAGATTCAAATAATTTCTCAAAAGTGTTGAATAACTAGGGGAAGATCTTTATCTGAATCACTTGGGGCATGTTACATTGATCATGAGTTTTAGAAAAAGCCGCAATGAAAATTGAATCTTCGGTATCACCAAATTGCTCGTCTATGGTTGATCAATAACTTCAAACATCGGGTGCACCAGGCGAATCCTAGGGGGAGAATGGACTCCCACATACGAAGGGCCACGTATGATCAAGAAAATATTTTCTGGAAGTGCTACAACACTTACTACCATGGAAAGTGAAAATTCCCCGCGCCTTATGAACGAGGACATAGTAAAAAATACTACACATGAAAAAGAGACCCGCTAGGATGATTGGCCTAGGCAAAAATAAGGGCGTCCCGACGAACCAAAAGGGTTCGGAAAAAAAGTAGGGATATATATATATATATATATATATATATATATATATATATATATATATATATATATATATATATATATATATATATATGTATATATGTGTGTGTGTGTGTATGTGTAAGTTGTACACCCGGCAAGTCGAAAACCTAAGAAGGAGGCTTGGGCAAAAAAGGGTATCCCGGTGGAATGAAAATCTGAAAAGATAGTCCAGGAGAAAGTTAGGGATTAAGGCGTACGACTATGTCCTGTTATCTCATCACTTGTTTATCACTCTGATCAGCATTCACTAAAGAGTTGGGATAATGTTCTAGTAATCCACAAATTCCCATAGAGTAATTTCCACAGAGAAATCCCCACAGAGCTACCTTCATAAGCTCATCCCCGACGAAGATACGTTCCCCCGCAAGTCCAATATGTCTTCGAGACAAAAACCGAGGCATCCTCCAACAGTTCACAAAATTAAATGCCTCAGCAGACCCCCCTAGTAGATAAAGGAGTTTGATCATGTCTCCAGCATGTAGTGGAAACTTTCTTCACACAGCCTACGGAATTCCAATCCCCATCAGAGATTACGTCCTCAACACAATTTGCAGGTATTTAATTCTCCAACTAAGTTTCTTTCTCCAACACTGCAAAAATCCCGACAAAATTCTCTTCTCCAACAGGGTTTACTTATTCAGCAGGGTTTACTTATCTAGTAGGGTTTATTTCCCCAATGAAATTCAATTTCCCCAGCTGAGTTCTTTCTCCCACTACCATAAATCCCCAGCAAAATTCCCTTCTCCAGAAAGGGTAGTCCAGGTTGCTATCCCCAGAGAGTTGATATGGAATCTGAAACAGGGCCTTCTATCATTTAACTTTGTCTTCCCCTAGAAGAGTTGGCATCCATATCGGAAACTCGGTTATCCATCACCTCGGAAGATTATCCATCTATTTCATCCCTAGTAAGGGTATATAAGAACTAAATTCCCCAGTAGAGTGATGAACGACCAGTTTTCTTGGAATTTCTCTATTCCCCAAGCAGAAGTCAAACATTCCCAGCAGAGTATACTAAAAAACATAAACAAGAGTCCCCAACGGAGACATTCTAAACAATATTTAAGATTCATATCCTTCATCCCCAGCGACAGTCAAGAATGTATTTTCTGCAACTGAAGATGTTACCCGAAGCTATCGCTGTCGTCAGCAACATCTGACATCCATACATCATTTTACAAAAAAATCATAACATATGCATATGAAACGCATATAGAACACTCTCATTTTCTTTAATAACATCATTACACAATGCATTACATACATCATGACATTGCATAAAGACTAACTCTATTTTTTCCGGTAAAGTCTACAAGAAGACGAATATCATCAACTATTTTCAAATAGGTCCCAGATTAATTCCTAAAACCAGACGGGGCAACTATCTGGATGACCAGGAACAAATTAATTCCCGAAACAAGATGGGGCAACTATCTATATATTAGGTCCAAGATTAATTCCCGAAACAAGACAGGGAAACTATCTATGTGACCAGGTCAGAGATTAATTCCCGAAACAATATGGGGCAACAATCTATACGGCCAATAAAAAATGGGTCCCAAATTAATTCCCAAAACAAGACGGGGCAACTATCTGGATGACTAGGCACAAATTAATTCTCAAAACAAGACGGGGCAACTATCTGTATAATAGGTAAGAGATTAATTCCCGAAACAAGATGGGGTAACTATCCGTATGACCGAGCAAAGATTAACTCCCGAAAAAGAACATGGAAACTATCTTTATAACCAGGTCCTAGATCAATTCCTGAAACAAGACGAGGAAACTATCTGTACGAATAGGCAGTATGAATTCCCGAAACAGGAAGGGTTCGCCAACAGAAAGCAGGTCAAAGATTAACTCCTGAAATAGGGCGGGGAAACTATCTTTATACCCAGGAAAAGATTAACTCCTGAAATAGGACAAGGAAACTATCAACATGACCAGGTGGTACGAATTCCCAGAACAGGACGTGTTTACCAACAAAAACAAATTGTGGATCAATTCCAGAAATAGGACGGGGCGACTTTCTACATGACAAGAATTTACCTCAAAAACTGAACTTTGAAAATAATTTCCCATATAGACTAAATCTGACAAGAAGCTACTTAAGCATCTTCCTCATAGGTTCATTCTGGAAAGCATTCCTCAGATAACGGTTGAGCGTAGACTCATTATGATACTTCTATAAACACTTACCTTGGATGACATCTATGATCCCATCTCCAATGAAACTCTATCACCTCTCCTAATGGCATCTTTAAGCCCATTCAAGCAATATTATCAACCCACAGTGTTACCTCCTGCACATGCAAGTGCAAATTTATGGGCACTTAAGTGTTCAATCCTCTTCCACCTTCAGATCACGAATGACGGACATGTCAATCTAACTCCTCATCTTTAATAAGATTAAACAGGGGCAGATGTTGTACCCCAAAATTTTTCCTCCCTTTTTCTTCAAGACATTCTCCTAGGGTACTCAAATTCCCAAGGTTGCTCAAGAATTGATCAGACAAATTCTCCTCATAAGCAATGGGATTACAACTAGGGTTTCACTTTTTATCAAGGACGTTTGGGTTTATAATGCCTAAAATGGTTTTCAAGACTCCTCATATACTTCAAAGAGTGATCATTCCAATTTTCATGCCTTACATCAGAAGTTTGCTTTGCCAATTGCTCAAATGATGGAAAATCAACAGTATTGGATAAAAAGTCAATTATGGTCAACATATAGTCAAACCTCAAGATTTTTGGTCAACATCAATATTTTGAATTCATATTCATCATTTGATCTAGGGTTGATCATGATTCCTCAAGAAAATCTCTCAAATCATCAAAAGTCAAAAGTTGCCAAATTAGGGTTTCCTTAGGAGAGGTCAATTGAACCTTGACCAAGTGTAACTTTCACATGTTTCATCAAATTTTTCTTAAAAAAAGCTCGTTTTGAAGGAAATTCAATTCTCTACAACTTTGTCACTCTAAGCTCAAGTCCAAAAAATGCTTCATTTGAGAGATATGGGCCAAATATTATAGGTCATTCCAAAAGTTAACAAAAAGACACTTTTTGTCAAGGAAACTTACATCAAGATAACGTCTTCAAATGAAAAAATGATCAAAATACATATTTTATAGGACACCTTAGGCTTTCTAAAAAGTCAAAGATCACATTCAATTGATAAAAATTGAGAGAGTTATGATTGGCACAAATTGGGAAATTTTGAGAAAAATGCATGAAACTCAAAGTATTCAAACACAAATTTTTAGGCTAATGGGCTTGTGTTTCAAGGTCCAAACGTGTATTAGTTCTCATAGTGAACCTCTGAACCTATTCATACACCCCTTTGATTTTTATTCCATTTATTTTTGGTTTTATTTATTTAAATTCAAAATTAAATAAGATAAAGTCAAGGTTTTTCTTACAAGGTCCAAGCCCATAATGGTTTAACCTAATTCTTCTCTATATATTGCTCTTCATTCAGACATAACATCACACGAAAACCCTTGTAGAGAAAACTATTCCAAAACTTCCAATAACTCAAGAAACTAGGGAAACACAAAACCATTGTTTCCAGCCCTTCCCAATTGAAACCAAGCATTGCATTATCATATTGAAGTGCCCAAGAATCCATCCTAATCCTTAAGCAGTCAAGATCATGCCCAGAACATCACATTCATCCTCACTGGTTTTGGTAGTTTTTTTTTCAAATTTAAAACCTTTGATTTATGCATTGTTAACTAATTTGATACGTTTACATGTGTTCATATACATCATTACAACAAGTTTGATACATAATATGTGAGATCTGGAACAGTGGCAAGGCAGGAAGTGATAAAGGCTAAGGGTGTGGGTTCAACACCCTCCCCTGGCATTTTTGCTTTATTTTGCTTCTAACTTGTTCTTTTTCCCTATTTTTTTCCCTTTAATTCAGTGTGGAAGGCTAAGGGTATGGGTTCAACACTCACCCCTGACATTTGCTTGGTTTTGTTTTCAACTTGTGGTTTTATCCTTAATTCTCTTCCCATAAACCCTAATTCTTTTGGCAAACTTAACCCCAAATTCACCTAACCATAAAACGACAAACATTTTTTTACAAACATAAAATAATTTTTTTTTGTAAACCCTAAAAATAATTAGGTTTTAGAATTTTTATCATTAACATGTTTTTTAATTAATTTAATTAATCAATTATTTTGTTAATTAAAATTAATTAATTTTTAGGTTTTTTATCATTAACCTTTTTTATTAATTTAATTAATTAATTGTTTTGTTAATTAAAATTAATTAATTTTTAGGTTTTTCATCATTAACCTTTTTTATTAATTTAATTAATCACCTATTTTTTTAATTAAAATTAATTAGTTTTTAGGTTTATTCATCATTAACCTTTTTTATTAATTTAATTAATCAACAATTTTTTTTAATTAAAATTAATTAGTTTTTAGGTTTATTTTAATCATCATTAAAAAAAACCTTTTCCATAAAAAAATCATCAAAAACATTTCTTTTTTTTTCTTCTGTATTTTAATTTTATTTTATTTTCATAGATAAAGTGTATGGGATTTGCAATTTGTAAATAGCCTTATCTTCCGCTTTTCCATTATTATATAACTGCTCTAGTATGTAATAGCTTAAGATTTCAATTTTTCGTTTTTCTATTATGTAACTACCCCAAGGCCATGTAATAGCGTTGGAATTTTATTTTATGCACTTTAGTTTTCCGGCTATTATTTTACTATATTGTTGTTAGTAATTAGGGTGTATGGCAAGATAAAACCTGACGATAGAAAATCCTACTCTCAAAGATAAAGTAACTGAACACAACACACTTGCACATGCGCACCTCTAGGGTAACCTCTCTTGTTGGCTTTCGATTAAACAGTCATGTCCCTCGAACATGGGGATGCTTTAGCAAAATCCCTCCTATATAAAAGATCATAGTTCCTCGATGACCCTTTCGACGTTGCCTTCGGTAAATGATCTAGTCCCTTAAACGATAATTATTAATGTGTCTTTATGAGTTTCCTTCGATGACTGTACGATGACCCTCGCCCGTCCCTTCACATCTAATGATAGGACTTCCTACTAACTAATGGTAGGGTAGCACTATCTAAATGAGGAGGAAAAGTACAATAAAGACCTTGAGTAGGTAGAACGCTCATAATCGCTTACTCACAAATCTCTTCCAAACAAAAAAATTTCACACAAACACTTTCAAAATATTTTCAAAACACTTTGTACGTATTCTTGAGGACAAATACAAGAATCGTTACAAAGTCTTGCCTTACTATTGGCATTTCAAAATATTTCAAACACACATACACAAAATAATATTTTCAAAAACAAAGTGAGATAGGGATTAAGAGCCCATAGATAACTACTGATGAAATAGATGCTAACACCTTCCGCTTTCATAACCTATCCCCCGAACTCAAAAATCTGGGAGGACTTTCCTGTTCTTTTCACTCTTTCCTTATTGGATAAAAGAAAAGTCAGTGGAGACTCTTGCTATCCGCAACATTTGTGATAAAATGCAAAACCAAGTCATTTCTCCCATTGTATTACACATTGGAACTAAGTGGGTCTTCAGAAATAAGCTAAATGAACAAGAAGAAGTTGTCAGAAACAAAGAACGACTGGTTGCAAAAGGTTATAGTTAACAAGAAGGGATAGACTATACTGAGACCTTTGCTCGAGTCATCGGGTAAGAATCTATATGACTTTTAATTTCATTTGTTGTAAATAATGACATCACACTTTATCAGATGGATGTCAAAAGTGCATTCTTAAATGGTTATAATGATGAAAAAGTCTATGTGCACCAACCCCCTGGTTTTGAAAATACAAAACATCCAGAATATGTTTATAAACTTAAGAAATCGTTATATGGTCTGAAACAAGCTCCTAGAGCATAGTATGAAGGACTAAGTAACTTTCTATTAGAAAAGGATTTTAGCAGAGGGAAAGTGGACACAACTTTATTCTTTAAAACATTTAAAAATGATATTCTTTTTTGTCAAATTTACGTAGATTATATTATATTTGGGTCTACTACAACCTCCTTGGGCAAAGAATTTGCAAAGTCTATGCAGGCAAAGTTTGAAATGAGTCTGATGGGAGAACTTAAGTTCTTTCTGGGAATTCAAATTTATCAAACTCCAGAAGGAACCTTTATTCATCCAAGTAAATATATTAAAGAAATTCTGAAGAAATTTGACATCTCAGAAAGTAAGCCAGCTAAAACTCCAATGCATCCTACATGCATTCTGGAAAAGGAAGAGGTAAGTAAGAATGTAGAGCAAAAGCTCTACAGAGGTATGATTGGTTCTCTCCTTTACTTAACTGCTTCAAGACCTGACATTCTATATAGAGTTTGTTTATGTGCTAGATTCCAATCAGATCCTAGATAATCTTACTTAACACCCGTTAAGCGAATTTTCAAGTATCTGAAAGATACTACTAATCTTGATCTATGTTATAGAAAATCCAAGGAATAAAAATTAGTAGGGTATTATGATGCTAATTTTGCCGGAGATGGAATAGAAAGAAAAAACACATCTTGAAGTTGCCATTTTATGGGAGATAACTTGATATCTTTGTCTAGCAAAAGACAATCCACCATAGAACTATCCACTACTGAAGCTGAATACATAGCTGCAACAGGATGCAGTACGCAGATGCTCTAGATGAAGAGTCAGCTTGAAGATTATCATATATACGAGAGTAACATTCCTATCCTTTGTTATAAAACTTCTGTTATTTGTCTTTCTAAAAATCCTATCTTACATTCTAGGGATAAACATATAGAAATCAAACATAATTTCATTAGGGATGATACTCAGGAGGGGATTCTTTTCTTAAAATTTATAGATACAGACCATCAATGGAGTGACATTTTTTCAAAACCCCTTGCCGAAGATAGATTTAATTTCATTCTTAAAGATCTCAGTATGGAATCCTGTCCAGAATGAAAAAATATTAAATTTCTACATATTTAACCTTCAGAATGGTCTGATAATTATGAACAATCTGAGCAATAGGTCTTCAGAAGAGAGAAGGAAAATTGACTCAGAAACTATCTAGAAGATATGAACGTAAGAGAAAAATGTTTCATTTCAATATAGTATCAGCAGTTCACGACATCAACATCTGTTAACCCAAAACGTAACGTCACTCTCTGAGACTAAACACGTGTTCTCACTCTAGTTGGCCAAAATGTTTGAGTTGATGCATTGAGGCGCGAGTCACATTGGTAACTATTTTGAATATCTTCATGCATCTCCCTTGTTAGAAATCATTTAATGCGTTTAATCATTTTGTTTAATTTTTTTATTGTAATTAATTTCATGTTTTTTTATTGGTCTATATATACCCTTTCTCACAAACACTTCTCACCATAACCTTCACAAATTCTTCTCTCTATAATTTTTTTTCTTTCTCTCTTCTCTTCTAAAACCATAAAACCTGTGAAAAATGTCTTCCTCTTATCAACTACACTCTTCACAAGATCTCACTCTTACAAACACCATTCATGTATTAAGTTCCATCCCAAACAAAGAAAACTATACTGAACAGATAAGAACCCTCCTCACACCGATCAAGAATCTGTGAACTTATGGTAGATTTCAAGAGTATTCATTAAAGTGGATATGATCTTGTTCCCGATGTTGAAATTCAAGGGTGGACAAATTTCTTTGATAGGTTGGTTGGTCTAGTTTTCCCAAAACTGGTTAAGGAATTTTGGATTCATGCAAAAGTGTCACAACATCAAGTTACTTTGTTTGTAATGGGGAAAAGATCATCATCATTGAGAAACTCGTTGCAACTCTCATTGGACAGGATGAAACCGGAGTCAAGTGTAGTGACATGGCAGAAAAAGGATCTGAATTGAACAAAGTTTCTCAAGAAATTTTTGTTTACGAATTGCATCCCAACAAGATTAAAGATCTAAAAGACTATCTCAGAATATGGGCTAGAATCTTCTAGGATGCATCCATCATTGAAAACCAACAAGCTCTCCTGACTACATCAACATTGATCAATAATATCTTTTGTACATCAAATTTCCAAGGTTAGAATCAACCTTCCATTCCTTCTGTTCAATTATCTGAAGAGCATTATCAAGGAAACAAGAGAAGATGAGAAAAACAAAAGAGATTAGATTCCATTGGGAAGGTTGATTTCAGATATTCTGACATAAAATAGGCTGATAGAACATCTGAGTGAAGCTCAACAATTAAGTGAGCTGGAAACCTGCGTTGGAAAAACCCTAAACACCAAAAATATCAAAAAGATGAAGATCATAGATCAAATCAAGAAGGACCTAACCCATATCATAAAGGAAGTTATCTCTACTAGAAGAATTCCTTTGAACGACTTTCCCATCTTCACTCAAATAGATTCTCTTGAAATAATTGTCATATATCTGGATGCTTGCAAAAGAGATAAAATTGTTCCTGATGTTAAAATTCAGAATATTCCTTAACAACCAGAGGTACTCATTAGAAAGTCAAAGAAAAGGAAAGCTGTTGGTGAAGGAGTTTCTAAGAAGACTCCTAAAGCTGCTAAGAAACAAGGTACTTCTTCTTTCATTTCTGTTGTTAAATCAATACTTTTATCAACATCTGAACCATCTTCATCTCCAAAACCATCTTAACATCACTCACCACAAACTTTTGATGAATTTAATTTTGAAACCAACACCACCACAACCATTAATCAAACTCTGATTAACTCACCTTCTACCTATAGTGCTCAACCTCATCCAGAACTCTCCCAAGTTCTTTTAGATATTGATCAGTATCATCCATTCATTGATGCTTCCAAACTAGAAAATCCAAATGTTGCCTCTAAACAACAAATGCCTGAACCAACACTGGAAATACCAAGCATAACCTATCCTCTCAACAACCCTGAACCATAAAACATCATCATCCTTCAGTCACAAAACATCCAAATTATCTCAGGTACTCCTTCTCCATATACATCAGCACCAAACTCACCTCTCTCTATTCACAACTCCCCAAATCATCACACTTCCATAGAACAATAAGAAGATCATCTGTGAATTACAGTTGATCAGCAAGCCTCTAACAACCTAATCAATTCCTCTCAAAAAATAGTCGTTCCAAAACCCAAAAAAGACCAACCAAACCAGATGTTGCTAAATTGTTGCTTGACTTTGAAACAAAAATGCAGGAATGGGTCTATACTCTGAAGTATGTTTGCATCAACACTAAACCCAACTGCTTCTGACTCCCTCTAGACCTAGTTTAGAAAATGGTTTAATTCTGAATCCATCAAGCTAAAGGAACTCATCTATGAGTATTCTCATTAGAACTTCTTTGATCAGCTGAATGTCTTCAAGGATCATGTTCTGAAAATCTCGGAAAAGAAATCTCTTCTACAACTGGTTAATGCTCCCTGGGAATTTCTACAGAAACCAGAAGTTCGAGAACCATCTCCTAAACCTCAAGCTCTGGTATTTTACCAAGACAAAGGAAAGTCGATTGAAGAATCTTCGGTGAATGTGACTGTTGCAGAAACTAGTTAGGCTGTTAGGGAAAGGCTAGATAAACAAGATGAAACCATCTCCTAAACCTCAAGCTCTCGTGCTTAAAACTCTGAATGAGTTGAAGAAATAGAATTAGGCTGTTAGGGAAAGGCTAGATAAACAAGATGAAACCAACAAACAAATTAAGGGAATACTAAGCAAACAAGAAGAATCCAACACTCATATCAAAGGTCTTCTGGAAGCATTGTTCACACGCCTTCCACCTCCACAACCTTAAGTTTAGTTGTTTCTTTATCTTGTTGTTGTTTTAATGTTCTGTTTTGCTTATCTTTTGTATAATCATTTTCGTTTTAAAATACATGACTTTTGTTGCTCTGATATCGTGTTTTTCTATATTTTCCTTATTTTATTCTTTTTGATTTATGACAAAAAGGGGGAGAAGTGAAAATATTTTGATAAACAGTTCTGTACTAAGTCTCAAACATTTTGATATAACGTAACTTCTGATTCTAAAATTTTACAGGAATACTCTTTTATAAACTTGTGGTATGCATTACCATCCTTCAACATAGGCTTCTCAGATCTTCCATCATATGCTCTGAACCGCATCTGACGAGCAAACATCTTTAGGGAAGTTTTTATTCATAATATTTTCTATTGTATCTGAGTATTCAACTCAGGGGGAGACTCTGATAATAACTCTTACTATTAAGTTATAAATTGTTCATCAAAATATATAAGTTTTATCATCATCAAAAAAGGGAGATTGTTAGAACATAGTTTGGTTCTACATCTAATTCATAGTTTTGACGATAACAAATACATAAATGTTATAAAGAATAATTATGCACTCTAATCGTTTGATTGAATGTACGGAGATGTTCTGATGAAAGCTAAAAGGATAATGACGTGAATTAAAAAAATATGAAGCTCTAAAGAGAACGTGCTTATAAGAAGATCATAAGCAAAACTAAGAGTGACACACTATTAAAAGAAGTTATGATGAATAAAAGAAACTTTTAAAGCACTAAACTGCCAATTATACTCTGATGGGAAAGTTCTGAAAGAACAAAGAAGTATAACCATATACACCATATTGAAGTTATGAGACCAAGAACTCAAAGTTCTGAAGACCTGCTGATCCAACATCACACTCATGACAATCAATATAGAATCAAGAAAGTAACAACTGGAACATTATGACAGTGAACAAAATCTGTATTTTTGGGAAGATTATTAAAACCTCAAATCATCCACCTTCCAAAAATAAGTTTATATGTCTTCAACTGATCTGAGTCTTTTCTATATAAAAGGGACTATGAAGATGGATCAAATACAGACCCACACATATGAATAAGAGCACTTCAAACACTCATATATTTTATCTCTTAAGTTATTCTTAGTGTTATAGTTTGTGTAAACATCATAGTTGTGATATAGATTGTTAGAAGCAATTATAAACACATTGTATATTTGTTTAAGATTATATTTCCTTGAGAAAATGAATTGTGATTTGATCTCAAGAAGACATTGAGAGTCATCTTCGTGATTTTGTAATCATTTTTTATTAGTGGATTAAGACCTCGATTGAGAGAGGTGAAATCACCTTGACGGGTGAACTGGAATAGCTTTGAGTTCAAGCGAACTAGGATAACCAACATGTTATATTGTTTTAATTTTTGAAAACCCCAATTCAAACCCCCTTTTCTTATGTTTTTCTATCATTCATCTACCACTGAGGTAAAGCGCATTTCACATCCGAAGTTAGAAGCATTATTTGTAGCAATGATTAGGATATGTTATCCATAATATGCCTTGATCTATCATAAATGAGAACCCATATTCTTTTCATAGAGTCAAGAAAAATTTCCTGCAAAATCAAGAAGGAAAGCTTGGTACTCAATCTTCATTGGGTCCTTGGGAATTAGTGAAAAATTGGTTGCATTTGGGCAACCATTAAAAAGCACCTTTAGGAACCAAAAAACTCCTAAATTAGCATTTTTCAATTGTGTGGACTTTCTTGCAACAATAGTGACAAGTTAAAACTTCATCATCATTAGAATCACTATTAATATGCACACCTTTTGAGGACCTTGAACAAGAAGCCCTAAAAGCTTGAGACTTCGTTCGTTTTTTCTTATCCGTGCCTTTCTACTTTTTTTTCTTATCCGTGCCTTTATACTTTTTTTCTTCTTATTCTCAAGCTTTTTCTCATGCTTGTCTAAGCAAGTAAGTTCTTACTCATGTTCTTCTAGCTTACCAAACAAAGTAGTGGGATCAATTGTTGTAAGACCATTAGCTTCCTTGATTGCGGTGACCTTTGGTTACGAATTCCCAGTAAGACATCTCAGAACTTTGTTAGTAGAAATAGCATTGGAAATAGGATTACCTAGTAAATTTAAATGATTAATGAGATGAGCGAACCTCTTTTGCATTTGAGTAATGGTTTCACCATGCTTCATGCGAAAGAGTTTAAAATCTTGATTAAGTGTGTTAATTCTAGCTTGTTTGACCTCATTAGTTTGCTCATGGTCAACTTGCAATGTGTCCCACATAGCCTTAGCAATTTCATAATGGGAAATACGATAAAACTCATCAACACCAAGAGCGGATATGAGAATATTTGGTGCTTTCCAATAATGTCCCCACTTCTTTCTATCATTATCATTCTATAATGCTTCTGGCTTGGGTGTGACAACACCATTATCATTAGTTTAAGTGTCCGGTGTTGAACGATTTAAAATAGATTCCTACACGCCTTTGTCATATGAATTGATATGGATACACATACAAGGTTTCCAATAAACATAGTTTTCTTTGTTAAAATTGGCGCTCTATTATACGCCCCTTTAGGTTCGTTAGCCATTTTCTAATAAGAGTTTCGAAGCACATAATTAGTCGGAGCTCTGATACTACTTGTTAGACGATGTTGACTTATCTAGAGGGGGGTGAATATATCCCAAAGTAAAAATTACCTTTCAAAAATAGGTAATTATAATTTATTTTGAAAAGACAATGTGGAGCGAAATATTTTTAGCCTAGATCGAAAAAGTCGTCTAAATGAACCTTGTTATTGGAAACTCGAATATGTGAAAGCCGTATGGAATTAAAACAATGATAAAAACAATCAAAAAAATTATATCTCAATTAACCATGTATCACAAATCACAATTTTTACCTATTTCCAATGAAATTATGTAAAATGAAACTTTGTAATTTATCGAACACTTGGCGCATGATCAATTTTTCTGATTTTCCTTTGAGCTTTGTTGATGTGAGAAAGAACTTACAATAAAAGTGATTATAAGCTAATCAAAAAAGAAGTTTGAACTTTAATAATCAAAGAAAAATTCTATATTAATCGAACGATCAAACAACAAGTTCAACAAATTTCATATAATAAGTAAGTGAGAGTGAGAGAGAGAGAGAGAGAGAGAGAGAGAGAGAGAGAGAGAGAGAGAGAGAGAGAGAGAGAGAGAGAGAGAGAGAGAGAGGGAGGGATAAATAGATAGATAGATAGATAGATAAAGAGAGAGATAGAGAGAGCGACAAAAGGATTTGTTTAGGATTTTCACCAATACGTTCATGCTATGGCTACGTCTTCCCCCAATTTCAATTGAAGTTGAGATAACAATTTTACTTTGCAAAAAGTCGATTACAATAGAAATGTAGAAATGTAACCCACAAACCCTATGTTTGATGTTGATTCTACCCTTTCTCTTCCCTTAATCTTCACCAAGATCAAGTACATAATAGATCAATTTGATTCACTATTTCACGCTACTCCTTTGTGAGATACCCAATCTCTAAAGTTTCACTCGATCGAATCCAATTTCATACTACTGACCACAAGAACTTTCAATATGATCTGTCGTCTCACGTTACTCCTTTGCAAGATGCCATATCTTTAAAGCTTTCACTCGACCGAATCTGCTATTGCGAAGTCTTGAACAAAACCCAAAATCTACCAAAGATCTTCTAGGACAAAACCTAGGTTTTTCCGGATGAAACCCCCCATAATTCTCAACCCAATATTCTCGGTTACACAAACCTAATTGAACGTTATTAAACCTTGTCTAGATGGAACCCTAACAAAAAATGATTATGTGTAGTTTGTTAGTGTGTATGCATAGGTTGGATGTTGAAGATGAAGAGAAATGGTGGTAAGTGTTCATAGTTTCATCAAGTTGAAATGATGCATGTATGATGTATTTATAGTTGTGGAAATATGGTGGCAAAGAGGGAAATTTTAGAATTAAAATAATTAAAAAAATATGACCAAAGAAATAGGATGTGCCATCTTGAAACACGAATGAGTCATGTGCCGACACATGTGAAACAGAAGCTACATGCTTTAATAATACAACACATGTGTCATCCTGAAAATCGTATGTGTCGACACATACTATAATTTTTTATCATGTGTTAACCTCAAACAAACTATGTGCCTAACTATGCAAGAAAAAGGCTACAGTCTTTAAAAACGTAGTACATGTGTCGGCTTAAAAATCGAATGTGTCGACACATGCTGTTAGTTTTTTGTGCATAAAATAGTTTTTCATGTTTTTGGCCAATTCTAAACTTGTTTTGAATGATTCCTAAGACCTCTAATGCAAGGGTGCACCAAAAGACACATATATATCGTTCAATATACAAAAATACTAAGTTTTCTTAGTTTTGACATCATATAAAACATCTAATGGTGAAGTTTCACTCATAGTCATCCCCACATATGTCCCAAAAGTTCTAACAGAAATCCGAATTAAAACCGTGGGGTCTTGGAGACTTATCCAGATGGATTTAAATAAGAGCTTCATGTAAATCCTCCTTAGTGATAGGTGCTAATAGTTTGTCATTATCCGCACTAGAAATCGTCGGCTGAATAGTAGAAAGAAGTGGTTCGTGCACACCATCTTTTATTGTAAACAACTTATATAAATAATTATTTGTGATCTCACATATGCTAGCTTGATCCTTCACTTCAACTTGATCCTCAATGATATGATGTCAATCTTTTTAAAATTTTCTTCTCGCAGTTGTCGAAAAATGGAAGAACTTGGTGTTAAGATCTCTGTCACAAAGCTAATGCATTTTTTCTCTTTGTTTCAATAAGGTATCCTCCTTAAAGAGCAGTCGATTATAATTTGATTACGCTTCAAAAAACTGAGAAACCGAACCAGTATCATTACTACTACGTAACATCTCTATTTTCTCCATGCAAACTATAACACCCTTCTAAAACCCCACAAATATTATAATTAAATAATCAGAGTATTGCACCAAAAGGGCTTCACATATTTCATAAAACATCATACATGCATTATCTTGCCTCGTAACTCAGGCTTTTCAACAATTATAATTACTTACTTACTACATAGTGGAAAATCATAGTCTTAAATAATTTCATCAATACTTTAAAAACATCTTCATATCTCGTCATTCGAGAATTCCAACTTAAAACATCTTAGACAATTGGATTAACGTCTAATTTGTGTCAACAAAATAGAACACAAGAGCATTCAAACGTTCCTGACCCTGATGTTATATATCAGAGCAATACTTTCTAAAATCAACGAAAATAAACAACACACTCCAAGATATCTTCTAAACTTTTATGAACTACTCCTGATCATTCGCGCATTATCCACGTGGAGGCAACATTCAAACAAACAGGATGGGTAATCATATTCATTACAAAAGATATACGGAATAGACATAGTAGTTCAAACAACAACATCATACCAACAAAATCAACAACAAAGTCAACACCTCGTCAATTATCAGAAAAACATATAAAACATCATCTAGTCAACAATTATGCAATGCCACATAGATGTAGTGCAATAACATAGACTCGTGCATGTGGTACCAATTCTACCACGAGTGTACAATGAACACTATATTCCTTTTATTCCTTGTTTAACCTATGGACCCCTAATATTGAATTGCCTAAATTTCTCTCCCTTAGCATTTCCTCAATTATCATTATGCCCTCACTACCTGTTCCTCACTATATTCTAATTATTTTATTTCAATTAATAATCTAAATAATTACCAACAATTATTTAATTTATTCTAATACTCTATTCACCTTAATTCCCATCACACTACAACACAACATCATTTACAACAACGTACCAACATTATACACCAATAATTCATCATAATTCACAAATAGATAATTAAATAATTAATTATCAAAGTTTGGGTGTTACAATTATTCCCCACTTAAAGAATTTTCTCCCCGAAAATTACCCGAGGAAAACAGAGTCGGATACGACTCCCACATCTGATCATCACGTTCCCAAGTCAAACTTCCATCAGCTAGTCCGCCCTATAATAATTTCGCCAAGGAAAAGTCTTTACCCCACAACTGCTAATTATAAGTCATGCGTAGGATAATTCCTTTCATGAACCTTCAACTGTCTAGAGGCATAAGCAACAACTTGTTCAATTTGCATCAATACGCCACCAAGACCCATTTTTGATGCATCACAGTAAACAACAAAATATTAATTTGGATTCGGAAAAATTAACATCAGAGTAGTCGTCAACTTCTTCTTCAGTTCTACAACACCTTCCTCGCACGAAACGTCCCACACATAAGCTTAACCCTTTCGAGTCAATTGAGTTAACAGTAATGCCAACTAGAAAATCCAGCTAAACCAAGAAAACTTCTAATCTCGGTAGTGTACTTTGGAGTTTCCCATTGTAATACAACTTCAACTTTAGATGGATCCACATCAATTCCACCATTAGAAATTACATGGCCAAGGAAAATCACTTCCTTCAACCAAAATTCACACTTCGACAACTTCGCATACAACTTCCTCTTTTCAACACTTGCTACACAATTAATAAATGCTGACATGATCTTCCTCTGATTTAGAATAAATTAGAATATCATCGATAAAAACAACCATAAACTTTTCTAGATACTTCTGAAAAATATGGTTCATGTATTCCATGAAAACACTTGGCGCATTAGATACACCAAATGGAATCACAGTATATTCGTAAATACCATACCTCGTTCTGAAAGCCATCTTCAGAATATCATCTGGTTTAACACGAATCTGATGACAACCCGACTCAAATCAATCTTACTAAACACACTGGCACTAACCAATTGATCCATCAAGTCGTCTATCCTTGGAAGTATATACTTATTCTTAATAGTCACTTTATTTAATTGTCGGTAATCTACACACAACCTCATGCTACCATCATTTTTCTTAACCAACAACACAAGAGTACCCCACAGAGAGATGCTCTGTCAAACAAAATTCTTCTCAAGTAACTCTTCTAGTTGTTTCTTCAACTCGCTCAGCTCTGAAGGTGGCATCCTATAAGGAGAAATTAACACCAGACTCGTACCTGGTATCAATTCCATAGCAAATTCAACTTCTCATTCTGGAGGCAAATGACTAACATCATCTAGAAACACTTTTGGAAATTCACAGATAACAGGTAATTCCACACTTGTAGTTTAAATATCAACTTGTAACGATGCAAACATTGAAAACATTAAGGCTTCGTCCTCTAATAGTTCATCCACTTGCTTAGCAGACAAAAACATCAGCTCTCTGCTATCGCCAAACTTAGGGAACCTCACTATCTTATTATAATAGTTGACATGAACATAGTTGAACTCTAACCAGTTCATTCAAAGAATGACATCAATTTTGCGTAAGGGTAAACACACCAAATCCATCACAAAACTCTTACCTAAAATCATTAAAGGACACTTCGAACAAACAAAAGTAGTAGTAACATAACCATTAGCAAGAAGTTCTACTACCACCCCCATTCATATAAGACAACTTTAATCCCAACATAATAGAACATTCAAGCGAAATAAATGAATGAGTAACACCAGTATCAAAAATAGAAACTAACTCAATGTTATTAATAAAACAAGTATCTTTGATCAGGTTTTCCTTCTTTTCGACCTATGAACCACTCAGAGCAAACACTCTGCCATTAGTATGAGCAGAAGTAGCAACATTATTCTTTGGCTTTTGACACTGGGTGCTGATGTGACCCTGCTTACCATAATTGAAACAAGTAGGACCTTCATTCATGTATTCAGTAACACGATGACCAACCTTGCCACACTTGTAACATCTCAGCACCTTGTTGCTGCAAGCATCATCACGATGGCCTAACTCTCCACACCGGTATTACTTTTTAGAAGCGGGAGCTCCTCCCCTACTTGAATTCTTCTCATCATAAGCTTTGTGCTTCCCTATGTCAGCAGAAGTAACATACGACTTACCACGACCATGATGCTTTCCCTTCTTCTCATTATGACTCTAATAAAAAGAAGCTTTATCCCTACCATTTGATCAAACATCTGACATTTGTTCACCAGCATAGGAAATTGATGAATCTCAAGGTATCCAATACATTCCTTGATCTCTGGACACACCCTATTCTAGAACTTAATGCACTTAGACAACTCAGCTGCTAGGTTGTTATAGTTTGGACAAAATTTCACTAGTTCTTTGAACCTAGCCGCATATTCAGCAACTGACAAACTTCCTTGCTTCAGCTCAAGGAATTCCATTTCCTTCTTACCCTGCACATCTTTAGGAAAGTATTTATCCAGAAAAGTAGTTCTGAATATAACCCAAGTAATCTTTGTACCCAGAATCTCTATCCTCGGGTGCGCATTATTCCACATGTCCTCGGCTTCTTCCTCCAACCTTTGCATTGTCGTAACCGGAAAAAAATAAAGAGTCGCCACCATTAATTTTTATTCTAAGGACGAGGAAATAACAGGTAACCCTAATTTGTATAGAGATTCTGAATTCGTGAGTAGATTAGAAGAAGGGAACGTGTTAGGTACCATTTATCTACCTTGTTTTCAAGGGGCATCCCATTTTAGGTTTAGGGGTAAATCAGAGATTTCTATTTAAAAGTTAATGTTTTCATATGTTTAAGAAAATGTTTAGTTTTTTAGTTGATGGACTCGCCTTGGTTTTAACGCGTAACTACGTATCTCCTTGAGAAGAATCAAAGTCCAAATTCGTAGTTCGTATGTGTTTAGTTATTTTTTTTATGGATTATGAAAATATTATTGAATTATCCTTGAACCTTGCCTGAGTTTGAAAATAACATAGTCGTAGACGTAGTTCACATTTAATTTTGAAAATAAATTCACAATCCTTTTTAAAAATGATATTGAATTTGCAATTATGTTAGTGAAAAAAGTTAAGTTTGATTGTTAGATGTCTTAAATGCATGATGCAATTTGGAAATATTTTGGATGAACTTGAAATTAGTAAGAAAATGTTTCATAAAAATAAGTTAGTATATTTTTTTTAGAAAATAATTTATACTTATTAAAAATATAATTATTCATTTATAAAAATAAATTATACATTTTATCAAGTGATAAGAAAAATTATTTTAAAATGATAGTAAAACTGAAATAGAGAAAACAAATTCCCAAAATGGATAAATGTGCAAATAAATAATTTATTTAAATAAATAAATAAATTACTAAAAGAAATAAATTGATTAATTAAATAAATTAATTAGTTAAATAAAACAAAATAAATAAATAAATAAATAATTTAAATAAAAAAGGGGGAGTATTTTTATTAAGCGCATCACTTCTGGGGTGTGTTAATAATAAGGGCTCAGACCCAAATAATGTTTGAGTCCAAAAGCACTAAGGGGGTGTAAATGATGTTAGCGTAGTAAAATGAAGGGTTCTAATAGAACGGGTTTGGCCCAAAACAATTTTGTTTGTTCTGTTAGATAGAGTGTGGGCGAGATTAGGGAGTTACAGTGCGTTATAGGGTTTGAAACGTTTGATCCAGATCATGTGGCCATCAAAAGTTAATTCTGAGACGATGATCTAGAGTATGATAAAGGGACGGCTCTGATTGGATGTTGACTGAGGGAGTATGGTAGGACATTTATACAGAGCGAAGGGAGATAATATATATTAATTTTCCACCATTTTTTCTCATTTTTTCACTTCTCTTTCTATCTCCTTTTTTTCTCACTATAAAAAATATGGAGAGAGAGGCTCTGACCTCTCTCTAAAAACCCAGCCACCGGAAATCGCCTTGGCTGGTGGCGCTGCCTTATGCCGCCCTAAAACCACTATTGAACCCAGAATTTCGATTGACATTCAACCGGATTCTTTATACCTTCAACCCCAACCACCATTCTAACCCAAATCTTCAATCCCAACCAAGAACCCTAGGTAGCACCACCGTGGGCGGCCGTTGAGGTTGTCGTCTATGATGAATTTTCATCGGGAAATTCAACATCTTTTCCCATAATCCCAAGAACCCTAACCCTATACCTTAGAACACTAACCTAGATCGAAGAACCCTAAGAAATCTCTACCCTAACCCCATGAACCCTAGGCCAAAATGAAGAACCATAACCCTAAGGTAGACAAACCCTAACCTTAATTTATTTTCTTCCAGAAATCCAAATTAAACCCTAAATCATTCAATTATTCAACAATCAAACGACAAATCAAAAACCCTAAGCTACGTGATCTCAGATTACCTTCCTTGCCATGAAATATCTCGTAAAATATTCTTTGATTCCTTCTCAAATCTCCTTCTGATCCTCTTCTTCTTTTTCTTGCAGGTACCGATTAATGGGATCAAGCTCAAATGAGTTAGGGTTCTAATGATCAACCCTAATCCTTTTCTTGTATGATGAGCTTTGGTGAGGGTGGGAAATACGCAGCAACAAAGGGTTTTTTCCTCCAATTGTTTTTTCCTCTTGAATTTTTTCTTAGGGTTTAGTTTATAAGACTTGGAAATTAGTTCAATTAGAAAATTTGTTTTGATTTGTAATTACAAATTAGAATTAAGAGTTGATTTGATTCAATTTCCATATTTGATTTGATTTAGCTTAGGAATAGAAATTAGGGTTTGCGTAACTGATGTATTTGGATAATTTTTATGTATTGTATTCATTCAATATCAATAAAATAATATTCTCAATCGAATATTTTGTTCAGATTTGATTCAAAAATCAAATGGATTTCTGGACTTTTGTGTTACTTGGTGAAAAAGAGTCCAAAAAGAGCGCATCATAGAACAAAGGGTGGAGAAACCCTAATGTTGACTTAGTCAACCTTAAAATAAAAATAATAAATAATAAAATAAGAATAAATAATATATTTATCTGTATGTTGACTTCAGTCAACAAATAAATATATAAAAACCAATAATCATAATAATTTATACAAGCAATAAAAATGATTGAAGTCTAGTTGACTTCAGTCAAACTTACTAATTAACCTAATGGGCCTCCCTAAAAACTTTAAATGGGCCACTAGACTCTTAATTGAAATAATGAGCCTTCAGTTAAAAATGATAGAAAAACACCCCCTTTTACAAAATGATAAGTAAATACCCCTTTTTACAAAACGATAAGTAAACACCCCTCCCTAATATTTAAAAAACAATGATTTTTAGAACAACAAAATATATAAGTTAGCATTATAATTTCAAACGAAATGTGTAGTAACACCAAAATTTAATAGAAAAATGATAAAATAAAATACATTTACTATTAATACCAGTAGGGAAAATTTGGGGTATGATATTTTCCCCTATTTAATCACTCTTCGATTGATGGTGCGAGAATACGAATATTTCGCACATTCGGATCAGAGGGTTATTATATAATGGAAGATACAAAATTTCGACCAAAAATTTGAAAACATATAAACTGTATGATAAACCAATAAGTACAAAGGTAAGGATGACACAATTAACTCACTAATGCCTAGAGCCTGAACATAAATGACCTAGATATGACGACGCAGATAACTTGTCAACACCAAGAAAAAGTAATCGCAAATTTCATGTATTTACCACAACCTAGGGGGTAAATAATGTAGATCTTGAAAAATAAATAACTTATTGCTGCTTTGATTCTGACGCAATGAGTTATATCGCAGTTATTGTATATTTACTACAACCTAGGAGGTACATAATGTAGGTTTGATAATTCATTATTGCTTTGAGACTAACACAATGACTTATATCGCATATTTTCATACATCTACCATAACCTAGGGGGTAGATGTAATAACTGGAAAAAAATATAGAGTCACCACCATTAATTTTTATCCTAAGACGAGAATATAACATAATAATCCTAATTTTTGATACAGAGATTATATGTTCTTGACTCACTTTAGATGAAGAGAAGGTGTTATGCACCCTTCATCTATCTTGTTCACAAGGATACCCAGATTTAGGTTTAAGGTTTAGCAATATGGTTTTAATTTTTTAGTTAGGGGACTCGCCACGGTTTTTAAGCCGTATGCCTATGTATCCTCTTATGAGGAATCAAAGTCTCAATTCGTAGTTTGTAGTGTTGGTTGGTGTTTTTATAGGATTGTGTATAATTGATTTCGAATTATCCTTGGACCTTTTCTGGGTTGTAAGTTGAGTGATCGTAGACGCAGTTTGTAGTTAATTTTGAAAGTAGTTCTATTTAATTCTTTTTCAAATATGTCTTGGGTTTTATTATGTTAGTAGAAAAATGGTTTGATCGTTGGTTAGCTATTTTAAGTGTTTCATTGATAAAGAGTATGATAGGACACAGAGCAGGGTGAGGATATTAAGGGTCTGAGTTTAAAAATTGAACTTGGCCTATTTACGCACAGGGGTGTAAAATTAAGACTAGGTGGTGTGTTAGAAGAAATTCAGGACCCAAAGATATTTTGAGCCTAAATTGACCGAGGGGTGCATTTTGCAATAGGGTAGTCAAATATGAGGGTCTGGTAAGTGAGAACCTAAGTTCAGATATTGAACTGGGCCGAAAATACAGGTGGGAGTGTAAACTTAGTTTAATAGTAAAACCCAGGGGTGAGTAAGTAGTAAGAGGCAAAGTTCAGAAATTGAACTTGACCCAATTAAGCAGTGGGGTTTAGTAATATATTTTAAAATATTAAATTAATTAATTGAAAAAAAATTGTTTGTATTTTTGTTTACATAGGATGAATATTTTGATTTAATTATAATAAATAAAACTATTTAAATTTTCACCCTATTAATAGGATAAATAAAAATTATTTGCATCCTAAAAGATAAAAAGGAAAGTTAAATTAAAAATAAATTATTAAATATTATAAAATAACCTACATAGAAACTAAGTACTATGAATGAAATTACTTTCAATAGTATATAAAACTTAGCATACAACTTATTTGATTATAAATTCTATACAATTTACCCTTGTTGCATTATCCTTAATATTAAAAATTATAAAGAACAAAACAAAAACAAAACAAAAAACTAGAATCATGACTAGTGCCTATTACCTCTGATTTTTCTACACCACTTACTATCAATACTCATGGTTCACAGGAGTCAAATATATATAGCACCTGCTAAACATATATGATAAAATAAATAAAACTTAAGCATAAGTAGAAAGACTTACCTCAAGGTGACAACATCGACGGTGAAAATCTGTATGCATAGGTTTTGTGTGATAGTGTTAGAAAACTCGTCCTCCAATTGTCAGAAAATTTTTAGGTGTTCTGTTCAGAACCATAAAATAATTATTGATAAGATTGTTGATCTCCAAATGATTGTTGATGGATACTTTAGGGTTTATTTGTTGTTGTTCTTCGATGTGAAGAGTAACAACTTTTAGGAGAACTCTAGTGAGTTGTTGATGAAAAATAGTGTAAAAGATTGGCCTATTTAGGTCAATATATTAGGAAATAAAGTTAAATGACAAATCAAATTTTCCTTGGTCACTAAGCTAACCAGTCATAAGATGAGCATGACACAAATTGTCACTGATTGACCAATAAAAAACAATTAAACATAAAAGAAAATATTTTTGGTATTTATTATAACTTTTACATTCAATTTTTGTAAAAAGTGCATAAAATCAAATAAATAATTGTTTTTTAAAAATAAATTAATTAAAAGAACAAAAATAATATTTAAATAATAAAAAATGGCTTTTTTGTGATTTTTTTGAATATAAATGGAAATAAAATTAGTAACTTATAAACGGGAAAATATTCAAAATGCACTATACGATTTTCTCATGAGTATGGAAAAATAGGCAAAGATGATGATGCATCATCCTACCAAAGTTTGAACAGAGAGTATGATTGAAGATTAAGACTGACCTAGATACAACGACGCAAATAACTCACCAATACCTAGAAAAGAGATCGTATATGTTATGTATTTATCATAACCTAGGAGGCAAATACATAAGCTAAAAATTGATAACTTATTTCTGCATTGAGACTGATGCAACAAGCTATATCGCAGTTATAGAGTGAACAATACCAATTTTGAAAATTTGACTCACTAACGCTTCGAGACTAACATAGAAGGTTTATAAAGCAGATTTTTGCATACCTATCACAACCTATGGGTAGATAATACAAATATAGGTTTGTGTAATTATCACTACCAAGAGGATAAATAACACAAACTTGATAATTTGACGCTGTTTAGAGACTAACACAATGAACTATAGATTTTTGCATACCTACCACAACCTAGGGAGTAGATAGCACGAGCATAGGCTAATGTATTTATCAAGATCTAGAGGATAAATAACACAATCTTGATAATTCATTATTGCTTCAAGACTGACACAATAAACTATATATTTCCGCATACCTACCACAACCTAGGGGATAGATAATACGAGGATATGCTTGTGTATTTATCACGACCTAAAGGATAAATAACATAAACCGGATAATTCATTATCGCTTAGAGACTGACACAATGAACTATAGATTTTAGCATACCTACCACAACCTAGGGGGTAGATAACACGAGTATAGGCTTGTGTATTTATTACGACCTAGAGGATAAATAACACAATCGTGATAATTCATTATCGCTTAGAGACTGACACAATGAACTATAGATTTTTGCATACCTACCACAACCTAGAGGATAGATAATACGAGGATAGGCTTGCGTGTTTATCACGACCAAGAGGATAAATAACATAAACCTGATAATTCATTATCTCTTAGAGACTGACACAATGAACTATATATTTTTGCATACTTACCACAACCTAGAGGATAGATAATATGAGGTTAGGCTTATGTATTTATCACGACCTAGAGGATAAATAACACAAACCTGATAATTCGCATACCTATCACAACCTAGGGGATAGATAATACAAGTTAGATATTTGAAAAGTGTTCTAATAATCGAATCTTAAATAACTAAACCAAAGATAAGATCAAAGATTACTGGTTGTGTCTATTCTCAACCAAGGTGTTTGTTTGTTTTGCATAGGTAATCAATAATAGGCCCCAAGAAAATTTGTAGTTTAACCAAAGTAGATTTGCAAATGCCATGCACGATTCATAATGCCCTAAATCAATATGATACCTAAATTGTGCTTATTTTATATGCACCAAATGTCTCGTATGTACATGCACCAAGTGTCTTGTAAATGTTTTTTTTTAAATATTTTTCTCCTTTTAAACCATTGGTTCTTTTTCGTTTGTGTCATCGACGTACCAATGTTGTATGTTGCTTTGTCTTGGTATCTTCAATTTGATTTGAACAAGATGAATAGCGTCAGCAAGATTTTGATAATTGTATCGTAGGTGCAAGCGTAGGCGTGGACGTAGATGTGGACGCAGACGTGAATATAGCCATGGACGCAGGCGCATATTTTCTTTCAATATTTTTCTAACCAAAATTCTATTTGATGTTTTATCAAATGATTATTTTTATTTGTCAAATCCCTAAAATGTATTCAACATAGATTTCACAAGAAATAATCATAGTATTTTGCAAATAAGTTTGAAAAGAAAAAAAAATACAAATTCAAAAGATTGAAAAAGTAAATGTTTTATTGATAAACATGTTGTGATACGGTGGGAGAAATGACTTGAAGGTTTTGCGTTTGATTGCAAATATTGCGGTTAGCAAGATTCGCCACCGACTTTTCTTTTATCCAAAAGGAAAGGTGAAAAAGCACAGGAAAGACCTTTGAGATGTTTTCATGAGTTCGGGGGGTAGAATATAAAAAGGGAAGGTATTAGCACCCTTTTCATCCATGGTTTTCCATGGGCTCTTAGTTACTTTCTAGATCACTTGCTTTTGTTTGAAATTGTGCTTTGTGTGGTTTTTGAAAGTATTTTGTAAAAAGGCCATAGTTTAGGCAATCTTTGTAATGATTCTCGTTCGTAAGAATGTATACAAAGATGTTTGATCTTTTGAAAATGTTTTCAAGTTTGTAAGAGGTTTTGAAAGTGTAGGTGTTTGTTTTGAAAATAGAAAGGATGTTTTGAAATTGAGCAAGTAATTAGGAGCATTCTACCTACTCAAAAGTCTTTCTTGTTCATTTTCTATTCCTTTGACATTGTTATCTTACAATTGATTTGGTAAGTAACCCTATCTTTGGATGTAAACAGGACGGGCATGGGTCATCGTATAACCATGATTAGCAATGTTGCAAGGTATCTTAGCATTCTCTTTTAGGGACTAAGATCATTTGAAAGGCAACTTAGATAGCGTCATCGAGGGACTATGATCTTGAATTTTTGCTTGTTTTTGCTAAGATACCTCACATACGTAATATGGCCATTTTGTAAAGGCAACCAAGTGGATTTAACTTAGGGGGTGCTTGTGTGAAAGTGTATTGTTTTTCATGCTTGATTATGTCTTTTATTAGGGTTTTCTATTTGATTAGTTTTAGTCTTTCCATACAAACCCTAATTACTAGCATTTGTATATAAAGCGATAAATTGCGGAATTTAAAGTTACTATGTTATTACAATACTTGTTGGAAAGGGGTGTACAAAGTATAAATGAGGATACAAGAATTGAAATAAATAATGTACAAGATGAATAAATATGCAAGAATGTAAATGTGAAGAAAATGGATATTTGTTTGGATTTTTGAGAGAAAATGGGTTTTTATTTTAACCTAATTAATTAAAGGTAAAAACAATTAATTAAAATAGTAAAAAGTAAAAACCTAAATTTACTAAGAAAAGATTTTAAGTAAAACCCTAAATCTATTAATTGATTAAAAAGAAATTAAAAGTTTAAGAAAAGTATTTTTTGTATTTTTGTCTTGAAAATAATTTATAGTATTATAAAATATTTTTGGTCTTTTTTATATATTAAAATAATATATTCAAATGGTGTAAAAGAAAATAACTAAAACCTATTTTTTAAATTAAATTTTACAAAGATAATTAGTAAAATAAATAAAGTATTGATTAAATAAAATAATTTTTTATGAGAAAAAATAAATAAATTATGTCAAAATATAAATCTACTATTTTTATATTTTTCATGATTTTTTAATATTAGAAAAATACTTAAGAAAATAAATAAATAAAAAATAAGAAAAAGAAAATAAAACTGGGTCAGGGAGTGAATAGCCTGCAAGGGGGGTGGGAAATAACATAAAAAATAAGGCCCAGAGATGAAGCCCAACGCCTGCCAAAAAATAGTTAGAATGAAAAAATATAAAAAAAAATCAAAAGGGTACCACTGGGGCTCGATCCCAGTCCCTCTGGTTACAGGCGTGTGCTTCTACCGCTGAGGTGGCTATACATCCGTTTATATAAATCAAACAATAAATACATATGGTAAACATGTTCCTGAGGCCAAATTCATCTTCAACCTAACGCCCAACCAGAAGCTCTGTAACTCAAACAATCCTCAATAAAAATGAAAACTGTAAACATGAAACTTGTAGAAAATATCCTCACGATTTCAGAAATGTAAAGCATTAAAACTATAGATCAAAGACAAACATGAATTTCAATGGCCCTAATCTAAACCCTAAAAATCTCAGAAAATTCAAACATAAAATTCTCTAAGCTCAAGCAAAATTAATGGAAACTATGGACATGGTTAGCTTTAGGGAAATTATATCTACATGTTTCATTCACAAATAAATCATTGATGATGCATGTATGAAAAGTTCCAAAGTTAGAAAACTTACCTTGCAAAAGGGTATCGGGTTTGGAGTTTGAGAAGCTTTCAGTGAGTTCCAATGATTGGGTTAGCTTCCTCAAGTCCCCAGGAAGCTAATGGGATGCTTAGCTTGAGCTGAAAGTACATGAGGAGTTATTGAGAAGTCCAAGTGCAAAGCTCTATTTTTTAAAATGAACGATGGTATTAATGGTGTTACAGTCTTGTAACAGGGTGTCACTTTATCAAAATGGCAATGTGCACTTTCTTCCCAAAATGGATATAAAGCATGGCGTTGCATTGAATGCTTGGGATGAGACCTCTAACAATTGTACAAGCAATTAATTATGGAGTTCCTAACAAGTTTGAGGCCTGCAAAGTAGAGGTTATGCAGCATAACTTCGAATTTGAATTTTGTTCATCACAAAATGACTTGTAATTCAAGTGATAAAACCCTACCTTCATCTCTTAGATTCTCCCTACTAAAAAATTATCTCAAGGAGTTATTGGATATTTTGGAAAGCTTGAAATGTGATCTAAAACCCATATTTGAATTTATTTTGAAGATTCCCCTTGGAACTATATGAAAAAGTTCCATGAAGTTGAGCCAAAATCCTGACCAAATTAGGGCAAAATTTCACTAAGTGTTTTGTTTCATGACCACATGTTCTTAAAATTATAACTTGAGATCCATAAACTTTTGGAAGAAGTCGTGTGAAGAAAATTTGTATATTTCATGGAGATATACAACTTTCATGTTGGAAGTTTCTCTTGAATCACCTTGTATCATGGTGAAAATATTTCTCAAAGTTATGAAAAAATAAGAAATTTCCAACACTTAGAAAAATTTCTAAGTTTAGAAATTTTAACTTTTCAAAATGAAATCTTGAATTTTGGATTTCTTGATGAATAAGTTTCATATTTTGATATTTTTTTATGAATTGTGATCTTTGGCATTTGAATTTGACCAAAAAGTCAAAGTTTGACTTTTCAGTATGTAGTTGACTTTTGATCAGTTTACTGCAAAATTCATCTGTTAACCCATTGGACTTGCAATGTTTTGAGACATTTCATTAGGTCAAAATGATGCAATTGGACTCTTGAGGTCATTCCTTAAACTAATTGACCATTTTCTAGGTCAAAAATCAGAAATTGCCCTTTCCCAGTCAAAACCCTAATTTTGACAATTTTGCCCTTTTGGAGATTTGATCAAATTTCTTGAGGAATTGTGGTCCAAAATTGATCAAATGATACATATGAGTCCAAAATGTTGATGTGGATAAAAATTTATGAATTTTGACTGTAAATTGGCCATGGTTGACTTTCTTCCCCAATACAGTTGATTTTTAGGTCAATTGTTCAGTTGATTGATCAAAAGTGTGATCCAAGACTTGAAACTTGACATGAGTGATCTTGGGAGTCCATAATGATCCATGAAATCCATATGAAGCATTTATAGTTCAAAAATCCATGTGCAAACTCAAACCCTAATTTTGTTCATCAGTGCATAAGGAGGTGTCTTGAGCTGATCAAACCCTAGTGCAGTCTTGAACCCAATGAGATCTTGTGAGCAAATTCTTGATAAGTGGGAGGGATAATTTTGGGGTACAACAATATTCTTTTCATTTTTTGACGACTTCCTCTTACTAGGAATTTTGTCTCTCTGTACAAAATCGTCTGTTTGTGGGAAAATTATCAATACAAATATACTTTGAAGTGCAAACTTTTTGCTTTTCCTGTTTTGATTGCAAAAACGTCCAATGACTAAAAAAACATGAACATATGCATATGAACATGGTATACACATAATAACATGAATAAGTACTTACTCGAGGAGCCAGGGTAACCCTCAGGATATCCATAAATCCCCAGAGAATTAATTCATACAACTTCCTTTCTGAGCTCCAATTAGCATATCTCCTGGAAATTATCTTCCCCAACCGAGTTTGGTTTTCCAAAACTGGAAATGAAACCTTGCAAATGTTCTTCCATAAAAGAATTCATTTCCCCAATAAGGTTGCCAAAATACTTTCTTCAACAGGGTTTTTTTCCCTAACGGATTACAATCTCCCCCAGCTTGAGTTCATTCCTCAGACTACTACAAATCAATGACAAAACTCATCTTCCATAGTAGAGTTGTCACTATCCCTAGAAAGGTACTACAAAGCCTGAATTTCAACCATATACCAGTCAACTATCCTCCCCAAACAAGACAAAAGTTTAGTCATCTCTTTTATTCTCAATCGAGGCATATAAGAGTTAAATTCCCCAGTGGAGCAACGAATGACTAATGTTCCTAAACTCTACTCCCCAAGCAGAAATAAAACATCCACAACGGAGTGTCCTTAACTAAAGTCAACAGAAATTCCCATCGGAAGCATTTTAGACCAATTCAAAGATACACATACTCTTCATCTTCAGCAACGGTCAAGGATTTATTTTTCCTAAACAAACATTTGACATTCATACATCAAAGCATACGCATACGAAACACATATAGAAAAATCTCATTTATTTTGAGAACATCATTACGCGGTGCATTTCATACATCATGACATTTCAAACAACTAATTCTTTACCTTTTTTAGGAAAAATTAATCACCATATGAATACAATCAACAACTAACATTTCTTTCACAAGTCATCTGTTGTTTCAGTTTAAATTGACCAATGGTTTATCCTGATTCGTTTCCAGTAGACACTTTCTCTGGTTTAGTTAAATCGACTCTAAGATTTATGTTGATTTATTATCCAGTTAAATAACATTCAAGACATCTACTGGTTCAGTTTAAATCGACCCTAAGATTTATGTTGATTCGTTATCCAATTAAAGAACATTCAAAGCATCTACTAGTTCAGTTTAAATTGACCAATGGTTTATCCTGATTCGTTTCTGGTAGACACTTTCTCTGGTTCAGTTAAATCAATCCTAAGATTTATGCTAATTCGTTATCTAGTTAAAGAACATTCAAGACTTCTGCTGGTTCAATTTAAATCGACAAATGATTTATCCTGATTCGTTTCTTGTAGACACTTTCTCTAGTTCAGTTAAATCGACCTTAAGATTTATGCTGATTCATTATCCAGTAAAAGAACATTCCATACATCTACTGGCTCAGTATAAATCGACCAATTATTTATCCTAATTCGTTTCCGGTAGACACTTTCTCTGGCTTAGTTAAATCGACCCTAAGATTTATGCTGATTTGTTATCCAGTTAAAGAACATTCAAGACATCAGCTGGTTCAGTTTAAATCGACTAATGATTTATCTTAATTCGTTTACGGTAGACAATTTCTCTGGTTAAGTTAAATTGACCCTAAGATTTATGCTGATTCGTTATCCAGTTAAAGAACATTCAAGACATTTGCTGGTTCTATTTAAATAGATCAATGATTTATCCTGATTCCATTCCGGTAGACACTTTCCATGGTTCAAATAAATCGACCCTAAGATTTATGTTGATTCATATCTAGTTAAAGACAATTTTGAGACCTCTGCTGGTTTAGTTTAAATTGACCAATGATTTATCCTGATTCCATTCCAGTAGACACTTTCCCTGGTCCATTTTAAATCGACCAATGATTTATCCTGATTCATTTCTGATAGACACTTTCCTCTTTATCAGATAAATCGACCAAAAAATTATTCTGATACTTCTTCCAATCTCTATCAACAGTTACTTTGGATGGTCTTGTACCCCAAATTTTCCCTCTTATTTTTTACAAGATCTTCTCTTACATGGGTGGTTACAAACACTTGCTTGAAGAAAAATAACAAATTTTGAAGTTGGTCAAAGTTTCCTTCGATGGGATGTACTTCGAAGGCATGACAAAAAAATGTCTTTCATTTGGAATCTGAACAAGGTGTCTTTCGATTGGAATCTTAACAATGTCTTTCAATTGGCATCTAACAAAGGCGTCTTCGATTGGCATTTTAATGTCACTTGAATTGGTCCCAACTGAAAGAAATCGAAGAGAGCAGAACAAAGTTTTCGAGCGGTCAACAAGATCCTTCAATTGGCTTGTTAACATAGTACCTATCGATTGGAATGGTAACAATGCCTTTCGATTGACATATCCAAAATGCCTTCCGATTGGAATCTACATAGCGCCCTTCTATTGGAATTCCAAAAGGTCCTTCGATTGGAACTTCAGAGTCTCCCTCAATCAGAACATCAAAATGAAATGACCTTCGAATGGAATTTCAGTGCAGAGTTTGTCTTAGTCTAAGATGCTCTGATGAAGGAAGTTCAGAACACTTCGAATCAGAACTTAGACTCATTACAAGGCCAAGGGCTGGTCAAAGTTGTCTAATAGGGAATGTTCTGAATATATTCGAATTGGACTTTGAAGCTGGAAAAAAAAGCCATTTGAAGGATGTAACAATGACTCATTCGAAGAACATGTAAAGGCCCATTCAAAGAAACATACAGAAGGACCATTCGAAGGATGAATAAGAAGTCCATTCGAATGAGGCAACTCATAGGCCAATCGAAGAGAAACGTTGGAGGGTGTTCGAAGGGGTCAAGTGTCCAGGTTCATCCAAGATTTCCAAAGAGCAGGAATGTTCCAAAAAGGAATGCTTTTAATATGTATGATTCTTGTGTCATGGCTTTAAAGGCCTGGTTAAAATGGTTGTATCTTTCCGTTGCTATGCACCCTCATACTCCTATAAATGCAAGGCCAAGGATATAGTGCCATGGGGGGGGGGGGGGGGGGGGGGGACGAAAGAGAGGACATAAGGGGACGAACACGCATACATACTACACGCACACGTTGCCCTCTAAACCACCCCAATGTTATCAAAATCCTCATAAGTGGTCCCAATCGAAGGAATCTTCAGCAATGCTCCATTCACTCCCTGAAGTCTGCAGGAAGCGTTCCCAAGCATTATCCAATCCACGCCCAAAATTACCAAATCGAAGCATCCCATTGTTGGTAAACTTTCAAATTCATGTTTATAATTTCATAACGTGTTAGTGTTTGTTCAGTGCTTGATTCACGCCTAGGACATCATGTGGCTCTGTTCGATTTGGTTTCAAAGCTAAGGGCATGGTTTCTACACCAGGTCCACTTTTGTTTTCTTTTGTCTCTAACGGCCATACTGCAGATCTGGCCCAAATAAACCAACGTACACAAGATCGAAGGTCCTGGGTTCGACACCCAGGTCATATTTTTGCTAATATTTGTCTTACAGGTCTAGAGTGAAAATTCCTTCCTCCCCCAGATCGAAAGGAATAACTCTCTTCCCTGGATCGAAGAAGAATCTTTCTTTCTTTGGTTCGAAAGAACCATATCTTGCCCAGGATCGAAAGACCGTTCCTCCCCTGGATCGAAGAAGCCTCTATTCATTTTCTTATTTTTGGTTTTTGCTTGTTTCTTTTATTTTCTTTCCTTTTTTTATTAACATTGAAACAAAAATCACAAAAACTTAGGTCTAGTTTTTTTTTTAATTAAAATTATTTTTCTTAACTTATTAATTTAATTATTTTAACATCTTTAAAAAATAAAAACTAAATAGATTTAGAATTTAATTTCTTAATATAAATAAATAAAAATAAACAAAAGGCTTCTTTTATTCTTTGGATTTTTAGACGTTATTTTAAAATGCGCGCGCGTTTATTTTATTGTAACTGCCTACTGGTTTGTAATAGCTTAGTTAGGACTTTTACACTTTACTGCTTTGTTCCCCCAATTTTGGACGTGTAAATAATCCCCCTCCCCGAAGCCTTATAATAGCGTAGGATTTACAATTCCCGCACTTTAAATTTCTATACATATATTAACTGCTTAGATGCATGCTAACTTGGATTGCATGACATGCTCTGAAAACAAACAGTAGAACACCTAAACGTTTAGAGATAAATAACTGAATTGAACACACTTGTACATATACACCTTTAAGGTACACCCACTTGGTTGCCTTTGGAAAATGATTCTACAGTTTCCTTTTCGGTAAATGATCTAGTCCATAAGCAAAATTGGTAAAGCGTCTTCACAAGTTGCCTTCGTGACTGTAACGTCCCTTTCAATGTCCCTCAAACATCCAACGACAAGGCTACCTACTCACTAATAGTAGGATAGCACTGTCTAAAGGAAAAGAGGAAAATAACGACCCTTTTCGAGTAACAAAGTAGATAGCTGTGAGAAGTTTGCTCAAAAATACTTTTTGCACTTACACAAATACTACTTTTCAAAAAACAAGTTTCAAAAACATTTGCTTTGTTAACACTCTTGAGTACTGATACAAGAGTTAAACGCAAAGCAAATCTCCGCACTAAGGCGTTTTCAAAATGTTTTCAAACACACAAAGCACAAAGGTATTTTAAAATGAGCAAACCTCTAAGATCCCGTAGATAACTACGGATGGAAAGGGTGCTAACACCTTCCATTTCCATAATCTACCCCCTTACTCAAAACTCTCGAAAAGGCCTTTTTCTGTTCTTTTTACCCTTTCCTTAATTTGGATAAAAGAAAAGACAGTGGCGACTCTTGCTTACTGCACATTTGCGAACAAAAAATGCAAAACCAGTATTAACAGTCAGTTCTGCCACCGTATCACAGAACTAGCGATTCTGTTGGGGGTTGTATTATAAAGTGGGGTTACCTTAGAGTTAGTTCATTATTTAACTGCTTTGTGTGTTTGTTTGCTTTATCTTTGAGGCTCTGCTCGGGTTGCTAATAAAAGATCCTACACCCGGATCAGGGGCACCTTTTTAGGTAAGTAGAAATAAACCATGGAGGTTGTACAGCGTAGACCAATATAGACAAAGTTTTGGCTACGTTAGCGCGATACTTTGGATTGTACTAATGTTCCTTGAGTAAGTTAAGGATAACATTAGGCTTCCTCATAGTATCACTAAGCGCTAACTGACATTTAGAAACTTTAATTGACTCATCCTAGCCATTAGGAAGTAGTGAGATAACTGGTTTTGGTACCGACCAAAGATTGGTTGATACTCGATACTACACTCATTGAGGTTGGACTTTCAGGAATTTTTGGCTGCAATACTTCAGTGCGGAGCTGAAACTATTTATGAAGGGAAAGTCAGTGATATTGAGGCTCCTTAGAACCCGGTTACTATTAATAGGATAGGTTGAGTCAAATGAACATTCAAGAGGGTACTTACCTATAAAACTCATGCAAGCCTAAACCTAGGGCTTCTTGTGTGATTTGTTTGTTTTCAACTTGAGCTACTTGTTGGGTTTTTATCTAACAACATGATTTCCTTGCAGGATTTGTTTACAGTCACTATCCAATAACTTGGATTTCTTACAGGATTTACTTTCTTACATCACCTTACACTTCTGCTTAACACATAGAATACACATCATAACATCATGCTATAACATTTCCTTAAGGGTTTGTGATACAGGTTATGATGAACCAGAAGTATAGCAAAGGGCAAATGGGATTTATTTTCCTCTAGCCAATTTCGTCAGAAGATCAAAACTCAACAACTTGAGACAGGGGCTATGACCCAATTGATATGGTGAACTTGACTCTCGTAGAAGGACACTCAATGATACAAAGTTCTTCAATCAAAGCTACAAACTTCAACTGCTGACATCTTCTTGTTTACCCCACGAGATCCTTGAAAATATTGCATACATATATCATACATGTCATTGCATAACATGTACTTCAGGTACAAGCTTCTTATCCCTTCGCTGTTTATTTCAGCAAGAAGAAATGACTCTTGAACAAACAATCAAAGACCTTCATGCTCAAAACGCTCAGTTCCAACAAATGTTCCTAACTCTGACCCAGGGGAAAGAAGACTTGAAAGATCTGATCATCAAAAAGAAGGCTAAGAGGGCAAAGAAACCAGTTCATGTTTCGAGTGTGGGAAGAAGAAGACCAGCTGACCGAGCTCCATATTTTGCAACCTCATCAAAGAGAGGGGATAATCAAGAGGAAGATGATGAGGAATCATAGGAAGAAGACAACAATCTAGTGTCTGAAGAAGATGAACCTGACTACTCTGGAGAGCAATATCCTCCTGCTGACGATAAATACAAATGGTTCGAGGATCGGCTCAATGCAATGGAGGTCTAAGGGGTGCCCGATCTAGATTTTGAAGAATTAGGTTTGGTCCCAGGGGTGGTCTTCCCACCTAAGTTCAAGGTCCCTATATTTACCAAATATGATGGTGTTTCCTGTCCCAAGCTTCACTTGAGGTCATATGTCAGAAAGATCCAGCCTCACATTGCTGAACAGAAGTTATGGGTCCATTTCTTCCAAAAACGTTTAGCTGGAACTCAACTGGATTGGTTCTATAAACTAGAAGGAACTGACATCCATACCTGGTAAGACTTGGCTGTGGTTTTATACAAGCAGTACCAATACAACGCTGACCTGGCACCAACTCAAGTGCAACTATAGAATATGTCCATGAGCTCAAGAGAAGGGTTCAAGGAATATGTCCAAAAATGGAGGGATCTAGCTGGAAGGGTACAACCTCCTCTGAATGATCGTGAAATGGTATACATTTCATGGGCACTCTGACATTCCCGTTCTTTAATCTTTTGATTGGGAGTTCCTCATCCGGGTTCACATAGATGGTTCTGACTGGAGAAAGGATCGAAAGTGGCATCAAGAGTGGGAAGATCCCGATGGTTGCATCTTCTAATGCTGAGAATAAGCCATTTGGTGGTAAGAGGGAAGCTCATGCTGTGTATGGCCAGAAGGGTCGTAATAAGATAGACTACCACTAATCTATAGGGGCAATGCTGGTCTCTAATTCGGCACGCGTGCAACGACCACAACAACGGGGTAATCAGCAAAGGCAAGACGAGCCCAAGAGACAGTTTACCAAGTTCAACATGCCACTGACTCTAGCATTGCAACACTTGATGATGATGTATCTGATTACACTGATAGGACCTCATCAGAATCCCAAGACTTCTTCCCCTAACTACAATCCTGATGCAAGGTGTGCCTATTATTGTGGCAGTTCGGGGCACGATACTGACGATTGTTGGGCGCTGAAATACAGGATTCAAAATATGATTGACGCCAAGGAGATTGAGTTCGACCCTCCTGAGACTCCCAACGTGGTCACTGCTCCCATGCCAAATCATGGCTAGGATTGAGAGCATTTTTGTTAGTTTGAATTCCCAAGTTGTATTTTCTTTGTTTATTCAAACAATTATTGTCATACTTTGTTATTTCATTAATGAATTGCACATGTTGTCTTGAATTAATTTTTTTTCATTATGCTTAAACTGTTTTTATACTTCCTTTTTGTGATATTCAACTCTCGATCAATAGCTCTAAGCCTTTAGAGGGAGGATAACGAAAACGATACCACAATCTCTACAGTATGCTTTTGAATAGACCCCGATGACGATGTACATGCGTTGTTTCAAATCCTAAACAATGGAGTTATAAGGAAGATAATCCCTAGTCAACCCCTTTGAGCCTAAGAAGTAGGAGTTTTCTTTTCACACAAATTAAAACCCTTAATCAAGACCTGGGGCAGGGTAGCTTTCTCAGTTAATTCAGAGGTGCATTCAGTTACAAGCTCATCCTTCATATATGACAAATAGTGTAGAAGGTACCTTCCAAAATATGGTGATGGTTCCACATAATCATCAAAGCATGCATTCATTATCTCTCAAAATAAAGACCCATTAAGTCAAAACCTATGAAGGAGACTTAAGAAAAAGATAGGGCATCCCGCTGGCTGTAATCACAAAAGAAATAGTTCAGGCAAAGGACAAGGATTACAAAATCAAAAAAGAAAGAGGTCCTACAAATCCTCAACAAAAAGAATAGGTCACAAAAATGACCGCCTTCTCAAACAAACGTTCAATCTCTGAACCATCACCGGAATATCAAGGACATTCCAAAACTCAACTGGGATCCAAAATGCAAAATTAACTGAGCATAGGACTGAAGAACATCACGAAGAACGGGTGGGTACAAATAAATTTTGAGCCTTTATCCTTTGTTTCTTAAACCGTGAACCAAGACACGTTACAACCCTTAAAAGTTCTAGCTGAAGCATGGGTTAGTTCGAGCGCATGCTGTTACAAAGGTATCCTGACTCCTGTAAGGTTTGCTATATATTATGAGTTGATATGACATTCTTGCAAATTTTGTTTTACTACAAAAAACACATTTTTAAAAAAATTTCAAGACAGACATAAGCTTTGCACTCTTTAAATGACATTGTTTGCATATGGTTAATTGTTCAAATGGAAGAGAAATTTGCACGACATGATCATTATCCATCATCTGGGGAATTCAAGTCAAGATTCAAGGAATCTCTCAAAGATGCCAAATAGCCAGGGGAAGATCTTCATTTGAATCACTTGGGGCATTAGACATGAATTCCAACAACGAATCCTGTACAATCAAATAAACATCTTCTGGTAGGGTGGTAACACTCACTACTATGGACAATGACAATTCTCCGTACCCGGTGAACATGGACATAGTCGGAAAATACTACGCATGAAAAAGACCCACTAGGTTGACAGGCCTAGGCAAAGTTAAGGGCATCCCGGCGAACCAAAGGAGTTCGGGCAAAAATTAGGGATATATAAAAATAATTGTACACCCGGCAAGTCGAAAACCTGAAAAGGAGACTTGAGAAAAAAAAAGGTATCCTGGTGGACTAAAAATCTGAAAAGACAGTCCAGGAAAAAGTTAGGGATTAAAGCGTACGACTACATCCCGTTATCTCGTCATTGGTCTAATTAGTAGAAGGTTTATTACCCTGATCTGCATTCACCAAGGACTCCAAGAGTTGGGATAACAATTAAACCATCTACAAAATCCTTGGTTGATGTTTTCTATAAAAGATGTCGAGACATGGGAATTCTACTACAAGGTCGCTGCCATATCCTCAACTTACAGCCTAAGTGATGTCAGGTGTTCATGTATCCCCGACAGAACAGGAATTTCCAACTAATACTCCATCATCAGGTTTTCCGCAGTAAAATCGTCAAACTTCTCAGGATTCCCCAATAGGATTTCACAAAATCCTCAGGCAGGGCACATAGCTTTCCTTTCCCAATAGAGTTTATTCCTCTAACAGCAGAAGATCATCTCCCAACAGTTTAACTTTAACAAAATCTGAAGACCTATATTCTTCATCGCTAGCTACAATCAGGGATTTATTTTGGCTAATTCAACAAAAGGTGCAATAGAACAACTGATGCATTCAAATATTTCATTCATACATAATTCTACAAACGTCATACCATCTGCAGTACAAATGCATACATCCGAATCTCATTTATTTTGAGAACACCATTACATAATGCATATCATATATCATGACATTCCATACAACTAACGCTTTACCTTTTCGAGAAAGATCAATCAACAAATATTTATCATCAATAATTTCCAACAGGTCCAGGATTAGCTCTTGAAATAAAACAGAGTAATTATATGTGCGACCAAATACAGCTTTACACGGGCTCAACATGAAGCAATCTTACACGGGTTCCATCTCCTCCAAATACAACTTTACACGGGTTCATCATGAAGCAATCTTACACGAGTTTCTTTTGACTTCCAAATACAGCTTTATACGGGCTCAACATGAAGTGATCTTACACCGGTTCCTTCTCCTTCGGAAATACAGCTTTAAACGGGCTCATCATGAAGCAATCTTACACGGGTTTCTTCTGACTTCCAAATACAGCTTTATACGGGCTCTTCATGAAGCAATCTTACACGGGTTCCTTCTCCTTCAGAAATATAACTTTACACGGACTCTTCATAAATCAATCTTACACGGGTTCCTTCTCCTTCAAATACAGCTTTTACACGGGCTCTTCATGAAACAATCTTACACGGGTTCCTTCTCCTTCTGAAATACAACTTTTACACGAGCTCTTCATGAAGCAATCTTACACGGGTTCCTTCTCCTCCAAATACAGCTTTTACACGGGCTCTTCATGAAACAATCTTACACGGGTTCCTTCTCCTCCAAATACAGCTTTTACACGGTTTCTTCATGAAACAATCTTACACGGGTTCCTTCTCCTTCTGAAATACAACTTTTACACAAGCTCTTCATAAATAAATCTTACATGGGTTCCTTCTCCCTCCTTCTGAAGTTTTACACGGACTTATCCTGAAGCAGCCCTACCAAGGCTCCTTCTGAGGTTTTAAACGGACTCATCCTGAAGCAACCCTACCCAGGTTCCTTCTCACAATCTCGATATGTAGTTTTAGACGGGCTCATCCTGAGGCAACCCTACCCAGGTTCCTTCCCACAATCTCTAGATGCAGTTTTACACGGACTAATCCTGAGGCAACCCTACCCAGGTTCCTTCTCTTGAATTTCCAGATGCAGTTTTACACGAACTTATCCTGAGGAAACCCTACCCAGGTTCCGTCTCTTGAATTTTCAGATGCGGTTTTACACAAACTCATCCTGAGACAACCCTACCCAGGTTCCTTCTTCTGAATTTCCTGATGCAGCTTTACACGGACTCATCCTGAGGTAACCCTACCCAGGTTCCTTCTTATACACTTCCAGATGAAGTCTCACCCGGACTCATCCTGAAACAGCCCTACACAGGTTTCTCCTGATACGTTTCCAAATAGCAGTTAATTTCATTATCCCCAAAAAATAACTGCGAAACCTGGATTTTAACCAGAAAACAACAAAATTTCATCTCTCCAATCCAGAGATAACCCCTCAGTAGAGACGTGGACAACTGAAGTTCCTAGAATCTATTCTTCATAGAGTTTTCCTCAAACAGGAAAACAACAAAAATCAATATCGCCCAGTGGACTCCTCCTCAGACAACAAGAACAAGAATCCCCACAAAGAGACTTCTTATGAAGTCAGCATCTACTTTGGATGGCATCTTTAAGCCCATCTTCAATGACTCTCTGTCATATTCCTTGGATGGAATCTTTAAGCCCATCTCCGACGACTCTCTGTCATCTTCTCCAAATGGCATCTATAAGGCCATTCCCGCCGTCATCAACAATCATTGTTACTTCATGCGAGTGCAAATTTCCGGGCACTCTAATGTTCAATCATCTTCCACCTTCAGATCACGAAAGGCAGAGAAGCCAATCTACATCTTCAGGTTTAAGAAGATTGAACATGGGTAGCTGTTGTATCCCAAATTTTCCCTCTCATTTTTTACAAGATCTTCTCTTACATGGGTGATTACAAACACTTGCTTGAAGAAAAATAACAAATTTTGAAGTTGGTCAAAGTTTCCTTCGATGGGATGTACTTCGAGGGCATGTCAACAAAATGTCTATCATTTGGAATCTGAACAAGGTGTCTTTAGATTGGCATCTTAACAATGTCTTTCGATTGGCATTTTAATGTCACTTCGATTGGTCCCAACTGAAGAAAATCGAAGAGAGTAGAACAAAGTTTTTGAGCGGTCAACAAGATCCTTCGATTGGTCGTTTAACATAGTACCTTTCAATTGGCATGGTAACAATGCCTTTCGATTGGCATCTCCAAAATTCCTTTCGATTGGCATCTACATAGCGCCCTTCGATTGGCATTCCAAATGGTCCTTAGACTGGAACTTTAGAGTCTCCCTCAATTAGAACATCAAAATGAAATGACCTTCGAATGGCATTTCAGTGCAGAGTTTGTCTTAATCAAAGATGCTCTGATGAAGGAATTTTTGAACACTTCGAATCATAACTTAGACTCATCACAAGGCCAAGGGCTGGACAAAGTTGTCTAACATGGAATGTCCTGAATAGATTCGAATTGGACTTTGAAGTTGGCAAAGAAAGCCATTCGAAGGAAGTAACAATCACTTATTCGAAGAACATGTAAAGGTCCATTCGAAGAAGCATCCAGAAGGCCAATTCGAAGGGTGCATAAGAAGTCCATTCGAAGGAGGAAACTCATAGGCCAATCAAAGAGAAACGCTGGAGGGTGTTCGAAGGGGTCAAGTGTCCAGGTTCATCAAAGATTTCCAAAGAGACATGAATGTTTCAAAAAGGAATGCTTTTAATATGTCTGATTCTTGTCTCATAGCTTTAAAGGCCTGGTTAAATGGTTGTCTCTTGCCGTTACTATGCACCCTCAAACTCCTATAAATGCAAGGACAAGGACATAGTGCCATGGGGGGAACGAAAGATAGGATATAAGGGGATTAACACGCATACATACTGCATGCACACGCTGCCCCCTAAACCACCCCAAAGTTATCAAAATCTTCACAAGTGGTCCCAATCGAAGGAATCTTCAGCAACACTCCATTCACTCCCTGAAGTCTGCAGGAAGCGTTCCCAAGCATTAGCCAATCCACGCCCAAAAATGCCAAATCGAAGCATCCCATTGTTGGTAAACTTTCAAATTCATGTTTATAATTTCATAATGTTATAGTGTTTTTTTAGTGCTTGATTCACGCCTAGGACATCATGTGGCTCTGTTCGATTTACTTTTAAAGCTAATGGTCTGGTTTCGACACCAGGTGCACTTTTGTTTTCTTTTATATCTAACTCACATACTGCAGATCTAGCCCAAATAAACCAATGTACGCAGGATCAAAGGTCCTGGGTTCGACACCCAGGTCATATTTTTTCTAATATTTGTCTTACAAGTCTAGAGTGAAAATTCCTTCCTCCCCCAGATCGAAAGGAATAACTCCCTTCCCTGGATCGAAAAATACTTTTTCTTTCCCTGGTTCGAAATAACCATATCTTGCCCAGGATCGAAAGACCATTCCTCCCCTGGATCGAAGAAGCCTCTATTCATTTTCTTAATTTTGGTATTTGCTTGTTTCTTTTATTTTCTTGCCTTTTTTTTATTAACATTGAAACAAAAATCATAAAAACTTAGGTGTAGTTTGTTTTTTAATTAAAATTATTTTTCTTAACTAATTAATTTAATTATTTTAACATCTTTCAAAAATAAAAACTAAATAGATTTAGACTTTATTTTCTTAATATAAATAAATAAAAACAAACAAAAGACTTCTTTTATTCTTAGGATTTTTAGACGTTATTCTCAAATGCGCGGGCGTTTATTTTATTGTAACTGCCTACTGGTTTGTAATAGCTTAGTTAGGACTTTTACATTTTACTGCTTTATTCCCCCAATTTTGGACGTGTAAATAATCCTCATCCCCGAAGCCTTATAATAGCGTAGGATTTACAATTCCCACACATTAAATTCCTATACATATATTAACTGCTTAGATGCATGCTAACTAGGATTGCATGACAAGCTCTGAAAATAAACAGTAGAACACCTAAATGTTTGGAGATTAATAACTGAATTAAACACACTTTCACATATACACCTCTAAGGTACGCCCAATTTGGTTGCCTTCGGAAAAGCAATCATAAGGCAGGAGCGCTTTAGCAAAGACCGTAAATCAAAAGATCATAGTCCGTCGATGATCCTATAGCTGCCTTTTCGGTAAATGATCTAGTCCCTAAATAAAATTGCTAAAGCGTCTCCACAAGTTGCCTTCATGACTGTAACGTCCCTTTGAATGTCCCTCAAACAATCAACGACAAGGCTACCTACTCATTAATAGTAGGATAGCACTGTCTAAAGGAAAAGAGGAAAAGAACGACCCTTTTCGAGTAACAAAGTAGATAGATGTTAGAAGTTTGCTCAAAAATACTCTTTGCACTTACACAAATACTACTTTTCAAAAAACAAGTTTAAAAAACATTTGCTTTGTTAACACTCTTGAGGACTGATACAAGAGTTAAACGCAAAGCAAATCGCGGCACTAAGGCATTTCCAAAACATTTTCAAACACACAAAGCACAAAGGTATTTTAAAATGAGCAAACCTCTTAGAGCCCGTAGGTAACTACAGATTGAAAGGGTGCTAATAACTTCCCTTTCCATAATCTACCCCCCCTTACTCAGAAAACTCTCAAAAAGTTCTTTTTCTGTTCCTTTCACCCTTTCCTTAATTTGGCTAAAATAAAAACGGTGGTAAATCTCGCTTACCGCACATTTGCGAACAAAAAACGCAAAACTAGGATTAATAGTCAGTTCTGCCACCGTATCACAGATGGAATCAATAAACCCATCTCTGAAAACTCTCTGTCATCTCTTGAAATGGAATCTTTAAGAACATTCCCGATAATCAATCAACAACGCTACTTCATGCATGAACGAGTGCAAATTTTTGGGCACTTTTAGTGTTCAATCATCTCCTACCTTCGAGTCACGAATGGCACACATGCCAATCTAACTCTTCAGGTTTAAGAAGATTGAACATGGGAAGTTGTTGTACCCCAAAATTTTCCCTCTTTTCTCTCAAGACATTTCTCATAAAAGATCTCAAATGATCAAGGATTCTCCAAGATTTGATCAGACAAACTCATCTCCTAGCACTGAGGCCACAAATTAGGGTTTTGATTATCACAAGGACAATTGGACTTCTAATGCCTAAAATGAATTTCATGGTTCATTATATACCTCTAAGAATACTCATTCCAAGTTTCAAGTCCTAGATCATAATTTTGCACAATCAATTGATCAGATGATTGAAAATCAGTTGTATTGGGTAAAAAGTCAATTGTGGTCAACTTGTTAACTGTGGTCAACCTAGAGTCAAAATTCAATATTTTTGGCCAAATATAAACATTTTGAAGTAATATTTATCAATTTATCAATTTGGATCATAATTCCTCAAGAAAAGTGTTCCAATCATCAAAGGGGCAAAATGGTCAAAATTAGGGGTTTGACTGAGAATGACTGATTTTTTTACTTTTAAACTAATACATGACCTATTAACTTGAGGAATAATATTAAGTATTCAAATACAACATCTTGACCTAATTCCATGGATCAATTAATTTCTCAAGATCAAACAGTTGATAGTTGAAATTTGGTCAACTGATGAAAAAGTCAACTGATACACCAAAAGTCGAACTTTGACTTTTTGGTCAACATTAAGTTTTAAAGATAAAGATTCATAAAGACATTCAAAAATATGAATATTTATCACATGAATCAAGAAAGTCAAAAGTCAATATAAAAAGTCAAACTTTTCAAGACTTAGAAAAATTTCTAAGTGTTTTAAACCTTGATAGTTTCACTACTTCATGACTCTTTTTCACCAAGATGCGAGATGATTCAAAGAAAACTTTCAAGATGAAAGTTGTAGATATTAATGAATTCTAAAACTTCGAATTAGAGGGTTAATGTCCAAAAAATTCTTAGATTTGAAGATATAAGTCCGTGAAGTCATGACATTTTCATCAAACACTTAGTGAAAATTTTGACAAGTTTAGGCAGATTTTTGACCTAACTTCTTGGCCAATTTTAACCTAGTTACAATTTTATTTTTTCAAAATGATCAACATAAAGGTTGTAGACAAGGCTTCAATATTTTCAAAATTTCAAAGAACTTGAAGAGATCATCTTTGAGCTAAGAGAATCGAAGACAAGAAGTTAGGCATCCATTCTTGAATTACAAGTCATTTTTGTGATAAACACTTGACCAAATCTCATAGCCATGTTGCATGATCTTTCTTTGAAGGCTTCTAAATTTCAATTCACACCTTAATTAATTGTCTCTTGCTATCTGCAACAATTACGATAAAACACAAAAACCCAAGTTAGTTCTCCCACAGTATTACAAACAACATCCCAAGATCCCCACTGAGGAACTTCCAGAGATCCTACAACCAGTTCGCATCCCTCACAACGCCGACCCGGCCATCGCAGCATTTCTCACTTCCATTAACCAAACCAACGCCCTTATCTTGCAACAAAACAGAAAGATGAGGGCCTGGGAAGAGAAATAGTCAAAATATCCTCCTCGAAGAACCCGACAACCATATTCCCCTAACATATCTCCACCAAGGCGTGGCCTTCCACCACCAAAGGAGAAGCACGACATTTCTTTCTCCAAGAAACGCGACCACACACCTCCCCCGAAAGATCAAGACTTTCTATCATCAAAGAGAAAGAAATGCGACCGCCAAGCCGACCGTTGTCGATAGACATCACGCAATCTAAGGCAGCAACAAAGGAGTCCTTCCCTCGTCTAGACCAAGACACCTAACGCGAACGGAATTATCACTCCCCTTCTCTGTATCCTGTAGATAGGGACGATGACGAGCCCCACAGAGCATTTTAAAGAGAAATTATAGAGGCACCACTCCCCGTCAGACTGGAGAAACAATCCCCATTGAAGACGTACAATGGGACGATAGATCCCGACAAACATATAGAGAATATAGACGCCCTCCTCAAATATCGAGGGGTCAGAGGAGCCATCAAATGTAGACTGTTCCTGACCAACCTTCGGAAAGGAGCAATGTCTTAGTACAAGAGTCTCCCAAATGAATCCATCACCTCCTGGAAGTAGCTTGGGAGGATGTTCTCGAGGAACTTCATGGCCTCACGTCGACATTCAAAGTCAGAGGCTTCGCTCGAAGCAACCATCCAAGGAAGGGATAAGTTTCTATAGGCATATATCGAGCGATTCAACATGGAAGCGGTGCAGGTCTCTTTGACCGACAACATGAATAAATACCTCCTTGAGTGCGGGCTCCGTCCCCGTAGCAACTTCTCTAAAGTGGTGGGCATCAACACACCACCATCGCTCGACTCCCTCCTCTTTAAGGCTCAAGCGTACATACAATACGAGGAGAAGGAAGCCGCCAATAGCGCCCAAGAATCAAGGCACAAAGATAGTGCCAAACCCTCAAGAAATGATGAACCCTCAACTTCTCTTCGAGGAGAGAAGAAATGGGAAGACAAATCCCGAGACCCCAAGGACTACAAGGGACTCGCCGGGAGGTTCCACGACTACACCCCTCTGACTACTATGAGGGAGCATATTCTATCTGAATGCATAAATTCTAAATTCAAACAGTACGGGGTATGCTTTCCCCTACAAGCACCCTTGAAACTAGGAACCGACAAAAGCAAATAATGTGGGTTCCACAAAAGCCACAGGCACAACACTGAGGATTTCATCCATCTCAAGGGTTCAATCGAAATACTGATTCGAGACGGGAACCTCAAACAATACAAGAAAAAAGAGGCCGCACGTGAAGATGCTCTAGAAGCCAAAAATATAGAAGAGGAGAAGGAGTCCCCTGACATTAACGCCATACCGGTCGCCATGAGCATCTCACGGCCAAAAGTCTTCTACCTCCCGAACATGAAGGGCATTCCTTTATAGTTCTCCTCTTATATCCCTTGGGAGTCGTTCCCCGCTACTATGGTCATCTCCGGAGGGGGGATTCAACAGGAATATGGTGGGGTCTGTGAAAAGAAGATTCGACCAACTTATTGAAGATAATTCTGAGGAGGTTCTCATCCCATTGCAATGTACAAGGATGAATTATTGGGCGGGCCCCCCAACTCGAGCATCCCACACTCATAAGAGCTTGAATGACGAATTTCGATGTGTGACGCATTCTAGTCGACCAGGGAAGCTCGATGGACATTATGTACACTCAACTGTTCGCCACTCTGCAGCTGAATGAAAGCCATTTGACCATATATGTTGGATCAGATATCCTGGGCTTCAACGGGGCCAATACAAAACCCAGGGGATACGTTGAGCTGATATTCACCTTTGGGAGATGAGTGACGACCAGAGCCATCAAAACCGAATTTCTTATAGTTGATTTCCCATCTCTTTACCAGTGCATCTTTGGGATACCAAATCTCTCCGAGATAATCGTAGTGCCCTTCACCGTTCACCTCAGAATGATGTACTACACTACTGAGGGTTTGGTCACCACCCTCCACAGGGACATCCAATCAACGAGGAGATGTTTTGAAGCCTCATCCAGAGGTCTCTGTTCCATCAACATTCAACCTCGAACGACCATTGGGGCCTTTCTTCCCTCTAGCTCCGAGGGAGCCAAGCCACTATCAAGGGTTGACGTCGTCGACCTCGACAGCTACTTCTCCAAAGGAGATTGCATCGAACAGAGGATCAAGGGCAAAGAACCCATTATAGAAGTGAGGATTCAACCCCATCTGCAAGTAGCAAGGAACTCTCACGACCCATCCCGGACGGAGATTTCGAACTCATCCCCCTCGGGAACGACCTCACCCGAGGAGTGAAGATCAGAGCTAATCTCCCCGACTTGGCGAGGAGGCAACTTAAAGCTTGCCTAAGGGAGAATGATTACCTATTCACTTGGAGCATGGGCGAGATGCCCAGAATAGATCCAGAAATATCATGCCATCACCTGACCATAGATCCTTCCCTCAAGGCGGTCGCTCAGCGTAGGAGAAAATAGTCCCCTGAAAAAACGGAGGTTGCCGAACTTGCTATAAAAGACCTCCTAGAGGGACATTTTTTTTTCTGAAGCCCATTATACAATTGGCTCTCAAATGTAGTTCTTGTGAAAAACTCTAATGGAAAATCCTACATGTGCATTGATTATACTGATCTCAATCGGGCTTTCCCGAAAGATGCTTACCCCTCCCCAATATTGAAAAATTGGTCGACAAATCGACCGATTTTAAATTACAGTCGTTCATGGACGCGTATTCTGGATACAACCAGATCCCGATGGAAAAATGGACCAAAAATACATCGCTTTAATGACCGAATGAGGAAACTATTACTACAATGTAATACCCTTTCAGTCTGAAAAACACGGGCGCTACATATCAGCGCATGATGAACAAAGTCTTTCGCAACGAAATAGGAGATATGATCAAATTCTATATGGACGACATGATTGTCAAATCCACGGAGGAGGTCGACCATGCCCTCCACTTAAAGAAAGTGTTCGAGCAAGCCTGAAAATGCCGAATGCGGTTTAACTCAGAAAATGTACCTTTGGGGTACGAGCGGGCAAGTTTCTTGGGTTCTACTTAATGGAACGAGGCATTGAGGCGAACCCTGATAAATGTCAAAAATTCTCTTAATTTCCAACGCCCACTTTGAAAAAGTCCATTAAAATTATGAATGGCATGCTCACCTCTCTCTCACTCTATTCGTGGCAAACTCCGCCCAACATGCGCTCCCCCTCTTCAAGCTCCTTCGCAAAGAGGCAGACTTAGAATGGATGCCCGATTTCGAGAAATCCCTCACTCACTTGAAGCAAGAGCTATCGCAGACGCTCGTCCTCTCCCGACCAGACAAGCTTGAAACCCTTTATCTTTATCTGGCCGTCTCCTCTGAGGCAGTGAGCGCAGCGCTGATCAGGGAAACTCCGGAAGGACAGAGACCTATGTATTTCACGAACAAAGCCTTACAAGGCCCTGAGATGAGATATCAGCAAATTGAGAAAGTGTCCCTAGCCCTTATTAACGCGGCAAGGAGACCCGGGAACTACTTTTTGACCCATACCATAGTCGTCCGAACAGATCAACCGATAAAATAACTGCTTAGAAGACCTGACATGGCGGGTAGAATGTTAAATTGATCCTTAGAAATATCAGAATTTGATGTTCAATATGAGAGCAGGAAAGCCCTTAAAGCTCAAGTATTGGCCTACTTTGTGGCTGAAATGACCTCGCCCGGATCCCCGGATGGAGCACGCAGGTGGAAAATCTTTGTTGACAGTGCCTCCAGTTCAATCGATAGAAATGCTGGTATTATAGTGGAAAACAAATAAGGAACCTTAGTCGAGGTATCCCTCAAACTATCTTTCAAAACCTAGAACAACCAAGCCGAGTACGAGGCATTCCTTGCGGGCTTGTGCTTGGCGGAAGATCTGGGAGTCGAGGAAGTTAAGATCTTCAATGATGAGATGAATGATGTTGCCCTTCGGGAGGAATTAGATCTTGTGGAAGAAATCAGAATGGGAGCGGCCCTATGAGAGACCTCTCTCAAACAAAAGATAGCCATGCGCTACAATGCCAAAGTCATGCGATGAGAGTTCGATGTTGGCGGCCTTGTCTTGAAAATAAATCGCAAAGAATCTCGCGAAGGAAAGCTCACAGTGAACATGGAAGGTCCCTATCGTATCTACGCGAAAATAGGGACCGGGGCGTATTAGATAGAAAATTTACAAGGGGAACAACTCATCTGATCATGGAATGTTGAGAAAATAAAACAGTATTACAGTTAAAACAATGAACAGTCGGCTAGTCTCATCGACTAGGCAAAGTCATCTAGGCCCGACCACGCGTGCATACCTAGATACAAGCATAGCGCCCAAATTATATTGAAGGGGTGAGACTCCGCTCTCTAAACGAGCATGTCCTTATCTCGACATGGATGACTCAATCGAGCTTCATCATCCCCGTACCACGACAACAAAACACCCGACTCGTGAAGGGAATTTCATGTCGCTGAGCTAAGGCCCTCGAAATGTAACCTGAGTTCTGGCCTATGCCCGACATTCTCCCTGGCCGTTTGTCCGATCAACTGCAATGGTGAGCACATAAATTAAACTAATAGTTCCCCACAATAAGCCCATAGCAAAAAAGAATATGTCTCGAGCAGACAAGCATCACAATAAATATGCAAACACAAATATTTAAAGTTAAAGAAAATGACCGTTAAGATCGTCATTGTACGAATTTTTAGAAAAATAGGCCCATGGCCTTGCATCCAAAACAAAATCATGGTCGCAAGAACCACATCTGTTCAAAAATTACATAAACGGGCATATGCCCAAAAATGAGATTACAAAATAACGACACGCAGGCCGAAACATACTAGCTTCACTCCTCTATTCACTCCTCGGCGAAGGGGGATAACTGAGGAATACCACTGGCAGGTTAGGCGACAAGCTCTTTAAGGTAATATGGGACTAGGATCTTACATGCGGACACATATTATTTAACCCCCATGCCATAGGTATTAATCTCGACCCCAGGGTTTAGCACGCGTCGCTACTTCACCGTGTTCTCGAAACTCCCCTCGGAGGCAACTTAGGCGTCATCCACTGCCAATTGAAAACGAGCGACAAGCTCAACCCGAGTCCTTAAATCCTTTGTGTCCTCCGGCTCGTCTTTGGAGGACATAACCTCGGCAGTTAGGGTCGCTAACTTTTCCTCCAAAGCCTTCTTTTCGATTAAAAAAATTATATGCTCCTCAGAGAGACTCTCTGAATCCTCCTCGGCCAGCTTTTGAGCCTTTTCCTCATCACTCGGCCCCTTCTCGGCCGTGGCCAACTTAATCTATAGTTTCTTCAGCTAAACCTCTTGTGAATAACTCCCCTCGGTGTAAGCAATGACCATCTCGAATATCCTCATCAGACCGCCAGCATCCTGCGCCAACATCGCCCTCTTTTTCGGGCGTTCCAAACCCTTAAGGTGAAGAGACTCAGCTCGAGGAAGACAAAGAGTTGCACCCTCAAAGAAAGTCTTCTCTATCCAATAAGGGGGTAGGTCGTATGCCACTTTCCCCTTCTCCCCGGTTAGATCTACACTTTCCTCGGCACGCGGCCTCTTCGCCTTCGAGGATACCGGAGCAGGAGAGAGAGCAACGATATCCTGGCTCAAAGACGAGTTGCCTGACCCTGATGTAGGAGTGGCTCCCGAACCAGTTTCACCATCCTTCATAGCTTTCTTCTCTCTAGAAGCAAGAGTTCTGGATATACGATCCTCAGTGGGATTCATGATATGTGCAGGACAAACAAAACAAAAAATCAAAGTTATAAAACGAGGGACCAAAAAGTGTCGACCACATATAACTATTAAAAACATTAAACTAAGTACCCAGGTTTTTGATAGGATCCTTGCTCTCGAGGAGTTCCTTTACGACTATTAGACCAGACTCGTAGACGGCCTCCCAATTTTTGTCCATCACTGGCTTGCCTCCTCGATCCACTCATTGGATGTGAGAGATCCACGCTACGAAAGAAGTCATGACTATAAAACTCTCTTGATCCTTGACGTCGTGCTCCCCCTCCTTCCAGACGTAGAAACCTAATTTATTGTCAAAGTGCTTCCTCATCCACTAGAAGGGGAACTTATAAACCAGCTTGATCACTTCATCACCCAACTCTTTTAAACGGGGGACCCCATCCTTGCTACATATCGGCATGGTCCTAAAGACATTCAACATCACCCTACTTGAAAGGGGCTGCACCAAAATATATTTGTCCTTAAAATGACAGAAAGACTGCAGGTAGGCTTTGAACAGCTTCTCATTGACTTGCTTCAAGGAAACCATCCCCACCTACCATCAATATTGCTCCTCTAGAGATGGAAGCAGTAGAAGAACAATGGGATGATGGCCCCTATCTTTAGATAGTCACAGACAATCTCGAACGCCCACATAAAAGCGACCCTATTCGGATGCATCTGGGAATGAGCCAGTCGAAGATGACGGAAAACAGCCACTAGGAAGTCTGAAAAAGGGAGTCGAAGGCCCATCTCCCGGAAGACTATATCGCACATAGGAATCCACCTCTTGTTGTATTTAGAGCATATCTGGTTGTCTTTCCTAGGGATCCAAAGCAACAAATCCCCTCGACCTCCGTCTTCATGTGTATATACCTCGGTAAAAACCTCGTCTGGGTACTCGAAGAAATAAGAGACCCAATCCCAAGGATCTTGGGCGACCCAAGATCGCAGGTCCTCATCTTCGTTGGGAGGAAACAAACCAACTTGGTCGATGGGGACCATCTTCGCATCTTATGCCCCTAATTGCTGATCTGACCATGTTGTAGCCCAAAATTTTCCCTCCCTTTATTCAAGACATTCTCATAGGGTTTTTAGTTGCTCAAGGTTGCTCAAGAATCGATCAGACAAATTCTCCTCCTATGCAATTGACCTACAAATAGGGTTTCACTTTTATCAAGGAAGATTGGGATTCTAAGGCCTCAAGTGGATTTTATGGTTTCTTACATGTCTTTAATAATGCTCATACCAATTTTCATGCCTTGCATCACAATTTGCTCAGTCAATGGCTCAGATGACTAAAAATCAACTGTATTGAACAAAAAGTCAACTATGGTCAACATACAGTTAAACCTCAAGATTGTTGGTCAACATCATGGTTTTGGAGTTATATTCATCATTTTATCAAGGGTTGATCATGATTCACCAAGAAAACTCACAAATCATCAAAAGTCAAAAGTTGCCAAATTAGGGTTTACATAAGGAGAAGTCAACTGAACTTTGAGCAAGCATAACTTTCATATGCTTCATCAAATTTTCCTCAACCAAATCTCATTTTGAAGGAAATTCAATTCTCTACATTTTTGTCACTCTAAACTCAAGACCAAAAAATTCTTCATTTGAGAGATATGGGTCAATACATTATAGGTCATTCCAAAAGTCAACAAAAAGACACTTTTTGTCAAGGCAACTTAAATCAATATAAAGTCTTCAAATACAAAAATGATAAAATTATAGATTGTAGAGGACATCTTGAGATTTTAAAAAAGTCAAAGATCACCTTAAAATCATAAAATTTGAGAGATTTATGATTAGTGCAAGTTGGGAAATTTTGAGCAAATGCATGAAGTTCAAATTGAACAAACTTGAATTTTTGTGCTAATGGGCTATTGTTTCAAGGTCCATGCGTGTTCTACACTTCATATAAACATATGAATTAATTCATGCACTCATTGAACTCTTTATTTTCTCTATTTTGATTTATTTTAAATGTCAAAATAAATTAGATAAAACAAGGGTTTTCTTATATGTTCCAAGTCCACAAACATTTGACGTAATTCATGCTTATATATTCTCATCAATTCAGACATCAAGCCACGAAACCCTTGTGCAAGAAACACCATTACAAAGTCTCAAAATATTTCAAACTAGGGAAACCTTAGAACCTTAGTTGCAATCACCTTCAAATAATTCTAATCGTTCCATTCGCTTCTAGGAGAACTACAGAGTAAGAATGGATCAAACTTGATGATCCAAAGCTCACGAAACCCCCATGCATACATCTTCGATCTCATTATTTTTGAAAAATCATGTTTCGATTTTTGTATTATTTTAAGGCGTACTAACGCTCTTAATGTGTTTCTGAGATGTGTTTATACAGGCCAAGGTCAACGCATGAGTCCCATGTTATCGGAACCATGAACTACGATGTTCATATCGATTCATGTTGTTTGCATTGTACCTCACAAACTAGTATAATTCAGTCCAAAATAATGATTCCACTAAACTCAAAGGGTTTTATTTAGGCGGTTAGGGTACCCAGGGATCCCTAACTATGTTTGTTTTGCAAGAATGGAAAAGAGAGTCACCGAAGAAGACGACCGAAGCTAGGGCTTCAGCACCTCTCCCGTCCAGGCAATGATTTTATGTTATAATTAATTCATTTCAATAATATAAACAGATGTATAGCCACCTTATTGGAAGAAGCACGCGCGTTAAGGTCTTACTATGCTAGAGCACGGGTTCGATCCCTGCCTTTTGGCATTTTGGATTTGTTTTTCATGTTTCTATGTTTTGCAGATTACATAGCATGCTAGTTTCCATTCCCTAACACCAAAGTGCGCCTGGCCTAGTGGTGAACACGCTGGATGAAGGAGATGAGGGCGTGATTTCAACACCCACCCCTGACAATTCTATGATTTTTTTCCTATTTTCATCAATATTTCCTTAAAACCCTAAATTCATAAACCATAGACCTTTTTAACAAACCAAATTTTTTCAAAACCCTTTTTTTATAAACTCTAATAAAATTAGGTTTTTAGGTTTTTTTTATTAATTTAATTAATCAATTTATTTTTTAAATTAGAATTAATTAGGTTTTTTTAGGTTGATCATCAAAACCCTTTTTTATCAAAAAATCACTAAAAACACTTTCGTTTTTGTTTTCCTATTCTTACATTTTTCGCGTAGTTTATTCTTCTCGCATTTTGCTCGATTATGTAATTGTTTCCCGATCTGTAATAGCTAGGTTTTTTTTTACTTTCTACACTTTTCTATTTTGTAATTGCCCCAAAGCGATATAATAGTCTAGGGTTTACATTTCTGCTTTTTACTTTCCACACCTTTACAGTCTTCTATATTTTCTATTTAGTGCTTAGTAATAAGGGTTGTATGGAAAGACTAAAACGAATCAATAGCTAACCCTAACACAAAGATTAAAATAACTGAATATAAATCACTCGAACACTCGCACCTCTAGGTTAACCTCACTTGTTGCCTTCGGAAAATAAATGTTCGTGTCCCTTGAATGTAGGGACGCCTTAGAAAAGACCCTCGATTAAGTCATCATACAAAAAGATCATAGTCCCTCGATGACCCTTTCGATGTTGCCTTTCGGAAATGATCTTGTCCCCCGAGTTTCCTACGAATAAAAAGATGACAGTCCCTTAACAAAAATTGCTAAAGCGTCCTTACCAGTTGCCTTCGATGACTGTACGATGACCCACGTCTGTCCCTTCACATCCAACGATAGGGCTTCCTATTAACTAATGGTAGGATAGGACCATCTAAAGGAGGAGGAAAATACAAGAATGACCTTGAGTAGGGTAGATACTCGTAATCGCTTGCTCATAAAGCTCTTCAAAACCAAGACATATCACACAATCACTCTTTCAAAAATATTTTCAAACAAACACTTTGTACGCATTCTCGAGGACATATACGAGAATCATTACAATGTTTCACCTTCCATTGCCATTTCAAAATATTTTCAAACACACAACACAAAGCAATATTAAAATAAAAGTGAGCTAAACAATTAAGAGCCTGTAGACAACTACGGATGAAAAGGGTGCTAACACTTCCCTTTTCATAAACTACCCCCCGAACTAAAAAATCTCTAGGTCTTTCCTATTCTTTTCACCCTTTCCTTATTGGATAAAAGAAACGTTGGTGGAGACTCTTGCTATCTGTAACATTTGTAATAAAATTCAAAACCAAGTCACTTCTCCCACTGTATTACAGAATTGTCGACTCTGCTAGGGATCTTAAAAAAGGCGTTACCTTAGAGTTTAAGATCACTTTACTTTTTTTACTTATTTTCTTTGACTGCTTTATATTTGAGGGTTGCTCGGGTTATAAATTTCTTGCAAAGATCCTATACCCGGATCTGGGGATACCTTAGGTAAGTAGCTATATATCATGAAAATTGTACGGCATAGACTGATATGGTTGAAGTGATGGCTAAGTTAGTGCAACACATTGGTTTGTACTGGTGTTCCTTGAGTCATTCGAGGATAACACTATGCTGTCACGTGGTGTCATAAGCACTAACTGGCCTTTAGAACCTTAATTAACCCAACTTAGCCATTAGAAGGTAGTGAGATTGTTGGTTTTGGTGCAATCCAAAGTTGGTTGATACTCGATGCTACACTCATTGAGATTCGAATCTCGGGATATTTCGGTGGTAAGTCAGTTGCTCTGGTGAAACAAAGCCTGTGAGAAAGATTAGTGATATGAGATTCCTAGAACCCGATTACTATTCTAAGGACAGGTTGAGCCAACTAAACTTTAAGATGGTACTTACCTACGAACCTCATGCAAGCCTTAAACCTAAGGCTCATGTGTGCTTTGTTTGTGTTTGTTATCTGTTCAAACATGACATCATGACATCATACCATATCATTTTCACTAACCATTTCAAGGGTCTCAAAGGCCAGTGATGCAGGTTTATTATGAATCAGACGTCTAGCAAGGGACAAGGAGATTTATTTTCCTCTAATCAAATATCTTCAAAAATCAAAGTATGTTAGCTTGAGCCAAATCCTAGGACCCACTCGACATGGTGAGCTTGATTCTCATAGAAGGACGTCTAAAGATGCAAAGTTTTTCCATCAAAGCTGCAGCCAGACTCAACTTCTAACATTTCCTTTTGTTTATCCCATGAGATCCTTGAAAACACTGCATCCATATATAATGCATGTTATTACATAACAAGTATTTCCCAAGATAGGTTTTCTCATCTTCTTGCTGTTTATTTCAGTAAAAGATGGCTCTCGAACAAACCGTGAAAGACCTTCAAGTTCAAAACGCCCAATTCCAAGAGACGCTCTTGAACATAGACAAGGGGCAGAAATAATTGATAGAGCTCATCGCCAAAAAGAAAAAAGACTAGGAAATCGGCTGGTATCCTTAACATGGGGAGAAGATTCAAAGGTTCCGCCAAACAGGTTCAAGCTTCTGATATCTCATCAGATGAAGATGATAATCAAGAAGAAGACGACCGAAGTATCAAAGCTGAGGGGTGAAGAAACCTTGGTTCTGGTAAAATTCCTGATGAAGAAGACTATTCTGATGAGCAATATCCTCCCACTGATGACAGATAAAAACAACTGGAAGATCATCTGAATTCCATGGAAATATAGAAAGTGCCTGGGATGGATTTTGAAGAGCCGGGTCTTATCTCAGAGGTTGTTATTCCTCATAAGTTCAAGGTCCCTACTTTTTCCAAATATGATGGTATTTCATGTCCTAAGCTTCATGTGAGGTCTTATGTATGGAAGACCCAACCCCACTCTGCTGACAGAAAGTTATGGGTTCATTTCTTTCAAGAGAGATTATCTGGGACACAACTGAAATGGTTCTATCAGTTGGAAGGAACCAGTATAGGTACTTGGGAAGACCTGGTTGTGACCTTTTACAAATAATACCAATACAATGTTGATCTTGCACCAACTCGTGTGTAATTACAGAGTATGACTATGGGTTCAAATGGAGGATTTAAGGAATATGCCCACAAGTGGAGAGATTTAGATGGAAGGGTTCAACATCCTCTGTATGATAGGGAGTTGATTAATATGTTCATGGGAACATTAATGAGTTATTTCTTTAATTATCTGATTGGAATCTCTTCATCTGGTTTTACCGAGTTGATACTAACAGGGGAACATGTTAAAGATGGAATTTTAAGCGGAATGACTCAGGTACCCGCGTCTTCAAGTACTATCAAAAAGATGTTCAACAGAAAGAAGGAAACTAATGTTGTTTATGGCCAGAAGGGTCGTGCTATAAATGACTGCAATCAATCTGTAGGGGTTATGATAATTTCTAATCCAGCACATGTGCAACAACATCAACAAGGCAATCAGCGTAGATCAGACGCACCTAGAAGAAAGTTTACCAAGATCAACATGCCATTGTATAAGACGTTGCAACATCTTTTGAAGGTGAAGTTAATAACGTTAAGGGATCCTCCTCAGAATCCCAACACCTCTTCTCCTTGTTATAATCCGAATGTGAAATATGATTATCATTCCAATAGCCTCGGGCACGACACCAATAGTTGTTGGGCTTTGAAGAATAAAATTCAAGACATGATTGATAATAAAGAAATTGAGTTTGATCCTCCCGAGACCCCCAATGTAATTACTGCACCTATTCCTAAGCACGACAGAGGCATTAGTGCTATTGATGATGTTCTTTTTATTTCTGGTGTAAGTGAATTGACCACTCCCCTCCTAATTATCCTGAAGAATTTTTTATAGGCCAATTTATTTCTGGGTTATATTGAAAGATGTTACTGCTGCACGGTCCAACCCAATGGCTGCAAACTGCTGAAAGAAGGTATTCAGCGTCTGATGGACAACCATATCATTATAGTTATGAAGATTACTTCTATTAAGAATTTGTTTCATGACTTATCTGTAATTTCTGACACTCCTATCAGGATCACTGCCAAAGGCCCTGTGAAGATTAAGGCTGAACCCAGAATCACTCCTATGATAATCACTACACCCGGACCTACTCCATATTCCTCGGACAAAGTTGTCCCCTTGAACTATGGAGCCGACGTCTACTACCATGGCATCAAGCAAGAGCCATTGACTGTTGAGAATGAAGGTACTGAAGTTGTTGATCCCAACATTGACAATATTGTTGGGACTAGTAAGGTTACTAGAAGGGGAAGGGTTTTCTCTCCGGAAATATCTCCGAAGATTGTCGCCACACCAGTTCGTGTTACCTCTACCGAGTCAATTATTGATACACAAGATAAAGAGAAAATGACAGAGCCTTCTCAGATGGAGGCGCCTAAAGAAGCTACCACTGAAGATACCTCCAGGAAAGAGTTAAAGGAGGAATTAAGGATTATCCAAAAAAGTGATTACAAGATTGTTGAAAAGCTGGTACAAACTCCCTCTAAAATCTCCATGTTATCCTTGTTACTGTGTTCAGAAGCCCATGCATAAACATTGGTGAAGTTCCTAAAGTCCGCTCACGTGCTGTAAGAAATTTCTGCCAAACAATTTGGAAGTTATGTTGCTAGCCTAACTACTGATAATAGGCTAGGATTTTCTGATGTTGATTTGACCCTTGAAGGAAGAAACCACAACAAGGCCATGTATGTCTCTATTGAATGCAGGGGCACTACTTTAGTGCATGTATTGGTCGATACGGGTTCCTCGCTGAATGTCATACTGATGGGTGCTCTCAAAAGGCTTGAATGTGAAGGGGTTGTGCTGAAACCCAATGATATATAATTCGAGTCTTTGATGGTTCAAAGAGGATGGCATACAGATAAGTGGATCTTCCAATTAAGGTAGGTTCGCAGGTCTCCGAATATACCTTCTATGTGATGGATATTCTTCCGGATTATTCTTAATTACTCGGACGCCCCTGGATTCAAGGGGCAGGCGCTGTTACTTCAACCTTACAACAAAAGTTGAAGTATCTTGTGAAAGGAAAGGTTGTTACAATATGTGGTGAAGAAGATTATATGGTGAGTCACTTAAACTCATTCAGGTATGTTGAGATGGATGATGAATTCATCAAAACTCTCTGCCATACTTTTGAAGTTATTCCCCAGACCACTACCACTATCAAAGACGTTTCTGCTATTCCCATGGTTGCCAAGGTTCCACCCAGAATGGCTTCTTTGAAGGATGCTAGAGTTGTAGTAGAAGAAGGTGGATGCACTACTTAGGGTCAAATTCTCGATATTCCATACAAATCTGACAAATTTGGTTTGGGTTTTATTGTAGAGGCTCAAAGGGTTGTTCATCGTAATCGTGTCGGAAGATTTTCATTCCGTGTCAGCAAGAATGGAGTCAACGCTATAGAAGATGCAGACAGTGACTACAACTTGGATAGCTAGATAATTCCTACCATCGAAAATAGGCTCAGCAAGTGGAAGACCGAAGACCTTATCTCAATCTCCTTTAGTCAGGAGTAATTGTTATTTTATGTTTCTTTCAAAGTTTTGGTTATGTAATATTTAAACAATCACTTCAACCCTTGTGTCTTACCCGGGGCACAACTGTCCACTTGTTAAGGGTTGTCATTTCATTCGCATATTTTTATTCAATAAAACATTAAACGTTTTGAATTCAAATTTTGCACACTTTGTCTTTATTTAATTTACCTTCAAAATAGTTATTTGTTCTTACATACACCAACACGACAAATTGCAGATCCATATCCATTATAGATCCCATTGATAACAATTCTTTTATTCCCACTTATGACTTCGAAAATCCGATCTACCAAGCCGAGGACGAAGGTGAGAAAGATTGTGAAGTACCGGGAGAACTTGCCATACTATTAGTGCAAAAGGAAAGAGCAATACAAACGCATGAAGAGCCAATCGAGGTTATAAACTTGGGTACTGAAGCAGATTGGAAAGAAGTCAAGATAGGTGCCAACCTGGAGGACGGTGTCAAGGACAGATTAATCCAAATGTTGCATGACTATGTTGAGATCGTTGCTTGGCCGGACGAAGACATGCCAAGGCTCGATAATGATATTATGGTTCACCGTCTACCAATGAAAGAGGGTTGTTCTCTAATAAAGCAGAAGGTTCATCGTATGCGTCCCGAGATGTCCAAGAAGATCAAGGCTAAGGTCATGAAGCAATTCAATGCAGGTTTCTTCGCTATTACGTCCTATCCTCAGTGGGTTGCAAATGTGGCGCCAGTACCTAAGAAATATGGCAAACTACGTATGTGTGTAGACTACAAGGATCTGAACAAGGCAAGCCCTAAGGATGACTTTCTGCTTCCACATATTGACATTCTGGTTGACAACACTACTCAACATAAAGTATTTTCTTTCATGGACGGTTTCTCAGGTTATAATCAGATCAAGATGGTGCCTGAAGACATGGAGAAAACTACCTTCGTCACACTATGGGGCACTTTTTGTTACAAGGTTATGTCTTTTGGGTTGAAGAACACTGGCGCAACATATCAACGTGCCATGGTAGCTTTGTTCCATGACATGATCCACCATGAGATAGAGGTTTACGTTGACGACATGATAGAGAGGTCCCAGTCTAAAGAAGAACATCTTGACCATCTACACAAGCTGTTTGAGGGACTGAAGAAATACAAGCTGAGGTTAAATCCGAACAAGTGCACTTTTGGGTTGAGATCCGAAAACTCCTGGGTTTCGTCGTCAATGGTATGGGTATTGAAGTTCATCCCGCCAAGGTCAAATCTATTCAATGAAATGCCCGCTCCCTGTACTTAGAAGGAAGTCATAGGTTTCCTGGGACAATTAAACTATATTGCCAGATTTATTTCTCATTTGATCGCTACTTGTGAGCCGATCTTCGAGTTGCTAAAGAAATATCATGTAGTAAAGTGGAACGACGATTGTCATACAGCTTTCGAAAAAATCAAGGACTACCTCCAAGAACCTCCAATTCTGATGCCACCAGTTGAAGGAAGACCTTTGATCATGTACTTAACAATGTTAGAGAACTCAATGGGGTGTGTACTGGGGTAACATGACGAGCCTGGTCGAAAAGAGCATGCAATATACTACCTTAGAAAAAAGTTTACCAACTGTGGAACAAGATACTCACTTCTCGAGAAAACTTGTTGCGCTTTGGCATGGGCTGCTCGCCGACTAAGACAGTATATGTTAACCCATACTACCTTGTTGATCTCTAAAATGGATCCTATAAAGTACATATTCGAGAAGCCCGTTATCTCAAGAAGAATAGCTATATGGTAAATGGTCTTAACAGAATACGACATTCAATACACCACTCAGAAGGAAATCAAAGGAAGTGTACCGGCGGACCATTTGGCTCATCAAGATGTAGACGACTATCAGTCTATGAACTTTAAGTTCCCAAATGAGAAAACTATGCTAGTTATAGATTATGAAGAACCTAGACCGTATAAAGGACTTGAGCCAGGATCCCGATGGACTATGTTTTTGATGGAGCTTCCAACACGCTTGTTAACAGAATTGGTGTTGTGATTATCTCTCCCAAAGGTTGCCATACACCCTTCACCACCAGATTATGCTTTGACGGTACCAACAATATGGAAGAATACGAAGCGTGCATTATGGGCACCAAAGATGCTATTGATCTGAGAATCAAGTTCTTGAATGTATACACAGACTCAGCCTTAGTCATCAGTCAAATCAAGGGAGAATAGGATATGAAGCATCCAAATCTCATTCCTTATCAGGAGCATAAATTGACATTAATTTCGTACTTTGAGGAAATCACTTTTGAACATATCCCTAGAGAAGAGAATCAGTTGGATGACGCATTGGAAACCATGTCATCTATGTTTAAAGTCAGACGGGAGAAAGAGGCTCCTCGAATTACTATTGAGAGGCTGGATGAATCGACACATTGCTACGAGGTTAATACTGACAAAGCAGAGGAAAAGCATTGGTTTCATGTAGTAATGAGATACCTTGAGGCTCAAGATTACCCAGAGGGGGCATCTCTTAATGACAAGAAATTTATATAGAGGTTCTCTGCTATGTTCTTCCTGAGCAACAAAATTTTATGCAAGCACAACCATGATTCAACTCTGCTTCGTTGTGTAGGCAAAAAGGAAGTGGAGAAAATTATGGATGATATGCACAAAGGAGTCTTTGGTACACACTCCAGCAGGAATATGATGGCTAAGAAGATTTTGATAGCGGGTTATTATTGGCCAACCATGGAAGCTGATTGCCATCATCATTCTAGAACCTGCCACAAATGCTAGATCTATGCTGACAAAGTACTTGTGCCACTGATTCATCAGAATGACTTAATTTCTCCTTGGCCATTTGCAATGTGGGGCATTGATATTATTGGAGAAATCATGCCTACTACTTCCAACGACATTGCTTCATCTTAATCGTTATTGGTTACTTCACAAAGTGGGATAAAGCATCCTCATTTTCCTCTATTACCAAGAATGTCGTGGACGGATTTACTAAATATAATCTTATCTGTCAGTATGGCATCCCCAAAAGGATTATCACGGATAATGGTACTAATCTTAACAATACTATAATCACAGAACTCTGCACACAGTTAAAGATTAATCACCATAATTCTTCTCTGTATCGGCCAAAGATGAATGGTGCAGTCGAAGCTGCCAATAAGAACATCAAGAAGATTATAAAGACGATTAAGATGACATATAAAGATTGGCATGAGATGTTACCGTTTTCTCTTCATGGATATTGCACTTCAGTACGAACATCGACTGGGGCAACCCCATTCTCTCTAGTCTATAGTATGGAAGCGATCCTACCTGTCGAAGTCCAGATTTCTTCTCTAAGGATTATGAAAGACGCAGATTTAGACGAAGACGAGTGGATTCAGACTAGATTGGACCAACTAAATTTGATTTACGAGAATATTCTTACAGTTGCTTGTCATGGTCAGATGTACCAGAAGTGTATGATCTAAGCCTTTAATAAGAAAATCAAGTATCAGGTATATCTGGCTGGTGACTTGGTAATAAAGTGCATCATCCTGCCACAAGGTGATCCCAGGGGAAATGACTCCCACCTATGAAGGACATTTTGTAATCAAGAAGATATTTTCTGGCGGTGCTATGATACTTACCACCATGGACGGTGAAGATTTTCCGCACCTTGTAAACACGGACATAGTCAAAACATACTATGCCTAAAAGAGGCCCGCTAGGTTGACTGGCCTAGGAAAAAATAAGGGCATCCCAGCGAACCAAAAAGGTTCGGGAAAAATTAGGGATATATATAAAGATTGTACACCCGGAAAGTCGAAAACTTGAAAAGGCGACTTGGGAAAAAAGGGTATCCTGGTGGACTGAAAACCCGAAAGGGTGGTCTAGGTAAAAGATAGGGGTTAAAGCGTACGACTATGTCTCGTTGGATCACCTACATACAACAAGCTTTGTTACCAACATAAAGTTCGAATGGTACAAGATTAATTCAACAAGCTTCTTCTAACAGCAAGGGATGAGATGCTCGAAGACGTAAGGGAAGTAACAGAGTTGAAACTCTATAAGATCATTTACACATAGTTATATATTTTTATTTTACTTTGTACTCTTTTCATTTTTCAATGATTTTCTCTTACAAGGATCTCTGTCACCTTGTACAAAACCGCCTCTTTATAGGCAAATTATCAATACAAATATCATTGAAAATTCAAATCTGTTTTACTTTCCCGGTTTTGTTTGCAAAAAACATCCAATGACTAATTTGAATGAACATATGCATATGAATATTATTACTGTTAAAAAATATATGCATAAAAACAGGAATCAGCATTTACTAAAGACTCTAGGAGTTGGGATAATGTTCAAGTCATCCACAAATACCCACAGAAAAATCCCCGCATAGCTACTTGCACAAGCTCATCCTTAACGGAGATATATTCCTCAATGAGTCTAATATATCCTCAGATAGAAATTGAGGCATCTCCCAGCTATTAACATAACCATACTCCCCAGTCGATCCCCCTAGCGGATAATGGAGTTTGATCATTTCTCCCGCATACAGTGGAAACTTCCTCCGCAGAGCCTACAGAATTCCAATCCTCATCAAAGATTATGTCCTCAACATAGTCCACATGAATTTAATTCTCCAACAGAGTTTATTTCTTCAATACTGTAAAATCCCCGACAAAATTCTCTTCTCCAACGGGGTTTTTTCCCCCAGCAGGGTTTATTTCCCCAACGAAATTTAATTCCCCAAGAAAGTTCATTTCTCTGATTACTGTAAGTCACCGACAAGATTCTATCCTCCAGTAAAGTGTAGTCAAAGTTTTCTATCCCCAAAGAGTTGCTGCGGAAACTTAAACTGGGCCAGATATCACTGAACTTTGTCCTCCCCAGAAGAGTTAGCATCCATATTGGAAACTCGGCCAGACAGTTCCTAATAAGGTTATTCACCTCTTTTATCCCCTGTCGGGTATATAAGAACTAAATTCCCCAGTAGAGCGATGGACGACCAATGTTCCTTAACTCTTATATCCCCAAGAAGAAGTCAGTAGCGGAGTATCCTCAAAACAAAAAGCAGGAATCCCCAGCATAGAAATTCTAAACAATATTGGAGAGACATACCCTTCATCCCCATCGACATTCAGGGGTTTATGTTCCCCAACCAAACATGTTATACAAATCTACCGATACGCTTCAACGACATCATACATCCATACATCATTTACAAGTATCATGGCATATGCATTCGAAACGCATATAGCACACTCTCATTTACTTTGAGAACATAATTACATAACGCATTACGCACATCATGACATTGCATGAAGACTAACTTTGTCTTTTCAGGTAAAAGTCTACAAACAGACGAATATCATCAGCAAAATTTCAAACAGGTCAAACATTAATTCCTGAAATAGGACGGGGAAACTATCTATATGATCAGGTCAAATATTAATTCTAGAAACAGGACAGGGAAACTATCTATATGACCAAGCGATATAAATTCCAGAAACAAGACGGGTTCGCCAATAGAAAGCATGTTAAAGATTAACTCCCGAAATAGGACGGGGAAACTATCTATATAATCAGGAAAAGATTAATTCCCGAAATAGGACGAGTTAACTATCTTTATAACCAGGCAAAGATTAACTCTCGAAAAAGGACGGGGAAACTACCGATATGACCAGGTAGTATGAATTCCCAAAACAGGACGGATTTACCAACAAAAGCAGATTATGGATCAATTCCTGAAACAAGACAGGGTGACTATCCACATGACAAGCATTTCCCTCAGATACTGAATCTGACAAGCATCTCCCTTATAGACTAAATCTGATAAGCATCTACTTAAGCACTTTCCCCAGAGATCCATTCTGAAAAGCATTCTTCAGATACAGTCAAGCGTAGACTCCTTCTGATACTCCAATCGACAATTACTTTGACTGAATCTATAAGCCCATCTCCAATGACACTCCCTAACTTCTCTGGATGGCATCTTAAAGCCTATTCAAGAAATATTATCAACCAACAACGTTACTTCAGGCACCATCGAGTGCAAACTTCTGGGCACGTAAGTGTTCAATCCTCTTCCACCTTTAGATCACGAATGGCGGACATGTCAATCTAGCTCCTCAAGTTTAAGAAGATTTAATAGGGGCAGCTGTTGTACCCTAAAATTTTCCCTCCCTTTATTCAAGACATTCTCCTGGGGTTTTCATTTGCTCAAGGTTGCTCAATAATTGATTAGAGAAATTCTCCTCCTAAGCAATTGATCTACAACTAGGGTTTCACTTTTCTCAAGGAAGATTGGGATTATAAGGCCTCAATTAGATTTAATGGTTTCTCACATGTCTTCAAGAATGCTCATACCTAGTTTAATGCTTTGCATCACAAGTTTTCTCAGTCAATGGCTCAGATAACTGAAAATCAATTGTATTGGACAAAAAGTCAATTATGGTCAACATACAGTCGAGCCATAAGATTTTTGGTCAACATCAAGGTTTTGGAGTCATATTCATCATTTTATCAAGGGTTTATCATAATTATCCAAGAAAAATCTCAAATCATCAAAAGTCAAAAGTTGCCAAATTAGGGTTTCCTGAAGGAGAAGTCAACTGAACATTGACCAAGCATAACTTTCACATGCTTCATCAGATTTTCCTCAACCAAAGCTTATTTTGAAGGAAATTCAATTCTATACAAATTTTTCCCTCTAAGCTCAAGACCAAAAAATGCTTCATTTGAGAGATATAGGCCAATACATTATAGGTCATTTCAATAGTCAACAAAAAGACACTTCTTGTCAAGGCAACGTACAACAAGATGAATCCTCAAATTCAAAAATGATAAAGATAGAGATTGTAGAGGACATCTTGAGCTTTCAAAAAAGTCAAAGATCACCTTCAAATGATAAAAATTGAGAGAGTTACGATTGGTGCAAGTTTGGAAATTTTGAGCAAATGCATGAAGTTCAAATTGAGCAAACTTGAATTTTTGGTCTAATGGCCTATTCTTTCAAGGTCCATGCATGTTATGCACTTCATATAAACCTCTGAATTACTTCATGCACCCCTTGACCTCTTTATTTTATTTATTTTGATGTATTTTAAAAGTCAAAATAAATTAGATAAAACAAGGGCTTTTCTTACAAGGTCCAAGTCCACAAACATTTGACTTAATTCATGCTTATATATTCTCATCAATTTTAGACATCAAGCCATGAAACCCTTTTGCAATGTTTTTATGTTATAATTAATTCGTTTCAATAGTATAAACAGATGTATAGCCACCCCATTGCTAGAAGCGCATGCGTTAATGTCTTACTATGCCAGGGCACAGGTTCAATCCATGCCTTTTAGAGTTTTGTATTTGTTTTCATGTTTTTATGTTTTGCATATTACAATACGTGCTGGTTTCCATTCCCTAACACCAAAGCGTGCCTGTTCTAGTGGTGAACACGTTGAATGAAGGAGCTGAGGGCGTGGGTTCAACACCCACCCTTGACAATTCTATGTTTTTTTTCCCCATTTTCTTCATTTTTTCTTTAAAAACCCTAAATTCATAAGCCATAAACCTTTTTAACAAACCTAACTTATTCAAAACCCTTTTTTCATAAACCCTAATCAAATTAGGTTTTTAGTTTTTTTATTAATTTAATTAATAAATTTCTTTTTTTTAATTAAAATTAATTAAGTTTTTTTTAGGTTGATCATCAAAACCCTTTTTTATCCAAAAATCACTAAAAAAAACTTTTGGTTTCCTTTTCCTACTCTTACATTTTTCGCGTAGTTTATTATTCTCGCATTTTCCTAGATTATGTAATTGTTTCCCGATTTCTAATATCTAGGTTTTTTCTACTTTCCACACTTTTCTATTTTGTAACTTCCCCGAAGCGATGTAATAGGTTAGAGTTTTCATTTCCGCTTTTTACTTTCTGCACCTTTACAGTTTTCTATATTTTCTATTTACTGCTTAGTAATTAGGGTTGTATGGAAAGACTAAAACGAATCAATAGCTAACCCTAACACAAAGGTTAAAATAATTGAATATAAATCAATCACACACTCGCACCTCTAGGGTAACCTCCCTTGTTGCCTTCGAAAAATAAACGGTTATGTTCCTCGAACGTAGGGACACCTTATCAAAGACCCTCAATTAAGTCATCATATAAAAAGATCATAGTCCCTCGATGACCCTTTCGATGTTGCCTTTCAGAAATGATCTAGTCCCTCGAGTTGCCTACGAATAAAAAAATGACAGTCCCTTAACAAAAATTGCTAAAGCATCCTTACTAGTTGCCTTCAATAACTGTACGATGACCCACGCATGTCCCTTCACATCCAAAGATAGGGCTTCCTACTAATTAATGGTAGGATAACAGTATCTAAAGGAGGATGAAAATACAAGAATGACCTTGAGTAGGGTAGATACTCGTAATCGCTTGCTCACAAAGCTCTTCAAAACAAAGACATTTCACACAATCACACTTTCAAAAGTATTTTCAAACCAACACTTTGAACGCATTCTCGAGGACATATACGAGAATCATTACAATGTTTCTCCTTCCATTGGAATTTGGAAATATTTTCAAACACGTAACACAAAGAAATCTTCAAAAAAAGGGCTAAGAAATTAAGAGCTCTTAGATAAGTACGGATGAAAAGGGTGCTAACACCTTCCCTTTTCATAAGCTACCCCTCGAACTTAAAAATATCAAGGTTTTTCCTGTTCTTTTCACCCTTTCCTTACTGGATAAAAGAAAAGTCGGAGGTGACTCTTGTTATCCATAAAATTTTTGATAAAATGAAAAACCAAGTCAGTTCTCCTACCATATTACAGACCTGCATGGTTCGCCCCTATAAATCTCCTGGACGCTCGACGAACTACAAGAATCGCCCGTGGAGCTTGAAAAAGATCCAATTTCGTCGTCTAAAAAATCATCCCTGGTGTTCTCGACCATAGTACCTGAAAATCAGAGGATAGAGGTAAGTTCGACATCATCTCTAGAACCATATGTTTTACCCCAAAATTTGACCTCTCATTTTATCAAGATTTCTCCTCACAAGACTCTTTGAACTCCATACAGGATTAGGGTTTGCTCTGCTCAAGACATCTCCTTGCACTGATGACCTAAATTAGGGTTTGAGTTTGCACAAGGTTTTTTGGACTTTCAATGCTCAAAATGACTTTCATACTTCATGTTGGACTTATAAGATTGCCTATACCATGTTTCAAGCTTTGAATCAAATTTTTGCCCAGTCAATTGGACAGTTGACCTAGAAATCAGCTATATTGGGGAAAAAGTCAATTGTGGCCAATTTACAGTCAAAACTCATAATTTTTGATCCACATCAACATTATAAACTCATATGAACCATTTGATCAAGTTTGTACCACAACTCCTCAAGAAATTTGATCAGATCTTCAAAAGGGAAAAATGGTCACTTTTAGGGTTTTGACTGTATAAAGGCAATTTCTGATTTTTTACCTAGCCAATGGAAAATTGGGTTCAAGCATGGATTAAAGTACTCAATGGAATCATCTTGACCTATTCACAAGGTTCAAAAGATCTCAAATGCATTGGAATGACAAATAAATTTTTCAGTAAATTGATCAAAATTTGACTGTACACTGAAAAGTCAAACTTTGACTTTTTGGTCAAAATCAAGTGCCAAGGGTCATTTTTCATCAAGATGAGTAAAAACATGAAACTTGTTCATCAAGAAACCTAATTTTGAAAATTAGGGTTTAAGATTGAAAAATTTCATAACTTAGAATTTTCTAACTTATGAAATTTTCTTATTTTTTCCCAACTTTACCCAACTTTTTCACCATGATGCAATTGAATTCAAACAAAACTTCCAACATGAAAGTTGTAGTCCTCCACAAAATCTATAACTTTTCTACACAAAGTTTTCTCAAAAGAAGCTTGGATCTCAAGTTATGATTTTTGGAACAAGGGTCCATGAAACTTTTAACATAGTGAAGTTTTGCCCTAGTTTAGGCAGGATTTTGACCTATCTTCATGGAAATTTTTCACCTAGTTCCACTTGGAATCTCAAAATTCATTTCAAATGTGGATTGTAGATCATGTTACAAGCTTTCCAAAATGTCCAAGAACTCTCCAAAATCATTTATGGTTATGGAGAACCGAAGGTTTGAATTTGGAAAAAACTCACTTTGATCCATGGCATGTTTCGTGTTGCTATAAGTTGCAATTTCCATCTAGGATTGTTTATACTTAATTACAGGTATCTAAACCCTTCCACACTCAATAATTAAATGCAAATCCAATGGATTGAAGCTTTGTTCTGATCATTAGAGGTTTACACAAGAGATTAATCCAAAAATAGCAAAAAGGCAACATTGCCATTTTTGTCAAAACTTGCTTTATGTCAAATTGCATCTCTTGAGCCTTGAACCAAATCTTGGACAGAAAACCAAATCCACAAACTTGGGGCCAAGCTCACAAAATGTATGCAGGATTAGAGCTAGCATGTACATGCCTGCTCTTTGTCACTTCCCACCTATTGCTTCATAACCAAGAAATGTGCAAAAGTCTACACAACTGGAGTATCTGTTATAACCAACTCTTGTAAGCATTTGAAACAAGTTTCACACATTTCCTTGATCCAGAAATACGAGCCATCCATCCCTAAAACACTCTTGAACATCAAAACACATTCCTCTTGCAAAACAGGGCAGCTTCTGCACTTTGAGTTCCATAACAAAAACTACTCGTGTGTTTTGCCCCAAACCTGTTCAAATGCATTCCATATAACCCACCTGAGCTATCCCAACCATTGGCCATTGACTGTAACTCCATTTGCAAGCTTCACCATTTCTGTTTTCAGCTTGTGCAGGTTGACTTCTACAAGCTTGTTTAAGCAAATCCAAAGCAAACTAAGCATTGGGGAAGGTCAGAGGAAGTTCAGGCAAGCTCACAAACATCTTAGAACTCATTGAAAACCTCCACATTGCCATACACGAGTTCATCTGAAACAGGTATTTGTCAGCTTTCTATCTCTCTATTTAGGAATCATTAGGTTTAGGTTTGTGAATAAAAAATGTAGTACTCATAGCCCTTAAGTTGTACATATGCATAGATTTCATTTAAGTTAAGTGTGCTAAGAGAATTTGATTGATGAACTTCTTAAAAAAGTTAGGTTACAAATTAGGGCCAGAGAAATTATCTCTGGTCTTTGAGAGTTAGATTAAGTTCTTTATATGGTTGGAATCGTGTTGAAAAATGCTATAACTTTCATGTTGTGAGATTTTGCTTTAGAGCACGTATACAAGAGATGGACATTTGTACACAGGCGCGCGTATTTTTGAATCAGAGGTTGAAGATGAAGCTGATCTGGGCTGGGCCTTGACTTGGCTTGCTTTTGACACCTCCCCCTTTGCTGACTGCACCCCCTGGCCCATCTGTTTTATATTTTCATATTATTTTCATTTCTTTTTATTTCTGACTTTATTTTATTTTTTCCAAATATAAAAAATTACTAAAAATATTTTCCTTCAATTTTCACATTTTTTATTATTTATTTTATTTTATTTTGATATAATATTTAGTTTATTAGGTTTACTATATTTATTTTCTCAAATAAAAAACTTGTAAATAACATATAAAAATATTATATTTTTATTTTTATTTTTTAGTATTTTTATACCTAAATAATATTTTCTCATATATTATTATTTTCTAAACAATTGTATATATTTTCTATTTTTATTTACTTGTACATAAATAAATAATATAATTAACATATTTTCCTAAAACAAAATTAGGGTTTCTACCCTTTCCAAAAATAATATTTTTTTATATTTTTTTTAATACATTAAATATTTCATTTTTACACATATAAAAATAAATAAAAACATTTCTTGCATATTTATAATATTTTGCATATTTTAAATTTAAATTGCTTATTTAAATATTACTTATTTATTATTTGTTGCAAAGAATTCAATTTGGATGTAATAGTAAATCTTAGGGTTTTTATTTTCTTGCAAATACTCTCCATTCAAAATTGTATCCCCCTTCCCCATATCAATGTTGTAATAGTCGTAGATTTATTTTACGCATTTATGCTTTCAAATATGCCATGATAGAGATTAGGGTTTGTATGCAATATCCAAAATCAAAGCAAATAGTTAGACCTAATGTAAGACATAAAGGCATGTAAATTGTCAACACAATACACACATGCACCCCTAGGGTTTCATCCACTTGTTGCCTTTAAAATGGCCATGTTATGCATGTTGAGTATCTTGGCAAAACAAAAACAAAACAAAAGATCATAGTCCCTCGATGACGCTATCATGGTTGCCTATACAAAATGATCTAGTCCCTCAAAAATTTGCTAAGATACTTAGCACACTTGCTATCATGGTCAAATAAGATGACCCACGCCTGTCCCGTTTAACATCCAAATACAAGGTTGTTTACCAAATGCAATGGTAAAGCAACACTGTCAAAAGGGTTAAAAATGTGTAGGAAAGATCTTTGAGTAGATAGGGTAGACAAGTCTTAGTTACTTGATCAAAAATTGCAAAAACATCCTTGCTATTTTCAAACACATCTCACAACACAATTTCAAAACATTTCCCAAAACAAACTTGCAAACATTCAAACATTGAAACATCTTTTCAAAAGACAAACACCTTTGTATATATTCAAACAAGAATCATTACAAAGATTGCCACAACGATGGCCTCTTTTCAAAACATTTTCAAAACCACACACAAAGCACCATTTCAAACAATTGAAAAGAAAAAGCAAGTGATCTAAACAAGTAACTAAGAGCCCATGGATGACCATGGATGAAAAGGGTGCTTGCACCTTCCCTTTTCATAATCTACCCCCCGAACCCAAGAAAACATCTCAAAGGTTTTTCCTGTGCTTTTTGACCTTTCCTTTGGATAAAATAAAAAGTCGGTGGCAACTCTTGCTAAACTGAAACATTTGCAAACACAAATGTGAAACCTCAAGTCAGTTCTCCCACCGTATCACACCATACTTCTACCATTAATCAAGTGAAAGGGCGATGATAAACAAGGATTGTGTCCTTGATCAGAACTCTTACCAAGGCATCCGAGCAAACGAAAACTTCTTCAAACAAGGACAGGCCTTATTCTGCTAAGAAACAACCTAAAGCCTTCAGAAATAACCCACGGTGCACTGTGAATATCAAAGGAAAACCTACGATGGCTCTATCGCCTATAAAATGCAGAACCAGCATTCTCCACCAACACTCGTTTAAAAATCTCAACTGACAACACCCTAACCCTAACCGCATGCAGTTATAAGGCTAAAGTCACAAATTTTTGAAATATAAAGATCCAACGACAACAAATAATCGAAAGATTACCGGTTGAAGAAGGAAGAAATCTAAGAAGAGTGGTCACGAACAGTAAAACCTTCAAAAATAATGGCGGTCAACAGGTGAGAAATAACGAGCGGTGCAAGAGAAGAACGAAAAACACAGAATGCATAACTCCTCTCATATTTATAATAGAGACCATTCGCGTGTGGGATACACACGCCTAGGGAACCCTAGGGTCGTCATCATAACACCCTAGCCCCTAGGCCATCATTGTGCCACTTCGTTAGCGCGCTACCCGAAACAGGACACCTCTTTAAGTCCAAAGCCAAAAATGGCTAACCGCTCATCTCCCCGTGAGAAAGGAGCAACGGGCGACGCTCATGTCCTCTGTATGAAACACCCTATTTCACAGAAGGACGTTAAAAATGTCACTCCCGTTCCCGAAAGCAATGACTCGGGGGCTATTGTTTTGGACTGGCTTGACAATCAGAGTGGGCCCAGTCTAGTCTCTGCCTATGGTGCGGCCCATCTGACTCCATCAATCGTTTTCCCTATTGAACCGGCACTAACCCGCTATGATCAACGAGCAACCCTAAGTATGCTCGACACCAAGTTGCCTAGACAACTAGGAATTGACCAGGCCACTGCTTGTAACCTACATTCTCCTCGAAACCAACGTCTAGTTATGGGAACACCTGTTTGGTATGACCAAGTCCTAGCAGTTACCTATTTTCACGGGTCCGCATATCTAGGCCAAAAAATGGGAACCAATGGCCACGCGCCAGGGACATTATATATACCCCCACACATATGAGGGTCAGATATCGAATATTCACTATTAACCACTAAAACCCTAATACTTTTGCTTGTATCTCTTTGCTCCCACACTTATTTGATCATCGGAGTGTCTTGTAGGTACAACCCCCCTTTTTCCTCATCAACTTTCTATCCCAATAGAAGATCGTCATCCAGCCACCTAGTAGGTTCTGATCAACTGGTAAGATCAAAATCTATCAAAGGTCTTTCATGTTCTTTTCATGTTCTTTTCACCTTTCATGTTCTTTACTTTAAGGGTTTTATTTGGGTATAAATTCTTATAAGATCCTACACCAGGATCTAGGAATTCCTTAGGTAATGAGAAATAGATCATATAGATTGTACGACATAGACCGATATGGTTGAAATGATGGCTACGGTTAGTGTGACACTTTTGTTTGTACTGATGTTACTTGATTCACTCAAGGATAACATTAGGCTTCCTCATGGTGTCATTAACACTATCTTACTTTTAGAACCTTAATTGACCCACCTTGGCCATTAGAAAGTAGTGAGATAGTCGGAATTGGTGCAGTCCAAAGTTGGTTGATACTCGAGGCTACGCTCATTGAGATTCAACTTTCGAGATATTTTGGTGGCAAGCCAGTTTCCGTGCTAAAATAAAGCCAGCGAGAAAAATCTGTGATATGAGATTATTAGAACCCGGTTACTATTTTAGGACAGGTTGAGCCAACTTAAATTCAATGGGGAGGGTACTTACCTATGGAATTCATGCAAGCCTTTAAACCTAAGGCTCTTGTGTGACTTGTATGTGTTTGCTACTCATGGACGTACCATCATAACATCATATCATCGTAACATAGCATTTTTACTAACCATTTCAAGGATCTTAGGGATTTTATGGTGCAATATTTACAGGATTATCATAAGCCAGATTTCTAGTAACGGGCAAGGGGATTTATTTTCCTCTAGCTAGATGTCGTCAAGATTAAAGTACATTTTCTTGACTCAGAGACTATGATCCACTTGATATGATGAGCTTGATTCTTATAGAAGGACGTTCAAAGATGAAGACTCAAAGTTCTTCAGACAAAGCTGCAACAAGATTCAATTTCTAATATTTCAAATTTAAATCCCACAAAATCCTTGAAAACATTGCATATGCATCTACATGCCATACATATCATTGCATAACAGGTTTCCAAGACAGGTTTTCTCATCTTCTTGTTGTTTATCTCAGAACAGAAAAATAGTTCTCGAACAAACAATCAAAGAACTCCAGGCTTAGAATGCTCGATTGCAACAAATGTTCCAAATCTTAGCCAAGGGGAAAGAAGAACTGAAGGTGCTCGTCACCAACAGGAAGAAGAAGAAGACAAAGAAACCAATAGACATCCTTAATATGGGGAGAAAGTTCAGAGGTCCAGTCAAGGGAGCTCAAGATCTTGATATCCCATCGGACAAAGATGACAAACAGGGTGAAGATGGTAAAAGTGTTTAAACTGAAAAAAGTCGTCATGGTTCTAATAAATTTTCTGATGAAGAGGAAAAATATTATTTGGATGAATAATATCTCCCTGCTGACGAGAAGTGTAAACTTTTAGAAGAGCCTCCGAAAGCTATGGAGATCCAGAAGGTTCCTGGATTAAGCTTTGATGAATTGGGTTTAGTCTTAGGAGTCATCATTCGTGATAAGTTCAATACTCCTAACTTTTCTAAGTATGATGGTGTTTCTTTCCCGAATCTACATTTAAGATCATATATTTGGAAAATTCAACCACACACTGCAGGCAAGAAAATATGGTTACATTTATTTTAAGATAGTCTATCTGGAACGCAATTGGAATGGTATTATCAACTCGAAGGTACCAACATCCATACCTAGGAAGATTTGGCTGCAGCTTTCTACAAACAGTATCAATACAATTCTAATTTGGCACCAACCTGCATGCAACTATAGAGTATATCCATGGGTTCTGAGGAAGGCTTTAAAGAGTATGCATAGAAATGGAGAGATCTGGAAGACAGAGTTCGACCTCCTTTGGCTGATAGGGAATTGGATGACATGTTCATGAGTACGCTAACAGGTCATTTCTATAATCATCTACTTGGAACTCTTTCAGCCGGTTTCACTGAAGTGATATTGACAGGAGAACGTGTTGAGAATGGAATCGGAAGCGGTACAATTCAGGTGGCTATATCTTCAAATACTATGAAGAAGTCTTATAATGGTAAGAAAGAATCCAATGTTGTGTACGGCCATAAGGGTCGTAATAAGGGTGACTGCAACAAATCTAGGGGGCAGTGATGATCTCTAATCTTGCGCCAGTGCAATAACAACAAAATAATCAGTGTAGGCAGGATGCATCCAGGAGATAGTACACCAGAATCAACATGTCATCGGCTCAAGAATTAAAACACATGTCGAAGGCATGGCTGATTACATTGAAGGACCCTCGACAGAATCCCAATATTTCCTCTCCCCGTTACAATCCCAATGCAATGTGTGCCTATCACTCCAACAGTCCCAGACATGATACTAGCAATTGTTAGGCTCTGAAGAATAATATTCAAGACATGATTGACTATAAGGAGATTGAATTTGACCCTTCTGAGACTCCTAATGTGATCACTGGACCTATGCCTAATCATGACAAGAGCATTAATGCTATTGATGATGTTTCTTATGTTCCTACTGTGAATGACTTGACTACTCCTCTGATGATTGTTAAGAAGAAGCTGCTGCAAGCCGGTTTATTCTAGGGTTGCATTGAAAATTACTACTACTGTGCGTCTTAATCCAATGGTTGTACACTACTGAAAGAAGGTATTCAACGTTTGATGGATGACCGTGCGATTCTATTTGAGAAAACTTATTCTATGGAGAGTATGTCTTAACACCTGAAGCTTGAAGACGTGTCTATGATTAAAATTCCCAGTAATCCTGTAAGGATCACTTCTAAAGCCACGTGAAGATTATAGTTGAACCTAGAGTTACTCCTCTGATCATTACCGCATCTGGGCCAATTCCATATTCCTCTGACAAAGCTATCCCTTGGAATTATGAAGCTGATGTCTACTACCATGGAGTCAAGCAAGAACCATTGATTGTCGAAGATGAAAATACTGAAGTTACTGATCCCAACATTGGTAATATTACTAGGACTAGTAAGGGTACCAGAAGTGGAAGGATTTTCTCTCCAGAGATCTCTCCGGAGGCTTTTACTACACCAGTTCATATCACTACTGCTGAATCGACTACTGAGACTCAAGACAAAGAAAATATAACTGAGCCTACCCAGACTGAGGCATCGAAAGAGGTTACTGTGTAGATACCACTAAGCAAGAGATGGAGGAGGTATTGAAGATTATTTGAAAGAGTTACTATAAAAATTGTGAATAGTTGGGGCAGACCCCCTCTAAAATATCTATGTTATCCCTGTTATTGTGCTTTGAGGCCCATGCTCAGGCTTATGTAAAGATCCTAAAAAGTGCTCATGTACCGCAGGAAATCTCTATTGATCAGTTCGAAAATTGTGTTGCTAAACTGACAACTAATAATGGGCTAGGCTTTTCTGATGGTGATTTAACTCCTGCAGGAAGGTACCATAATAAGGCCCTGCATGTCTCTATTGAGTTTAGGGGCACTACCTTATCTCATGTGTTGGTGGACACGAGTTCCTCATTAAATGTATTGCCAAAAGTTGCTTTAGACAAACTTGACTGTGAGGGGATTGTGCTAAAACCCAGTGATAATGTGGCGAGAGCTTTTGATGTTCTAAAGAGAATGGTGCATGGAGAGGTTGATCTTCCAATCAAAGTGGGTTCCCAGGTCTTTGACTCTACTTTTTATGTGTTGGACATTCATCCAGCCTATTCATGTTTTCTTAGAAGCCCTTGGATTCATGGGGCAGGCATTGTTACTTCTATTTTACACCAAAAGTTGAAGTATCCCGTGATAGGAATAATCGTTACAGTTTGTGGCGAAGAAGAATACATGGTGAGCCATTTGAATTCCTTCAAGTATGTTGAGATGGATGGTGAATTCTTCGAGACTCCATGCCAGACCTTTGAAGTTATTCCTCAGATAACCCCTGTTGACAAAGCTACTCCTACTATTCCTAAGGTTACTAGGATTCTACCAAAAATGGATTCTCTGAAAGGTGCTAAGGCCGTGGTTGAAGAAGGTGGTAGCACTGTTTAGGGTCAGCTTCCCGACATACCTTACAAGTCCGACAAATTTGGTATGGGTTTCACCTCACAGGCTCAGAAGGCTGCCCATCGTACTCATGCTAATTCAGGGAGACCGCATTTCCGCATCAACAATAATGATTTCAAAATAATCAAGTCAACATTGTGGAAGACACTAATAGAGACTGTGACATAGACAGTTGGATCTTCCCTACTACCGACAGTGGGCTCAATAATTGGAAGACTGGAGACTTTATACCTCAGGAGTAAATTTTATTTTTTGTTATCGTACTTTTAAGTTTTTTGGTTATGTAATTTAAACAATAACTTTAAGCCTTGTACCTTACCTGGGGAACAACGGTCCATTTGTTAGGGTTATCATTACTCATCCACATATTTTCAATTAATAAATCATTGGGCATTTGCATTAAAATTTTTCACTTTGTCTTTCTTTTACTTTATTGCTTTCAAAGTAGCTATGTGTTCTTACACACACCCACACAACAAATTGCAGATCCATATCCACCCCGGATCCCAATGATAACAATTATGCTATTGCCAACTATGACTTCAAAAATTCGATCTACCAAGCCAAGGACGTAGGTGATGAAGATTGTGAAATACCTGGAGAGCTTGCTATGTTGTTAATGTAAGAAGAAATATCCATACGACTGCATGAAGAGCCAGTCGAGGTTGTGAACTTGGGTACTAAAGAGGACAAGAAAGAAGTCAAGATAGGGGCCAACCTAGAAGATAATGTCAAAAAGAAATTAATCTAGATGTTGTGTGACTATGTTGAGATCTTTGCTTAGTCGTATGAGGACATGCCAGGGCTTGATAGTGACATTGTGGTTCACCGTCTACCGATGAAGGAATGTTGTCCTCCTATAAAGAAAAGAGTTCGTCATATGCGTCCCGAGATGTCTGAAAAGATCAAAGTTGAGGTTATGAAGCAGTTCAATGCTGGTTTCTTGATTTGTTACGTCCTATCCTCAGTGGGTTGCAAATGTGGTTCCAGTACCTAATAAGGATGGTAAGGTGCGTATGTGTATAGACTATCGGGATTTGAATAGGGAAAGCCCCAAAGATGACATTCCACTTCCACATATTAATGTTCTGGTTAACAACACTGCTCAACACAAGTATTTTACTTCATGGATGGTTTCTATGGTTATAATCAAATCAAGTTGGCACCTGAAGACAGGGAGAAGACTAATTTTTTCACACAGTGGGGAACTTTCTGTTACAAAGTTATGCCTTTTGGTTTGAATAACGTCAGTGTAACATATCAGTATGCTATGGTAGCTTTGTTCCATGATATGATCCATCATGATATATAGGTTTAGATTGACTACATGATATCCAGGTCTCAGACTGAATAAGAACATCTCAACAACCTACACAAGTTGTTTGAGAGATTGAAGAAATACAAGTTGAGATTGAATCCAAATAAGTGCACCTTTGGGGTAAGATCCGGTAAACTCCTAGGTTTCGTCGTTAGTGGTAAAGGTATTGAAGTTGATCCTACCAAGGTTAAAGTCATTCAAGAAGTTTCAACTCCCCGTAATGAGAAGGAGGTAAGAGGTTTCCTAGGACAATTGAACTATATTTCCTGATTTATCTCCCATTTGACCGCTACTTGCGATACAATCTTTAAGTTACTGAAGAAAGATCAAGTCGTAAAGTGGAACGATGATTGTCACATAGCCTTCGACAAAATCAAGGAGTACCTCTAAGAACCTCCAATTCTGATGCCACCGGTTGAAGGAAGACCTCAGATCATGTACTTGACAATATTAGAGAACTCAATGGCTATCTATTAGGGCAATATGATGAGTCTGGTCGAAAAGAGCATGCAATATACTACCTTAGCAAAAAGTTTACCGACTGTGAAACAAGATACTCACTGCTCGAGAAAATTTGTTGTTCTTCGGCATGGGCTGCTCGCCGACTAAGAAAATATATGTTGACTCATACTACTTTGTTGATCTCTAAGATGGATCCAATAAAATACATAATCGAGAAATCCACTCTCTCCGGAAGAATAGCAAGATCGCAAATGGTCTTGACAGAATTTAACATTCGGTATACTACTCAGAAGGCAATCAAAGTGTTATACCCAAAAAATTTCCCTCTCATTTCTTAAGAAGTTTTCCAAGATCTCCCATGACTCAAGTTTGTAGCATTGATACATCAATTTGGGTTTGGATTGACACAAGAGCAAAATGGTCAAAATACACACTGAAAAGTCAAATTTTGACTTTTTGATCAAAATCAAGTTTCAAGGATCACATTTCATCAAGACATGTTAAAATGTGAAGTTGGTTAGTCAAGAAAATTAAAAGTCAAAATTACTTTGAAGAAATCAAAGTTCTAAACACTTAGAAATTTTTCTAAGTGCTAAGAAAGACGATAAGGTCAGAACTTCTGGACAGATTTTAATCAGGATGCAAATTGATTCAGGAAGAACTTCTGACATGAGAGTTGTAGATCTCAATGAGATCTAAAACGTTTCAAAATAGAACTTCTCCTAGAAATGCTAGGATTTCAAGCTATAAATCTTTGAAGACACGTCCATGAAACTAAAACACTTGGTAAATTCATAGTGTTTCCAAGTCAGAAATTGGTTAGAACTTCTGGGCCAGTTTTCACGTAGGTTCAATCAGAGTTTGCAAAAGTAATTCAAAGAGGGATTACAAAGCATGTTACGAGCTTTCTGAAAAGTCTGAGAACTCCTTCAGATCATGCTGGAGCAGGGAAATTCAAAGATCAGAAGTTGGACTTTTGTTCTTGATCCAAGTTACGTTTATGCTGAACTTCTGATCCAGATTCAAGCTTGCTGCACAATCTCATGTTGCAGGCTTTCTTGCTTGTTAAATCTCATCATCATTTAATGCTTACACCAACTTTTGAGTCTCTATCCAAAGTATCTTCCCACATATGGCATGAAGGTACCATTGTTGTCCTTGAATTGTACAAAGTTTATCTTGAGCCCGTGCTTCACTTTGCTTCTGAGTGTACTTCTCCCACAAATCATGCTTACAAACTCATATTAGGTGTGCTTAAAGCTGCTAACCACCCTACCTTGCCTTGAAACATGCTTGTCTAAACTTTCTTAAAAAACAAGTCAACGATCCATAACCCATGATGGCTGTACTCTTGGTTTCTCCAAGCTTCTAAATCTTTTTCCTATAAATTAACTTCATTTGAAAACATCATGGGGGTTGGGGGGCGTTGAAGAAAATGCCTGGAAACCTTGCTAAAAATTCCAAGAACCTGAAACTGCAGCCCAAACACAAAACCTGTTAATTTCTGGTTTTGGCATCCAAACTCTAATTTTCCTTGTGCATTTCTTGGCCAAATCACCCACACAGTTTCTAATATACACTTAGAAGTTGTCCCAACTCCTGCTTTCAGACTGTAACACACTACTAAAAAAATGACATTTGAGAAAAGGTCTTTACATCAGGTATAAAAATATATGATGTAAAAAATAAAATTAAAAAGATTTTACATCAGGTATTTATTTGCAATCATATAAACAATATTAAAAAATATTTTTCGATGGCTATTACATCGGGCCAATTAATCAACCGATGTAAAAGGTTTTGTAAAAAAAACACGGTGGCAGTTTTGTAAATAAAAAAATAGGTGACAAAATGGTAAATAAAAAACACATTAACCCTTATATCGGGCCTTGCTATCAACCAATGTAAAAAACGCGCTAACATCGGTTCTATAACCCACCGATGTAAAAACTTGAAAACGTGACCATTACATCGATCAATGATATGCACCCATGTAAAAACCTTATTGCAAAGTAACCCTTACATCGGGCTAAATTTGCCACTGATGTAAAAACTCCAATATATATTTAATAAATAAACCCTATCTTATCACTATTGTACATTTTGTTTTTATTCTCTCCTAAAAACCAACTCTCCGCCCACCTACACAGTCCCTCCGCTCCACCTACGAACGCCCTCTATTCTCTCCTACCCCGTCCTGTGCCGTCTCCTCAAAGGTCCACGTAGTCCTACATGAAGATGTCCGTCATAGGCCTCCGTCTCCCGCCGTGCACGAAGACGTCCTCGAATCTCCCGTCGTCACAGCCTGTTGCCGTCTTCGAAGCCCCCGCCGCCGTCCAACTACGATTCTGGTAAGAATTTTCTATTTTGTTCAACTTCATTGTATATCTATGGATTTCTAAGAGGTATATATACAAAAAAGTTTTTAATCTACTCTTGTTGCTTTGATTGCTACTGAGATACATTATAAAAAATTAGAAGTACATATAAAAACAATTAGAAGATTATACTAGATACTAACTCAGTGGCTTAGTGAATCCATTCCTTTGTTCATATCTGCTTTTTAATTACAAAACAGTTTATTATTCTTAAAGAGGTTAATTAAGTCTAATTAGTTATAAATAGTATATATTTTGTATAGAGATAAGAATATAGTACATGATGTGTATATGTCATTCTTTTTCATTAGAGAAATTGTCTCCTTAGAAACATCCGAAAGAAACGTTAATGGTCCTCTCAAAAACACACAGTTTATCTTTAACCTATCAAACTTAATAGAGTTATCACCTTGCCATTGGAATTTTATTATATTTTCTTTCTCCGCGAAGCAGCGCAACTTGCGATCTCGGAATCTCCGTGAAGTAGCACAGTCGCGGGCACACTCTTCATCAGACCTTCCTCCGTGCGAACATAATTATGGATGGTAGTTGGGTGAGAGTTAATCGATTAAGTGACGAGTATGAACATGGAGTGATAGAATTTCTACAGTTTGCTTAAAGTAATGCTGGAAAAAAGTCTTCCTGCACATTTTCTCTATCCATGTGTTCGTTGTACAAATAAAGAACCAAAACGTAGTAAGAAAGAAATCATGGATCATCTAGTTTGTGTAGGGATTTGTAAAAGTTATACATAATGGATATGGCATGGTGAGTAGTAGAAAAGTCAAATGTGTCTCAAAGAGATGATGTTAGTGTAGAAATGGATGATCGTCTAGAAGACATGATATGTGATATTGGACAGGATTCGTTTAAGAGGGCACATGCGTATGATACTATATGCAGTAACAAGGATAAACCATTGTACCCGGGATGCAAAAAATTTACACGTCTGTCAGCCGTGTTAAAATTATTTAATCTGAAGGCAAAGAATGGGTGGACTGACAAAATTTTTACCGAGTTGCTTGAATTGTTGACCGAAATGCTTCCAGAAGGTTACATAATGCCAAGTCGTTATTACGAGGCAAACAAAATATTGTGTCTGATGGGTTTGGAGTATGAAAAGATACATGCATGCCCTAATGATTGCATATTATAAAGAAAAGAGTATGTAAACTATAATCATTGTCCAAAGTGCAAGGCGTCACGCTACAAAAAGAAAGATGGTGAATCAATTGATGGTGAGGTGGTTAAAAAGGGTCCTCTTGCGAAAGTGGTATGGTACCTACCAATAATTTAAAGGTTCAAGAGATTATTCGCCAATGTAGATGACGCAAAGAATCTTAGATGGCATGCAGAAGAAAGAAAATATAGTGGACAAATTCGTCATGTAACTGATTCTTTGCAATGGAAGAAAATAGATTCTTTGTTTCCAAATTTTGGCAAAGAGTCAAGAAACCTTAGACTTGGACTTGCTATTGATGGAATGAATCCATTTGGTAATCTAAGTACTAACTATAGTTCTTGGCCTTTTCTCCTGATGATTTACAACCTATCTCTTAGGCTGTGCATGAAGCCTAAATATATTATGTTATCGATCATGATATCGGGCCCAAAACAACAAGCAAATGACATGGACGTTTATCTAAGTCCACTGATTGATAACTTAAGATTGTTGTGGGAGGAAGGGGTGGGTGTTTTTGATGTGTATTCTAGTGAACAATTCAATATGCGTGCCATGTTATTTTGCACCATAAACGATTTTCCGGCATATGGTAATTTGTCTGGGTATAAAGTTAAAGGGCATAAGGCGTGTCCTATATGTGAAAAATACACATGTTACCATCAGCTTGAAAAAGGAAAGAAGATAGTTTATCTCAGGCATCAAAAATTTCTAAAACGTTATCATCCATATCGTAGATTGCAGAAAGCTTTCAATGGGGAACAAGAGCATGGTGTTGCTCCAAAGCTCTTGTCTGGAGAGGAAGTTTATTAGCGACAACAGGGACTTGATGTTTTCATTGGAAAGTACCAAAAATGATATACTGTGAAAAATGTATGGAAAAAGAGATTTATTTTCTTCGATCTTCCATATTGGTCTAGTCTTGATGTAAGACATTGTATTGATGTGATGCACGTGGAGAAAAATGTATGCGATAGTGTAATTGGAACACTTCTCAACATTCAAGGCAAGACAAAATATGGTATTAATGCTCGTCTAGATTTGGGTTTGATGGGTATACGAGAAGAGTTAACTCCATAATATATAGGTAACAACACATATTTGCCTCCTGCCTGCTACACTTTGTCTAAAAAAGAGAAAACAAGTTTTTACGAGTGTTTACAAAGTATCAAAGTGCCACATGGTTACTCATCAAATGTCAAGAGGCTTGTATCAGTTAAAGATCTTAAATTAGTTGGCTTAAAATCTCACGACTGTCATGTCTTAATGCAACAACTACTACCATTGGCTATTCGTGGGTTATTGCCTAACAACGTTAGGAAGACTATAACTAGGTTGTGCTTATTTTTCAATGAAATTTGTTTTAAAGCCATTGATCCAATAAAGTTAGACGATTTGGAAAATGAGGCTACAGTTATCTTGTGCCAATTAGAGATGTATTTTCCTCCTTCATTTTTTGACTTTATGGTTCACCTGATTGTTCATCTAGTAAGGGAGATTAGATTATATGTTCCAATTTTTTTACGGCGGATGTATCCAATAGAGAGATACATGAATATGCTAAAAGTGTATACAAAAAACCCGCACCGTCCGAAAGCATCGATTATTGAGAGGTACATTGCAGAAGAAGCAATTGAGTGTTGTTCTAACTATTTTTCAAGAGTGGATGTTGTAGGGGTTCCCAAGTCTCGTCGTGATGGAAGATATGGGGGTGTGAGTACACAAGGTTTAAAGGTCAAGATCTGAAGTATTGATGTGGTTGTTCAAGCGCATTTATATATATTGAATAACACAAATGAAGTTCAAACTTACTTATCTGCTCACAAAAGCATCATAAAGAAAAAGTACCCCAAGATGAATGAAAAAGGATTGTTAAAAGAGAATAATAAGAGTTTCTGAGTGGTTTAACGAAAGAATTGCTAATGAAGATAGTGCTTCTAATACAATTAAGTGGTTGTCTTATGGGCCTAAATGTAACATAATAACTTGGAGTGGATATGATATTAATAAAACCTCTTTTTATACAAAGTCAAAGGATGACCGTAGAACCACGCAAAATAGTGGGGTGATGATTGTGGTCGAGTCCATGCACTTCTCTAGTGATAAAGATGAAAAAATGGTTATGGCATCTACACCGTACTTTGAGGTTATTGAATAGATTTGGGAAGTTAATTATGTTGTGTTTAAAGTTCCTGTATTTAAATGCAAATGGATTGATATCAACAGTGGTGTAAGAATCGATGCATTTGGAGTTACACTGGTTGATCTTAGCAAGTTAGCTTATGAGAACGAACCTTTCATCATGGTATCTCTAGCAAAACAAGTGTTTTATGTCACAGATCCTTCTAATAAAAAGTGGTCAGGGTTTTACAAGGAAAGGTGCATAATAGTGATGAAAATCATGATGAGAATCTTGATATTTCTGAAACTCGTCCTTTCTCAACAAATGTGACTACATTCATTGAAGAAAATGAAAGGGATAATGTGCATGCTATTCGCATAGACCATGAAGAAGGGATATGGGAGGACTAGTGAGATTTTTTTTATAAGTTAATTCCACGTTACTTTATTTTCTAATTGTTTTTATTTTGTGCCTAATTTGATGTCTAATTGTTTAAATTTTGTGCTTAATTTTATTTCTAATTGTTTTTATTTTGTGCTTAATTTTATTTCTAATTATTTTTATTTTGTGTAAACAGATACATGGGTGATTCAGACGACAACCCTTCTTCTTCTAGTAACCCCAATAAAAGAAGAGTTAGGGGTCCCACTTTCATGACACAAATTGACAAAGTTCATCAAACAGGTGAAAAGATAAAGGTCGAGTTTAATCCAAGAACCTATGAATGTATTGTATTGGTAAAAATACTACACATTTTAAGAGTTATATAGCATGTCTTGCTTGGCAGTACTGTAGTATTGTGAAAAATGATTGGAAGGAAGTAGATGAAGGTTTAAAAGATGATATTTGGACTGATATTCAGGTATTTTAAATACAACTTATTATATTTTATAATCATATACATAATAAACAACATATGACATATACTATATTTGTAGGCTCATTTCACTATTCCAGAATGTAAAGATCCAAAGAAGGATAGGTTGAAGAAAGAATGGATTAAATATGCAGGAGAGCGATGGAAAGGTTTTAAGATACAAATCACAGACAGATATATTAATCATCCCATAGAAAACGATACTCCTTCATATGTCAAGTATAACTTTATTATGGAAGACGCATGGAAAGATTTTCTCAAGATTCGAGATACCGCTGAATTTAAGGTTAGTAGGAGTTATATGTTTTTGTGTGCATAACATTTTTATTATAATTAGTGATTAATAACTTTTTTGAGTTTATAATAGGAAAAAAGTCAAAAGGGTAAGGATAATGTGGCTAAGAATGTATACCCACACTTATTGTCTCATGGAGGGTATCGCTTGCTTGAGGAGAAAATTATGAAAGAAAAGTCATCATCGAGAGATAATTCTACATTAGATGATAATGGAAGTCCATCTCCACCATCACACCATGAGTTATGGAAGAGACCACGACAAAAGAAAGGAGAAGAATACACATCAAAATCTAAACAAGAGGTTGCTGAAAAAATTGTAAGTAAACAATGAAAAATACTTCAAATATCATTATATTTGTGATTGATTAATTGTGGTTTTTGCATTTTGTAGGATTCTCTAGTTCAAGAAGCTGAAAAAGGTGCAATTGTTGCAGATGGACATAACGATATCTTAACATTAGCCATTGGAACATCTGAGCATGGAGGTCGTGTTCGTGGTGTTGGAAAACGCCATAAACAAAGCACTTACTTTGGAAGGTCACGTCAACAACAACATATTGATGTAAATGAACAACTTGCAACATTGGAAACAAAATTTAGAGATGAACTTGAAGAAAAGTTGGTTGAAGAGCGTAAGATGTTTCAATAATCTTTAATGGAGACACTTAAGTCTATGGGTTTATCACAAAGCACAGATAATATTAAATGCATTGAAAAATGGAAATTGTCGATGGAAGCTAAAAAGGAAGTTGTTCAGCTACAAAAGGAAGCACAAAATGAAGCAAAAAAGACATGGAAGTTGATGATGTTCAGAGATTGTTACTCATGGTTTTGAAAATGGTGACAACAATTTGGAAATACAATTAAGTCATTGTGCGAGTGTCTCTAATTTTTATTTGTCAGCTAAGTGTATCAGAGAGTTATTGGTGGGTTTAGGTTATTGGCTTGACGTGTCTATTCTACAAATTTAGTACACGTAAGTACATTTTATTATTTTATTAAAGTTAATCTCTATTAATATGTTATATGTCTCATCACTTTAATTCTAATGTTTATTTTAAACTTATTCAGGTATATTCATCATGTATGTCTTGAGAATTCCATTTCAGAATTATATGGATTTATGGACCCTGCTAGGTGTATTTATAATGATAATGGAGTGAAATCTCAAGCGGATCTTAAAAATTACATACTAGAAAAGTTACGTGATGAAAACAGAGTGTGCCACTTACTACCATTAATTCATGGGTAAGAATTTTTATGAAATTGTGTTTTATATTATTTAATTTTGATAACATATATGTTTTATGTGACTTTTCTGTTTCCACACACACGTACAGGAGACATTGGAAATTAATAGTCATGTGTCCAAGAGACAATTTAGTTGTCGTATTTTGTTCACTTCATCAGGAAATTAATCAGAACACGAAGAAAATTATTACAAAGTAAGTTTATCTTTCATGTGACTTTCATTGGCAATTAATAGTTATGTGATTTTTCATTGGCGAGTAAATTTAGTTATATGATGTTTATCTTTCTGTATTAGTTCTTTTGGGGTTCATCAAATGGAAAATGGAAATAGAAAAAAGGCTACATGGCTTCATCCGAGTGTAAGTGTGATGTAAATTGTAATTCTATAGTTAAATTTATGATAAATATTCACTAATCATGTCATTCAATTGTAGACAAGGCAACAACATAACTCTGATGATTGTGCGTACTATGTGATGAAAAATATGTTGAATATTTTCTCTGCCAATATAACCGAGAATTGGATGCAGGTAATAAAAATAACTTTACTTTATTATTTACTTTGTGTTTTGCAACTTAATATGAATTTTTAAAGAATAACTTTATATTGTTATATTTATGTATTATAGGTATTTGATGACCCAACACAATTAACATAAGATGATTTGTATGATTTGCGACTATGTTGGGAAAAATGTTTCTTTGAGTTATATAAAAATTAAGCTTTATCAGGTGAGTTTTATAGAATTTTCTAAGTTGTGTTTTTTGCACATAATTGTTATTATTGAGTTTTTGCACATTACATGTGGTTTTTGCACATGTATTCAGTTTCTTGATATTTTTTGCTGATGTTAATTGTTATTATTTATTGTCAGGCAATGTGATTTTGGTATTGTCTACCGAAGCTACAACTCATCTACTTGTGGATTTCATATTGGTAATTCAAGTTTGTAAAAAGAATTATAAATGGTTGAATATTTTTGTAAGTTTTGTGAAGAATATATATTTGTAAGTTTGTTGTGATACAATTGTATGTTTTTTTGTTGTGAAGAATATATATTTGTAAGTTTGTTGTGAGTTTGTTTGTTGTGATACAATTCAAATTTGCAATACAATTGTTCATTTTGTAAGTTTGTTGTGAAAAATATGAAAATATCGACCTAGATGTGGTATATGTGATGTTGGAAAGATATGATATATATATATATAGTGACTTAAATATAGTCTGTGTGATATTGGAAAAATAAGAAAAAATGGGTACCAATTTTTTTTTACAGGGAATCATCCAGAAAATATATAATTTATTCAAAAAAAATTGCATACATTTTACATCGGTCATTACTTTCCACCGATGTAAAAACTGTCAAAACTGTATCTATTACATCGAGAAAAAAGCACAACTGATGTAAAAATGGTATCTTTTACATCGGTCCACACGGTCCACCGATATAAAATGTTGCATCAATTTTTTTTTTTAAAAATGTTATATTTGTTTTTTAAATTAGGCTTATCTTATAACTGATGTGTTAACTGTCTTTTTTACATCGGACCCAGAATCGATGTAAAACGTACCTGATTTACTATATAGCCTGGCTTTACATCGGACCCAGAACCGATGTAAAAAGTCAGTTTCGCCCGATGTAAAAAGTCATTTCTGCACTAGTGACACAATCTTCTCCAACCTCCATTTCAAAAATCAGAACTTTGTATCTTGACAGTTCCAGAGCATTCCAATCAGCCATAACTCAAGTTAAGGGTTGCTTCAGCTTTATGAGAACGTGAGGAAGCTGACCAGAACATCACAAAAGTATGAACCGGGCTCTAACTCGTAGAACAAATCTCCAGCAGCAAGGTAAGTTTCTTCTGATTTTCATCTCATTACTTAGGCATTATCAGGCTTGCATTTTTAAAGATACAATGTAGATATCATGACTCTGATTCTGTACATAATTATAGATTTCATTTATATGGCCTAAGTAGAGAGAATTTCATATCATAACTTCTTGAGGAAATTAGGATTCAGAATTAGGATTAGCAGAATTCATGCTTGTTTCTTGTCAACAATTTTGATGCTTTGTATTTCTGAAGCATGATGAAATTTGCCATAACTTCTATGTTTTCATTATCCATTTTTGTTGAGAAATGACTAAGTTGTAGATACTCTGACTGGAGTGGAGAAGGAGATGAAGTTCATCATCAGAACTTACTTTGTGATACATGTTTATGCTTTTGCTTCTAATATCGGATGTACAGTCACCCAAGTGGTAGAAAGCGTGCCCATAAGACATTAGTGCTAAGGGTCCTGGGTTCTAGACCCCGAAGCATCTTTTTAGTTTTATTTATTGACATTTTTACCCCATTATTTAGTCAAACAATATTCCTTGACCAGAACTTCTAGATATCCTCACCCAACAACATTATCACATCACTCTCTCAACAACCAGAACTTCTAGACTCCTTTAACAACCAGAACTTCTAAGCTTCCAGTAACAATAGAACTTCTAGGTTCCCAGTTGCATCATACCTTCTAGACTCTCTCAGCAATCAGAACTTCTAGGCTTTCCTTTGTTCCCAACAACCTCAAAATGTCAGTGCGTCTGGATCTAGAACTTCTGACCTTCCCTTTTTTGCTAACATTTGCTTTCTGATGTGCAGCGCGCCTGAGTCAGAACTTCTGCTCTCTCCTCTTTCGGCAACGTGCTGATTCTAACTCTTATTCTCTTATTATTTTTATCATTATTTTATTTTCATTAATCAAAAACAACAAAAAATACTTTATATTCACATGCTTCATTTTATTTCTTTTAAAACAAAAAAGACTAAAAATATTTTCTTAAGCAAATTTATTTCTTCTCTTAACAAAAACAAAACAAGTCTATTTTACATTTCTTGTACATTATTTAAATATAGTTGTAATAGATAATTAGGGCTTTAATTTCTTGCAAATTCCCATTTGTAGATTTGTACACCCCATCCCCAAGTGATTGTAATAGCGTAGAATATTTACTTTCCGCAATTAATCGCTTTCATATAAATGCTAGTAATTAGGATTTGTAAGGCAAGATAAAAACAACAAGTAGACAACCCCTAATCAAAGACTAAATTAATGCAAATCAAACACATTATTCACACATGCACCCCTAAGGTTAACTCCACTTGTTTCCTAAGAATGGTCATGTTATGCATGTGAGGTGTCTTAGCAAAAACAATAAAAAATACAAGATCATGGTCCCTCGATGACGCTTTGAATGTTGCCTTACAAATGATCTTAGTCCCTCAAGAGAAATTCTAAGATATCTCACAACATTGCTATCATGACTATGTGAAGACCAATGCCCGTCCCTTCACATCCAATGATGAGGCTTCTTACCAAATCAATGGTAAGATAACAACATCTAAAGGAGGAGGAAAATAACACTAAAGACTTTTTGAGTAGGTAGATTGATCCTAGTTGCTCGCCTTCTCACAAGAAAAACATTTTATACACGAAACACTTTCATTTTGAAACATTTTCAAAATTCAAACACTTTGTATGCGTTCTTATAGAGACGAGAACCATTACAAAAATACCTTTTCACGAACACATCACACAAAGACTTCTTTGAACTATTTTCTGAATAACACTTTGTATGCATTCTTATAGAGACGAGAACCATTACAAAGGCTCGTTTTCAAAATACTTTCAAAACCCACATCACAAGCACATTCTCAAACAAAAGCAATGATCTAGCAATCAACTAAGAGCCCGTAGATAACTATGGATGGAAAGGATGCTGACACCTTCCCTTTTCATAATCTACCCCCCGAACTCAAGAAAATAATCTCAAAGGTCTTTCCTGTTCTTTTCACCTTTCCTATATTGGATAAAAGAAAAGTCGGTGGCAACTCTTGCTATCCGCAACAATTGCGATCAAACGCAAAACATCCCAAGTCAGTTCTCCCACCGTGTTACACAAAGGAAGTGTACTGGAAGATCATTTGGCTCATCAGGCTGTACATGACTATCAGTCTATGAATTTTGAGTTCCCAGATGAGAATATCATTCTAGTTACCGATTATGAAAAACCTGGACCGTATGAAGGACCTGAACCGAGATCCCAATGGACTATGGTCTTTGATGGAGCTTCCAACACTCTTGATAATGGGATCAGTGTTGTGATTGTCTCTCCCAAGGGTTGTCATGTGCCCTTAACTATCAGATCATATTTTGACTGTACCACCAATATGGCCGAGTACGAAGCAAGCATCATGGGTATCAAAACTGTCATCGATATGAGAATTAAGCTCTTGAATGTATATGGGAACTCAACCCTAGTGATCAGTTAGATTAAGAGAGAATGGGATATGAAGAATCAAAATCTCATTCCTTATCGAGAGCATGTGTTGACATTAATTACGTACTTCGAAGAAATCACTTTTTAACATATTCCGCGAGAAGAGAATAATTTGGAAGACGCATTAGCTAACATGTCATCTATGTTCAAAGTCAGATGGGATAATGAAGCTCCTCTAATTAATTTTGAGAGACTAGACGAACATGCACATTGCTACGAAGTTGATACTGATAGAGTAGAGGAAAAGCCTTGGTACCATGAAGTAAAAAGATTCCTCGAAACTCAAGAGTATCCTGAAGGGGCATCTATCAATGATAAGAAATTTCTAAGGAGGTTTTCTGCCAACTTCTTTCTGAGTAACGGAATCTTGTACAAGCGCAATCACGATTCGACTTTGCTTCGTTATGTAGACAAGAAGGAATCAAAGAAGATTATGGAAGATATGCACGAAGGAGTCTTTGGTACTCACTCCAGTGGACATACAATGGCTAAGAAAATTCTGAGAGCAGGTTATTATTGGTCTACCATGGAAAATGATTTCCATCGTCATTCCAGAACTTGTCGCAAATGCCAGATTTATGCTGACAAAGTACATGTGCCTCTGGTTTCTTTGAATGTCTTGACTGCACCTTGGCCATTTGCAAAGTGGGGCATTGATATGATTGGAGAGATTAAACCTACTGCTTCCAATGGGCATCGATTCAACCTTGTCGATATTGATTACTTCACGAAGTGGGTAGAAGCAGCCTCGTTTGTCTCTGTTACCAAGAATGGTGTGGCTCGGTTAATTAAGCATAACCTTATTTTTTGGTATGGTGTACCTGAAAGGATCATCGCGGATAATGGTACCAATCTTAACAATACTATGATCATAGACATCTGCATGCAGTCCAAGATTAAGCACCATAATTCTTCTCCATATCGACCAAAGATGAATGGCACAATGGAAGCCGCCAACAAGAATATCAAGAAGATTTTGCAGAAGATGATAGTGACGTACAAAGATTGGCATAAGATGTTACCATTTTATTTTCATGGTTATCGCACTTCAGTATATACATTAACTGGGGAAACCCTGTTCTCTCTAGTCTACGGCACAGAGGTTGTCTTACTCGTCGAAGTCAAGATTCCTTCCCTAAGGATTATGAAAGACGTTAGTTTAAATGAAGACGAATGGATTCAGACTAGACTTGACCAGTTAAGTTTGATTAATGAAAAAAGGCTTGTGGTTGTTTGCCATGGTCAGATGTATCATAAACACGTGATTAAAGCCTTTAACAAGAAAGTCAAACATCAGGTGTACCAGGCTGGTGATTTGGTAATAAAGCGCATCTTCCTACCACAAGGTGATCCCAGGGGAAAATGGACTCCCATATACGAAGGTCCATTTATAATCAAGAAGATATTTTATGGCAGTGTTATGATGCTTACCACCATGGACGGTGAAGATTTTCCACACCCTGTGAACACAGACATAGTCAAAAAATACTATGCATAAAAGAGACCCACTAGGTTTGACTGGCCTAGGAAAAAATAAGGGCATCCCATCGAACCAAAAGGGTTCAGGCAAAAATTAGGGATATATATATATATATATATATATATATATATATATATATATATATATATATATATATATATATATATATATATATTACATCCGGCAAGTCAAAAACATGAAAAGGCGGCTTGGGCAAAAAAGGATATCCCGGTGGACTGAAACCCGAAAGGGTGGTCCAAGTAAAAGTTAGGGATTGAAGCGTATGAATATGTCTCGTTGGATCACCTATCCACTCACAGCCAACATAATTACTAATGTCAAGTTCAAATGGTACAGATCAATTCAATCAACTTCTTCTGAGAGCAAGGGATGAGATGGTTGAAGACATAGGGGAAATAGCAGAGTTTAAACTCGATAGGATCATTTCCACATAGCTGTTTTCCTTTGTATCACTTTCTACCCTTTTTTGAAATTTACGAAGATTTCCTCATACTAGGATTTCTGTCTCCTTGTATAAAACGGCCTACTTATAGGCAAACTTTCAAAATTAATGCAAATATACTTCAAAGTTAAAAATTGTTTTTACTTTCCCCGTTTTGTTTGCAAAAACGTCCAATGATTACGTTGAATGAACATATGCATTTGAATATGATTACTGCTTTTAAAATATATGCATGAAAATAGGGTTAGTATGTACTAAAGACTCTAGGAGTTGGGATGATGTTCAATTCATCCACAAATCCCCACAGAGTAACCTTCGTGGAACTATCCCCAACTGAGATATATTCCCCAACAAATCTAATATGCCCTCAGATAGAAACTGAGGCATCTTCCAGCAGTTCACTTACATGTCCCTGATGGATAGCTTGGCACGATCATCTTCCCTAATAGGTCCCCTAGCATATAAGGAAGTTTGATCATTTCCCCAGCATACAGAGGAAACTTTCTCAGTGCAGCCTATGAATTTCTAATCCCCGTCAAAGATTATTTCCTCAGCAAAGTCTGTAGGGTTTATTTCCCTAACGGAGTTTATTTCTCCAATATTTAAATTCCCCGACAAGATTCTCTTCTCCGGCCAGATGTCATTCAACCTTGTCCTCCTCAGAAGGGCTAATAATCATATCTGAAACCTGGTTAAATCATGTATCAGAGGATTATTCATCTCCTTTTATCCTCAATCAGGGTATATAAGAATCAAATCCTTCAAATAACGACGAATGATCGACTCTCCTTGAATGCTTCTATCCCCAAGCAGAAGCCAAACATCCCTAGCGAGGTGTCCTCAAACAGAAAGCAGAAATCCCCAATAAAGACGTTCTAAACAAAAAATTGAATAATTACTGTCTTCATCCTCAGCAACAATCAGGAATTTATTTTCCCATCCAGAGATGTTATATAAAGCTATCGATATGCTCCAACAACATATTACATGTATACATCATTTACAAATATCATAACATATGCATACAAAACGTATATATTATTCTCATTTATTTTGGGAGCATCATTATGCAGTGCATTACATACATCGTGACATTAACGAACTTTATCTTTTCAGGTTAAGTTCGTAAATAGATGAACATTATCAGCAATTTAGGGACAGGTTGTAGATCAATTCCCGAAATAGGACGGGACGACTATCTACATGACCAAAAGATTCCCTTCAGAGACAGAATTCTTAAAAGCATTTCCTTCAGAGATTTATTCTAAAAAGCATTCCCTTCAGAGACCAAATTCTTAAAGGCATTTCCTTCAGAGACCTAATTCTGAAAAGCATTCCCTTCAGAGAATGAATTCTGAAAAGCATTTTCTTCATAGATTTATTCTGAACAGAATTCCCTTCAGAGACCGAGTTTTGAAAAGAGTTTCCTTTAGAGACTGAATTCTGAAAAGCATTCCCTTCAGAGACTGAATTCTAAAAATAATTTCCTTCAGAGATTTATTCTGAAAAGCATTCCCCTTCAGAGACTAAATTCTCAAAAGCATTTCCTTCATAGATTTATTCTGAAAAGCATTCCCCTCAGAGTCTGAATTTTGACGAGTATTTCCTTCAAATATTTATTCTTAAAAGCATTCCCCTCAAAGACTTAATTCTGAGGAGCATTTCTTTCAGAGATTTATTCTGAAAAGCATTCCCTTTAGAGCTTCAATCTGAAAAGCATTTCTTTCAGATATTCATTCTGAAAAGCATTTCCCTCAGATAAGATCAGATAGATTCATTATGAAAAGCATTCTTCAAAAAGTCAAGTGTAGACTCATTCTTATACTCCTATCAACAGTTAGTTTGGGTGGCATTTATAAGCCCATCTCTGATGACACTATATCACTTCTCTAAATGGAATCTTTAAGCCAATTAAAGCAATCAACCAATAGTGTTAGTTCGTGCACATGTGAGTGCATATTTCTGGGCACTTATAAGTGTTCAATCCTCTTCCACCTTCGGATCACGAATGACGGACATGCCAATCTAACTCTTTAGGTTTAAGAAGATTGAACAGGGGCAGCTATTGTACCCCAAAATTTTATATCTCATTTTTTAAGAAAAATTATTTCAAGACATCTCCTCATGCTCATGAAGGTCTCAAGCACTCAAGACTACTCAAGGGTTGACCAGACAAACCCTCCTCCTAATCAGTTGACCTACAAATAGGGTTTTACTTATCTCAAAGGAAATTGGACTTCTAATGCCTCAAGTTGAATTCATGGTTTCTCATATGTCTCAAAGAAAACTCATACCAAGTTTCAAGCCTTGCAACACAAGTTTGCTCAGTCAATCAGCCAAATGATTAAAAATCATCTATATTGGACAAAAGTCAACTTTGACCAATTTACAGTCAAAGTTCAATATTTTTGGTCAACATCAAGATTTTGAAGTCACATTTATCATTTGGTCAAGGGTTGATCATGATTCATCAAGAAAACTCAAGATATATCAAAAGTCAAAAGTTACTAAATTAGAGTTTTCTTAAGGAGAAGTCAACTGAACTTTTACCAAGCATAACTTTCACATACTTCATCAAAAATTTCTCAACCAAATATCATATTAAAAGTAATTCAATTCTCTACAACTCTTTCTTTCTAAGATCAAGGCCAAAAAATGCTTCATTTGAGAGATATGGGCCAAAATATTACAGTTCATTTTAAAAGTCAACAAAAAGACACTTTTTGTCAAAGCACTTTACATCAAGATAAAGGCTTCAAATGATAAAATGACCAACATTAAAGTTGTAGGAGACATCTTGAGCTTTCCAAAAATTCCAAGATCACCTTCATATGATAAAAATGAGTGAGTTATGATTGGTGCAAGTTGGGCAATTTTGAGAAAGGGCATGAAATCCAAATTGAACAAATTTGAATTTTTGGGCTAATGGGCCTATCTTTTAAAGTCCAAACGTGTTTCTGACCTCATAATGGACCTCTAAGTCCATTCATGCATCATCTTAATTTTTATTTCATTTATTTGATTTTTATTCATTTAAATTCAAAATTAAATCAAATAAATATTAAATAAATGTATGAGGCATGAAATGCTTGTGATCTGAATCTTTTGGAGGCCCAAGTTCATGCTACAAACCGTGTGCACCTATTTTATCATGGTCTTGTAATATTTCAACTATTTTTCAAACAAAGTTAAAGATATGTTTCATATGATGTCCAAGCCCATCTTTTAACCTAATCCTTTCTCCTATAAGTACACTAGATGTTCAGACCAAAAACACACGTGAATGCTGCAAGAAACAAGGGTTGTGAGATTGAAAATTTGTAAAGAAGGAGTGAACTCAATTTCCAGTTTCAGCCATCCTCAAGGCTAGGCAACAATCTAAAACAATCCCTGAGGTATCATAGAGTAAGTACTGATCTATTCTTGATGATCAAGTGTACCTAAAACATGCATTCATTCAATCACCGGTGTTGTACCTAAAAATTTTCCCTCTCATGTTTCCCAAGGTTTTTTCTCTTATATGGGTGGTTACAAATACTTGCCTAAAGAAAATAATTTTTTTGAATATTAGCGAAGTGTCTTTCGATTGGTAGTTCAACAATGTCTTTTGATTGGCACTTAAATAGTGCCCTTCGATTGGCATAACAACAAGTTTTGACTGAGCTCCTAAAACCCTTTAACCAAGCATTGGCCCACAAGCTTCGATTTGGCGCTAAGTCTCCTTCGATCAGGTTTAGTTCACCAAGCTTCCCCAACAGAGTTTATTTCTCTAATAGTGGAAACCCGTCTCCCAGCATGTCAACTTCAAACAAAATCTAAAGACATACATTCTTCACCCCCAGCTGCAATAAAGGATTTATTTTCCCTAATTCAACAACACTACAATAGAAAAGCCGACACGTTCATAAATTGCACTCATACATCATTTTACAAAGACCATGGCATATGCAGCATAAATGCAGATATCACAATCTCATTTATTTTGAGAACATCATGCAATTCATACATCATAACATTGCATGAAACTGATTTTACCTTTTCTGGTTAAATTAGTAGAGACAAACACTATCAACGTATACAATAGATCAAAGATTAATTCTCGAAACTCGATGGGGAAACTATCTATGTGACCAACATTTCCATGTTCCAGATTAATACCTGAAACCTGTCAGGAAAACTATATGTCAATTATCTGATTGTAGATTAATACCTGAAACCAGAGAGGAAAGCTATCTACACAAGGAGATTGAAGATTAACACCTGAAACTAGACGGGAAAACTATCTTTCTTTCTCGGGTCAGAGATTAATACCTTAAACCAGACAGGACAACTATCCTAACGACCAACAAAAACAAGTTCCATATTAATACCTGTAACAAGCCAGGAAAACTATCTGTGGACGACTGACTGTAGATTAATACATGTAACAAACCAGGAGAACTATCTACATGAGGAGATTGAAGATTAACACCTGAAACCAGACAGGAAAACTATCTTCCTTTCTCGGGTCAGAGATTAATATCTGAAACCTGACAGGACAACTATCTCAACAACCAACAAAAACAAGTTCCAGATTGACACCTGTAACAAGCCAAGAAAACTATTTGTGGATGACTGACTGTAGATTAATACCTGTAACAAGCCAGGAAAAATATCTACATGAGGAGATTGAAGATTAATACCTATAACAAACCAGGAAAACTATCTTTCTTTCTCAGGTCAAAGATTAATACCTGAAACCAGACAGGATAACTATCTCAACGACCAACAAAAACAAGTTCCAGATTAATACGTGTAACAAGCCAGGACAACTATCTGTGGACGACCGACTGTAGATTAATACCTGTAACAAGCCAGGAAAACTATCTACATAAGGAGATTGAAGATTAATACATGTAACAAGCCAGGAAAACTATCTTTCTTTCTCGGGTCAGAGATTAATACCTGAAACCAGTCAGGATATCTATCTCAACAACCGACAACTTTCAAGTTCCAGATTAATACTTGTAACAAGCCAGGACAACTATTTGGGGGCGACCAATTGTAGATTAATACCTATAACCAGCCAGGAAAACTATCTACATGAGCAGATTGAAGATTAATACATGTAACAAGCCAGGAAAACTATCTTTCTTTATAAGGTCAGAGATTAATCCCTGAAACTAGACAGGATAACTATCTCAATGACCGGCAATTTTCAAGTTCCAGATTAATACCCATAACAAGTCAGGACAACTATCTGTGGATGACCGATTGTAGATTAATATTTGTAACAAGCCAGGAAAACTATTTACATATGAGGAGATTGAAGATTAATACATGTAACAAGCCAGGAAAACTATCTTTCTTTCTCGGGTCAGAGATTAATACCTGAAACCAGCCAGGACAACTTTTTCAACGATCGACAATTTTTAAGTTCCAGATTAATACCTGAAACCAGACATGACAACTATTTGTGAACAAATGATTTGTTGATTAACACCTGAAACTAGATAGGAAAACTATCTACATGACCAGACGAAGCAATCTCACACGGGTTCCTTCTCATATATCTCCAGATGCAGTCTAACACGGACTCATCCTGAAGCAGCCCCACATAGGCTTCTTCTCATATATCTTCGTATTCAGACTAACACGAACTCATCTTTAAACAACCCTACACAGGATCTTTCTAATAATTTTTTAGGTAACGATTAATTCCATTATCCTCAACAAGTTAATGCAAAGCCTGGATTTCTACCAGAAAACAGCAAACTTTCGTCTCTCCAGTCCAGAGATAACTCCTCAGTAGAGCCTTAGAAAACTGAAGCTCCTAGACTCTATTCCCCACAGAGTTTTCCTCAAGCGGGAGAATAACAGAAACCCACATTTCCCAATAGAGTCCTCCTCAGACAGCAGGAGCAAGAATTCCCCACAAAGGGACCATTTAAGAAATCATCATCTACTTTGGATGGCATCTTTAAGCCCATCTCCGACGACTCTTAGTCATCTTCTCCAAATGGCATTTGTAAGCCCCTTCCTGACATCATCAACCAACAATATTACTTCATGTGAGTGCAAATTTCTGGGCACTCTAGTGTTCAATCATCTTCCACCCTCAGATCACGAAAGGCAGACAAGCCAATCTAAATCCTCAAGTTTAAGAAGATTGAACAAGGGCAGCTGTTGTACCCTAAAATTTGCCCTCTCATGTTTCCCAAGGTTTTTTAATCTTATATGGGTGGTTACAAATACTTTCCTAAAGAAAATATTTTTTTTGAATATTAGCAAAGTGTCTTTCAATTTGTAGTTCAACAATGTCCTTTGGTTGGAAGTTAAACACTACCCTTCGATTGGCATAACGACAAGTTTTGACTGAGCTCCTAAAACCCTTCGACCAAGCATTGGCCCACAAGCTTCGATTGGGTGCTGAGTCTCCTTCGATCAGGTTTAGTTCACCAAGCTTCCACTGGGAAATATGCCCCTTCAGCTTGTCATCAGCACACGTATGCCTCTTCATGCTTGTTTTTTGGTCTATTAGGCAGAAACTCCCTCATGCTTGGCTTAGTTTCACAAGGCAAAAGGCCCATTTCACTAGTCTTCGATTCACAAGACAAAGGTTTGCCTCAAACATGCCTTCGATTCACAAGGCAAGGGCCCCATTTTTTCAATTTTCCTTCAGCACACAAGGCCAAGACTTCTTCAAATTTTCCTTCAATCCACTAGGAAAAAAGCTTCCTTTGACCCACAAGGAAAATACCTCCTTCATGCCTGATTCAATTCACTAGGCGATGGCCTCTTTGACGTTTGCTTTGACATGCCTCATGCTAGCACCCACAAGGCACTAGCTGCCTTTGTTCCAGCTTCGACTGGGCAATGGTCCCCTTTGAAATAGTTTTTCATACTTCGACACGCATGTTAGTCCCTTCGAAGGTGAATTCATGAGGTCCCTTCGAAGAAGCATTCATTCGTCCATTCGAAGGACACATGGTTACTGAATACAAGCTTGTCTTATGATGGGTCTTGGTCTTACATGTGGCCAGGCCTAGGCCTCTTGTGCAATGGCATTCAAAGGTGGTGACAAAGAAGGTTTTCGATTGTCCAGATTGACGTTTTCGTTTGATTTATTTGAATCAAGTAGCTAGGGCAAGTACATAGACTCAATAGAAGAAACTCTAATAAGGAGGTTTCTGAACACTTCGAATCATGACTCTAGGCTATTCGAAGGAGGCAATTAGAATCATTCGAAGAAGGGCATTCGAAAGTCAAATGTGTCCAGGTTCATAACAAGGGACAAGAAGCCATGTCTTTGGCAAAGTTTCAAAGTGATATTTATGGCCTTAAAACACCAACTTAATGGTTGTTTATTCCTTTGCCCTCTTGTCCCCTCCATCCCCTCTATATAAGGATCACACTAGCAAGCTCAAAAAGGGCTAAGGAGACATGCACACAAGAAATAAATACACGCACACATTGCCTCATAAGCCTTACTAAAGCCATTAAAATTCTCATAAGTAATACCAATTGAAGGAACTTTCAGCAACGTTCCCAATCACTCCCTGAAGTCTGCAGGGAGAGTTCCCAAACACTAGCCAAAAAATGCCCAGAAGTGCCAAATCAAAGCCTCCCATCGTTGGTAAACTTTCAAATTCATGTTTATGATTTCAAAATGTGTTAATGTTTGTTCAATGTTTGATTCACGCTCAGAATATCATGTAACTCTGTTCGATTCGTATTCAGAGCTAAGGGCATGGGTTTAAACTCCAGGTCCACATTTTGTTTTCCTTTTCCTCCAATGCCCATACTGCAGATCTGGCCTAAATAAACCAATGCACGCAGGATTGAAGGACCTGGGTTTGACACCCAGGTCATATTTTTTGCTAATATTTTTCTTGCAGGTCTAGATTGAGAGTCCATTCCTTCCCTAGATCAAAAGGAATAACTTCCTCCCTTGGATCGAAGAATACATCTTCCTTCCTTAGATCGAAGAAGACATTTTCTCTTCCTCTAGATAAAAAAATTTCCTCTACATCATTTTCTTTTTTTGGTTTTTACTTATTTCTTTTATTTTCTTGCTTCATGTTTTATTAACATTAAAACCAAAATCACAAAAAATATTAAGTTAATATTTTTTAATTAAACTAATTTTGTAAATAATTAAATAAATATTTTAACTATTTTCTTTAATTTAAAATGAATTAGAACTTAGGACTTGATTTAGCTTTAATTATTTTCTTTTCATAATAAAAACAACAAAAACTTAGATTTCTTTTAGTTAATCTTGTTTTCTAATTAAATTTTAGCTTAATTTCACTTATTTATTTTCTTAAAGTAATTTAAAATAAACCAAAAAATATTTTCTTATTTCATTTATATTTGCTTTAGGCTTTAAACGTCTTTACCTTTCCTACGTTATTTATTTTCGCATTTTTACATTACTGTACCTGTATACTGGATGTATTAGACTAGTTAGGATTTTTACCTCTTTCCTTATTTTTCTTCCCCCAAACTTTGTACATTGTAAATACCCTCCCCGAAGCCATGCAATAGCGTAGGATTATATTTTCGCACTTTACATTTTTTATACATATTAACTGCTAGTAACTAGGATTGCATGCAAGACTGAAAGCAAACGTTAGCAAACCCTAAATGCACAAGATAAATAATTGAACCAAACATGATTGCACATGCTCATCTCTAGGGTACCCCACTTCGGTTTCCTTCGGAAATAGTCACAACTCTCGAAATGTGAGAGGTTTTAGTGGCTACCCTCTGATTCAAAAAGATCATAAGTCCCTCGATGACCCTCTCAACATTGCCTTGGTAAAAATATGATCTTAGAACCCTAGTGTAGTTACTAAAGCTTCTTTCCCAATTGCCTTTGTGACTATAAAGTGTCCCTTCGATTGTTCCTCACATATCCAACGATGGGGCTTCTTACCAAATCAATGGTAAGATAGCAACATCTAAAGGTGGAGGAAAAGAACGTTAGACCTTTTGAGTAGGTATGATGCTCATAGTTTCTCGCTTGCTCACAACAAAAAAACATTTTTCCACACCAACACTTTCAAGTGAAACATTTTCAAAAGTCAAAGCCCTTTGTACGCATTCTTACAGAGATGAGAATCATTACAAAGGCACTTTTCAAAATCACTTTCAAACACATCTTCCACAAACAAACACTTCTTTAAACTATTTTCAAAACCAACACTTTGTACGCATTCTTATAGAGAAGAGAATTATTACAAAGACGTTTTCAAAATATTTTCAAACCCGCACCACAAGCACATTTTCAAACAAAAGCAAGTGATCTAGCAAGAAACCAAGAGTCCGTAGAAAACTACGGATGGAAAAGGTGCTAACCCCTTCCCTTTCCATAATCTACCCCCTTACTCAAAACTCTCAAAAAGGTCTTTTTTCTATTCTCTTCACCCTTTCCTTAATTTGGATAAAAGAAAATTCGGCGACGACTCTTGCTTACCGCTGCATTTTCAAACACAAACGCAAAACCAATATTAACAGTCGGTTCTACCACCGTATCACAACTGGTTTTGCATATTTTGTGAAATTCATATTTTAATATTTGTGATTCTTTGATTTAAACTAACAATTTCAATGTGTTCCTGAGACAAAATAGTGTCGGTTTTGTCCCTTGCATGAGGCCCATGACGCAAGAATACTCCATCATCATTATTGCACCGTTTTTCACTATTTTGATCGTATCTCTCTATACAGATTAAATTAGCCAAAAATATTGCCACCATTGGATTCGCAAGGGTCGAATTAGGGGGTTAGGGTCCCTCTTGATCTCTAACATGTGTTATTTTTGTAGGTTTTTGTTTGGCCTTACCGGAGAAGACGACCCGAGCTAGGGCTCCGGTGCTTCTTTGATTCACATGTTTTATAATATATGTGTTCATTTCTATTATGTTAACAAATTTAAAGCGCAACGTAGTTGGTTGAGACAGGGGCGTGTAATGTGAAGGGTGTGGGTTCGATCCCCATCTTGCAATGTTTTTTTTATTTTCCAAACTAACATGCAGGTTTCATATATATTTATCACTTCCTTTTTCCTATCACAACCAGCGTGTTGGCCTAGTGGCATGTAGTACAACTTGTAGTTCTAGGAGGTGTTGGTTCAACACCCACCCCATGAAAAACTTTTTTTTTCTATTTTCTAACTTAATTTTCTTTCTATTTTCTTTTCTAACCCTAATTAATTTTTAATCAATCATTAAACTAACCTAATTTTTTTTCTTAATACTAATAAATTAGGATTAGGGTTTTTAACTAGTACTTTAATTTTCTTGATATATTTCTTATTTACTAAATTAATTAATTAATCAACTTTTTTTCTTAAATATTAAAATCAATTAGAATTTAGGTTTTATTAATTACTTTAATCACTTAAGATATTTTTTATAAAACATAAAAAATATTAATACTTAGAACTTTAGGTCTTTTAAACATTTTCTTATTTATTTTTGCTATTTAAATTCATATATCAAGTGTATAGGACGCACTCTCTAATGTAATAGCGTAGATTTATTTTTCACATCTTTGCTCTGACATTTTCCATCCCAAATTTCTTTACTATATTCTTCGCATATTTGCTCTGAGATAAGAATGTGGAATATTCCATTTGTTTAACTTACAGACCAAGAAAGTAGTTTAACTCACTAACAAGGCTCATCTCAAATTCTGACTGCATTTGTTTGACAAAATGTTGAACCATCTCATTTGACATCCCACATAAATCTGTGCAATCATGATCTTCCCTTCTTCTTCCTTGACAAAGAGAGCTTTGTCTATGCTGCCTTTCCTATATCTGTTCTTGCAAAGATATTATGTCAATCTCTCATACCAAGCTCTTGGAGCCTGCTTTAAACCATACAGAGATTTCTTTAGTTTATACACATGGTTAGGAAATATTGGATTAACTAAGCCCTTAGGATATTCCACATAAACTTCCTCATTCAAATAGCCATTTAAGAAGGCACTCTTTAAATCAAGTTGAAACAACTTAAATCTCAGGATCCAAGAAACTCCTAAGAGTAGTCTGATTGATTCAAGTATGGCCATAGGGGCAAAGGTTTCATCAAAAACAACTCCTTCAATTTGAGTGTATCCTTGAGCAAAGGTCACTTTTATTGCTGAAGAAACTGAAATGTTGTTCCAACATCTTCTATAACATCATCCATTGTTACTATGGTTCTAGGGGAAACATCTATAGTAACTCATACTCAACTCTTGTGGGGGAAACACAAGGAAACATACCAACAACAACTGATCAATCTTCAGGATCAGACTACCAACATATGCCGAGGATTGCCCGAGCCACATCTCAATAATATTTTCTTCAGACCTCTTGTCTGACTTTTAGATGGTGGATGCCATTGTTTGATCGTACAGAGGATATTTCTTCTATTAGGTATCTATACAAACTTTTCAAATAAGTTTGTTTCCCCTTATTCTTCAAAAACATTTCCCTTCAAATTTTAACATCTTCAAAGATGTCACGACATTCTGTCTGACATCATATCAATCCTTGACAAGGGGATCTTCTTCAATAACTTCTGAGGATACACAAAAAGAATCACAAATTATCTTTCTCAAGGGAAATCAAAACAATACTCAAGAGCATCAAACATTGTTGTTAGATCATAATACTCCTCTTCAAACATAATCTATTATATGGCCACAAACCAGATTCCATGAATCTGGTTCCTTTGATCAGAAGGATCTTCCAGATACAATCTCATCTCATAAAGGTTCTGTTGGATATTCCTTTATGATTTCTTCTCAAGAACATGGAGCTCAACCTCTATACTCCCATAAGCCTTGGTCAGAAATAAACTGACACATGGAGTAAATAAACTGTTGATCGTGTCCTAATCAACTTGCACAAACTAGATGCCTCCTCTTCCATATCAGGAGTAGGTTCTAAACAAAAAGTATTCATAAAATTTTAGTTTAGCACCCAAGGCATATGTTCTTCAACTGGTAGTTGCATACCTGCTGAAATAATGTTCTAACATCCCATAGAACATCAATTCCTTCTTCTTGGAACACACCATCCTTGACAGTCTTCAAGGTCAATATGCATATGTATATGAGCATCATTGATCATTGATTCTCACTAACCTTATTAATAAATGTCTTTATGAGTGGACTTGAGGAAGATCTCAAGTATCTTTGACACTTTTAATACGGTTGAAAATGTCAGCATATTTTCTGTTGAGGGTAACAACTGTATTATTCTTTCCATACTTTCAGGGTTATATCAGATACCATGCAGCGGAATACAAAAAACTCCTCAACAATATTCAGACACAATGCTTACACCACTATCCAAGTATAAGCATGGAAACTTAGGATTGAAATTAAATCAGCCCTACGTGCAGCAGCTTCCCACCAAGCTACAAGCGTGAAGGCAACAAACAGGAACAATACGTGTCATAGATAACCAATGATCCTTGCCATGAGATCATCCGTACAATAGTATGAATTATCCAAGTTCATACCTCTTTTCAGTAAATACTTTCTTCCTTGCCCATGACCAGAAAGTACCTTCCCAGGATCTCACCCAGAATAGAACATGATGCATGCTCTGATACCAATTGAAATTCTGGTACACCAGACTCAGATGTCCTATAAGGATGTCGAGACATCTGATCTAACACAAACACACATGCAAGATAAAATAGTACTGAAAAGATAAAGAACACACTAGAATTATTTACCCAGTTTGGTGTATAATAACACCTAATCTGGGGGCTACCAAGCCAGGAATGAAGTCCATTATCAACAATATCAATTTGCAGACCCTACAGCCAACACACCTGTTGACGATCTATGCACTTAATCACTACCCAATGACCTTTCTACCTAGGTACTCCATAGATATGGAATATCCCCATCCCACTTCCAATCATCGCAATGATGTCTAGCAGTCAACACCTCAATTACTGCATCGACGACCCTTCACCAAGATTTTGATCACACAGATAGACAGATTGGAAGACACATTTCCAAGACAACCTAGCTAAGTCTACAAGCCAAACTCCATTTTTTGTTATTTTTGCTCCTAACACATCCTGGTATTTCTTCAAAGCTTCCTCCAAGAACAATACACCTCTTACCTATAGGCTTTGAGGTGAACATGGTAACCTTCCCACAACCCGGGAGGTTTACCTTGACAAAATCCTAGACTTCTACATCTTGAGCCGTGTGTTTTCTATGTTACAAACCCTTATATTTATAACATGTTACCCAACTAGTTTTGGGCCTTCAATCACAAGTCAATTATAACAAACTGCAGAAACTTCTGCCCCAAGAAATGTCTTCAATCTTTAGTTTCCTAAATAATCTCCTTATTTAGAAAGTCTTCATTCTCCTTGATTTCTGATTGAATTTTTTAGACCTTTAAATATGCGCCATATATGATGCATAATATTCTCTTGAATATTCTACCTTTGTTAAGAATAAACTGAATCTCATTAATCCATCTCAGCAGGTGCGATGTCAGAGACATCTTCTTTGACATGTTATTCCAGTTGTTGAAAAAGTTCAACACAACATGTTCTGACATTGTAATAGGACTTCTTGTTGTACCTGTTCTTCTTAGCAGGTTTATACATCCTATTCTACATTACATGATTGTTGCTATTATTTGTTTTACGAAAATTAAGCCAATCCTAAAACAAGAGAAATAACAATTGACAGCATTAGGAAATCCCACACATAATCAGTTCAAACGAGGATGAATGTCATGTTTGTCTTGTTGAGATAACAAGTCCTTAAAATCATTTATGATACACTATGAAACATTCAATGTGTCACGCAGTTCACGTAATAGGTATCAAACTTGTCTTCTCTTTTCCCTTTTAGGATAGCCATAATAAAACATTAATCTCCACTTCCCATTCGAATCGTCTTGAATTAGAAGGTTCACAAAATTTCTTGAAAAATTCATGAAACTACACATGCATTTCTCTTTCCACAATACTTCTAAACCCCCACTTCTACCTTTGACATTCACCATTAAGCATGCATAGAACTTCAACAACACTATTACATGCTCTAACCTTCTTGTGTTTGACAAAGTCTCAGACAAAAAAAAAAGAATGTCCAAGTTATGCTGTTGAGCCATGTTACGCAGAATTTCACTCAGGTTGCTCAATCCCCAATAATTCCAACTTCGTATTTTCATTGGTCTCGACAACCCTCACTTCCAGGACATATAGATAAAAAAGGCTTCATAGTTAGAGTGTTATCCTTCTCATCACCCATAGCTTACTCCCTTCACCTTTTCCTCTCCACTTGAACTACCATATTGCTAAGGCATGTTTGAGATAAATTAGATTTAGGTTGTGATAGGTCAATGTTGAGTAGCAGGTATTTAATACAATTCTGGTTGATATTGACAAGGTGTAGATCTTGGTTTGTAATGTTTTATCTTGGGGTTGTAATAATAGGATTTGAGTTATTATTGTTTGGCTTTGGGTTAAGGGATCTAAGTAAAGGCACGATACATGTGTTAACATTTTGGTTGGTTTGATCAGTACTGGCAATGACTGGAAAGATTGGTATTATTTTTGTAAGTATTGGTATTTTTTTAATTGGGCCATGCATGTTATGAGTAATTTGATTGGATTATTTTTGGTTTAACTATTGTGTGCCACCTGTATCGTGATCAGTTAGTGGAAATTGGTTTGACAAAAGTTTTGTGGCAGGAAAGTTTATATGGTAATTATTTGGTAATGATTGTTGTAATTGACTTGTAGGTACTGTGTTTTGGAATGGTGGGTTAAATATAACGTTTTTGGAAACTTATGATTAGGGAGGCATAATTACTGCTGGGATTATTTTGTAACGTGATACCATGATTTTTGTACCCCAAAAATTTCCCTCCCATTTTACTCAACATATGCTCATGGAGATCCTCAACTTGCTCAAGGATACCCAAGAGTTGACCAGACAAACTCTCTCATAAAGCAAGGAACCTACAACTAGGGTTTCACTTTTCATCAAGATGGGTGAGATCCAAAGACCTCAAATCTTTTCCATGGTCCTAATATGTTCTCAAGAACATCCATGTCAAGTCTCATGCCCTGCACAAGAAGTTTGCTCAGTCAACTGATCAGATGCTTGAAAATCAGCTATATTAGGTCAAAAGTCAATTGTGACCCACATACAGTCAAACTTCAAGATTTTTGGTCAACATCAACATTTTGAAGTGATATCCATCATTTTATCAAGGTTTGATCATGATTCCTTAGAGAATGCTCCTAATTCATCAAAACTCAAAAGTTGCTAAATTAGGGTTTCTCAAGAAAAGTCAACCAAACTTTGACCAAGCATAACTTTCTCATACTTTATCAGAAATTTCTCACCCAAGGCTCATTTTGAAGATAATCAAATTTCACACAACTCGTCTTCATCCCTAAAGTTTTGAAAAAGGCACTCATAAAAAGATATGAATTTCTACATTATAGGTCCTTTTGAAAAGTCAACAAAAACACCTTTTGGGTCAAAGCTTCTTACATGAACATGGAAGACCCAATTGAGATGAAACTAAAAGGGTTGTTTAGGGGACATCCTAAGCTTTCTAAAAAGTCCAGGAAAACCTTCCTAGGGTCAAAATTGGAAGATATATGCATTGTCAAAGATGTCCATTTTTGGAAATTTTCCAAAAGTCAAATGTGCTCAAAAGTACATTTTTTGTCAAATGGGCCTAGCTTTTCATGATTGTATCTTGTTGAAGACATGGTCCACGACCCAAATCAGCATCCATATATTATTTTCTCTATTTATTTTTTTTATTTTGATTTTTATTATTTAAAAGTCACATTAAATCAAATAAATGACAAAAAATATAAAAGATTAATTTTTTGATCTGATTTTTGTTAGAATAAAATATAATTAAGCTGACCTAATAAAATCAAATCGAATCAAGGAAAATTGAGGAAAAAATAGCATGATCAGGATGGTTTTGGAAAGATATCATATGGCAAACAAATCACATCCAATTTCCATGATTGAAAAAGATTCAAGTTGTTTTTCTTGTCCTAATTCATCACATTACATATACTGAGCACAAACAAGGCAAAAGAACAAGGGTTGCAGTCGTGAGAGCTGAAGAAAAAAACCCAAATTTGGGCAAAAAGTGGTGGATCATTTTCTCACATAGAGGGTGATTCAAGATGTTCCAAAGCTTCTAAACAATTCCTGGATATCTCCTGAAGCTAACACGATCAATTGCAAGCATTCCCAAGTCCAAAATCGCTCCTGGAAAACCCACGATTTGCACATACCAGTTTGATTTTGATATTACAATTTACGCATGATTAACCACTTTTAAGCATAGCATGGTATTTATATCATCATTTGGAGTGTTTTGGTTCAATTAATTATGAGTTTTGATGATTGTTTCGCTAATTGCCATTGCTAGGGTTTAGGGGGTCATTTTAGGGTTTCTTTGTACAGGTTAAATTGGACCAAGAAAATGGTGCCATGGTACTCGTGAGATCAAGACGAGTTGATTGTTATAGCTAGAATTAATGTATCATGCATTTTATGAATTTTTGAAGCTTGCAGATTTATAGCTATGGAAGATGTCTGTAGGTATAAGTCTGATGCCTAAAACGACACTTCTGGGAGGAAGATGAAGGCGTGGCAATCAACCAGTAGTCCACTTGAAGTTCGCGCATTTTTAGAGGAAACTATGTGGCTTGTCATTATAATATTTTTTTCTTATTATATTAACAATTAACAGCGCAGCGCAGATGGAAAAGGGGTATAGGCGTGTGAAGCAAAGGACCTGGGTTCGATCCCAGGTCCAAACATTTTCTTATTTTCTGAACAATTCTTTGCAGATCCAGCGTGCCTCATAGCTTGGTGTCCACCATACACCTCAGCGTTTCATCACTGGATCCATCTCTAGCCAGATCCAACGCTTAACATGCGTAAGCTCATGGTAGATCCTCAGAAGATGATCCCACTGGATCAGGCGCAGGACCTTTGGGCCAAAGAATTTGGGCCCAGCCAATTCAGGAACACCCCCCCCCCCCTAATTGCTCATCCAACAGGCCCAATTCTATTATCTTTTTATTTTAATTCTTTTTTATTATTTATTAATTTTTTTTTTCAAATAACACCAAAAATCATGTATTTTTATTTAATCAAAAAATCATAAAAACATCAAAAAATCATTTTTTATAAAAATATTTTTATTAATTAATTAGTTTAATTAAATTAAGGCAATTTAATTCTTTTTGTATAATTAAAATAAACTAGAATTAGGGTTTAATGTTGTACATAGCCTATTTTTTTCTCAAAAATAACCTAAATATTATTTCAATTAGATTTTTAGGTTTTCCAATTATTTCTCGCATTTAATTCGCCCCGTGCGCCTTTAATTTTCCTTTTTATATTATTGTAATTGTTCCGAGTTTGTAATAGTAATTAGGATTTTAAATTTCCGCATCTTTATTTACAGTCAAAATAATTATTTATCTGCGAAAGCCTTGTAATAGTTAGGACTTTAATTTCTCGCATTTTAATTTCCGTAAACTATAAGCTGCTTAGGTGTATGTTAATAGGATTGTATGGAAAGACAAATTGAAATTAAAACATTAGAAAACCCTAATTGTGCAAAGATAATTAACTGAAAAAAGACACTTGCACATGCTCACTCCTATGGTTTACTCCACTCCGGTTGCCTTTGATAAACGATCATGAAGTATAGGGAATGTTAGTGGTCGTCCTCTAGTCCCAAAAGATCTAAAATGACCCATTCAGATGTTGCCTCGGAGAAAGATCTTTAAGGCTTTAGGATGATTACTAAAATTTCCTAACATTGCTTTTGTGATCGTACTTGTCCCTTCGAACGTCCCTTAAAACTCCAACGATGATGCTACCTATTCCTTAATAATAGGATAGTGTTGTCTAATGGAAAACGAACATAATTTTTTCAAGTAGGTAGATTAGTTCCTAGGTACTTGCTCAAACAAAATTTTTCACACAAACACTTTTCAAAAATAGTTTTCAAAACAACTTCGTCAGACTCTTGAGGTCCGATACAAGGGTTATCACGAAATAAAACTTTTCAAAACAAGCACACACAAGTAATTTTAAAAATGAGAAAAGTACCTAAGAGCCCATGGAAAACCATGGATAGAAAGGGTGCTAACACTTTCCCTTTCTATAATCTACCCCCGTACTCAGAAACATCTCGAAAAAGGTTTTTTCTGTTCTTTTTCCTTTTCCTTTGTTGGATGAAATAAAATTCGGTGGAGACTCTTGCTTACCATGAAATTTGTGAATACAAAATGCAAACCAGTAAAAGCAGTCGGTTCTGCCATCGTATCACAATGATGAGGCAATAATTGGTTGTCTGCTAAAACTTTAACTGTTGGACGGGAATTCTGATTGACCAAATTTTGTGGGCCCCTTTCACTTTGCACTCCACCATGACTCTCCTCATGGTTCATTTGAACATCACGCGCCTGGTGAGATTCAAAATCTCTAACATTTCCCCTACCACCCGATTCTTCCTTCAACCACCTCGGCGATGGTCCTCCATGAAAGAACGCATTTCAGCTCTAAATTCTCCTGACCATCCTCTGACTCCATCGTAATTTTTTTATAGAAAATCTAACTTTACACTTTTATTCTGAATGACCCAATAATCCACACTTTTATTCTGAATGACCCAGTTTCTCATATTTAAAATTCACCATGCATTATTCACCACCTTTGTTCTTCACTCTGGTTTGTTTTTTCAGAGGTTGGTGAACGTCAATCTTGACCCTCAACTTCATATATTGACGCCAAAATCTAGAATTCTTTTTCTTGTCAGACTCCACAAAGGTACCGATGAAGTTAGCCATTGTTCTTCCCATCTTCTCCAACATCAACCTGCTGGAAGATTGTGTACCTGCACCTAGAAATCGACATGAAACAAAGGAACACTCTCGATTTAGACTCTTAGCTTTAACCTCTCTATGATCAATATATGACTATCAAATGTCAATGGATTTAAAGTTACCTCCATGTCTAGACTGTGAGAAAAATGGAATATCAACATTCCTTCCTTTTCTTGTTTGATTGTCACACCCTTCACATGCCTTCATATATCAACTATTTGAATCTTCATAGACCTTACATGAATAGTTCTGTTACACAAAAACCGTCCCACCAAACACCATTGTAAGTCGCAAGAATCTTCTCCTCCATCCTCAATATTAAAGTGAAAACCCTCCTCTTCTCTCTCCTCGTGCAATGATAACCCTTCAATATTAGAACTCGTCATTGTTGTAACACCTTAAACCCTGAAACTTATATAAATATATTTAATCGATAAATTTAGGTGTCACAATGATAACAAATCAAAAACTCTTCAAAACATTTAACAACATGCAACATAAAAGCATATCATAACAACTATAATTAGTCGCTTCAAAAGAAAACTTAATTAATAACATAATTCATAAATTAAATTAAAAATAACTCAAATGCCCCGTTCTTGATGTTACGGACCAGAGAATTAACCCGGACTAAAACACAAAGAACAAAATAAATTAAAAAGAAGATGAGCTCCAAGAACATCTTCCAACTGATGACAAATGGGGTATCTCCTCTTGCGTATTTGTACAACAAGGTGCAAGAAACACAAAACAACAAGAAAAGGGGTGAGAATAAACTTAGATATATTAACGATGTAAGAAATGTAAAGGTAGATTAAACACACAACAACAACATTTTATCACACCACAACCCTACAATTATTTATTCTCACTTAGCACAATGAAGAATTCACACAACATCACAAAGCTTATATGTATGTAATGTGACTCACGACTCGACACTATGCATGTGGTACCAATTAAACAATGGTTCTTCATATAAATCGAGTCCCCCTTATGAACCCCAAGCCCCTCTTCTGATCTCTGACAAATCACTTGTCTCTCTTCTGAACTTGTGACTCGCCTCTTTCACAACACGGTACAATATGATGCGTGACATATTATCAATACAACAACAATAACAACGCGTTTACAATTCCCCTTCTAACCATAAACATCATGCACATTAGCATATTGTAGTTCCCCCTTCTGAACTACCACCACAACACAATATTCATGATTATATGCATGTCACATAATTATTCATCAAAGCATCAAACATTTTAGAATAACACAATTGGTTCATTATTAGTTCACCTTTATAATAACAAAACAACATATCACATGTATTCATATGATTTCATCTTCATTAATCATACATACACAATTAACCTCCTAAGACATCTTGCGTTAGTTTTCCAACACTTTAAATTGTGCCTCAGTTGGAGTCATGTAGCTCAAGTTATGGTAAAAAAATAAGTGAACCAATCAATTGTTGCCAGTGGACCAATCAATTGCTGTTAAATTTATGTTCAACAATTTTTTTCATACAAACATGGACCAATCGATTACACACATGGGCTAATCGATTATTCCTTGTATTCTATTAAAAAATTCCAATTTTACATGAACCAATTGATTACATACCTATACCAATTGATTGATTGCTTCATTCTGCAAAAAAAAAAAAATCAATTGTTTCCAAAGGAACCAATCAAATGACAAAGGGTGACAATCTATTGTTCCACCCTTCCTAACTCTAATTTGTTTCAATTTTCAAAGGGACTAATCGATTAGTCCATGATGTCGGTCGATTGACACCTGTAACTTTTCTAAAAATTTCAGTTTTATTCACTTTACAGTAAGTTTAATCAATTTTAAACCCTACTCAAACATACCTTAACATACTAAAATAACTTATTTAGAAAATCTAACATTATAGGTCATTTACTCACTGTTATTACACCCTAAACCTATCAATTACCATGTAATTTCAACAATTTACACAGTATCAACATTGCATCATGAGAACCTTCATGTTCGTCATCTCCAATTCATCATTAACACAACACGTCAACAACAATAGTGCAAAAAATCAGATTTCACACACCAATTTCTATAATTATCACATCAACAATATATAATCATACACCAAGGATCATTATCATCATTAATTTTCACAAGTCAATGCATCAGACTTTTCAAAACACAATAATGGAGAAAATCTATAGGAGTGTGAGGATCCCTCTCCATCTTTCCTAAATTATATCGATATCAAAAGTAGTCCTCCCTAACCCGAATTTCCAACAAAAGCTTCTCAACAATGGTGGTTTTCTTCTTCTTCCTCAAAACCCTAGCCTCCCAATGCCCTTGCTTCTTTTTCTCCCAAGTTCATTTTCATGTATCAGTAAAATCTCAACTTCCCACACTTCTTCCTTTTTAATAGAAAACATATTTCCCTCATTTAGGTTATTATTATCCTATCCCCACTTATCTCCAGAATTCTCATCTTTCCTTTACTACCTTTATTTTCTATTTATTTTAATATTAAATCTAATTTCTACCAAAATACCATTAATTAATTATTATTTACAATTTTCCTTATTTTTCTAATATTTCTACCAATAAAATTAATTAAAATTCCAATTAATTCTACTACTTTCTATCACTCTCACCAATCCAACCACATGTCACATTTCACACATATATTCACCAAAAGTAATTTAAAAACATATAATTACATCTAAATTCAATTAAATAAGTTAATTAAATTCGAAGTATTACAGCTATAATATGAAATTATTAAGAATCGGAACAATTCTCAGGATAGGGAAAGAAACAACGGACTTCTCAGAAGTGAAGTAAACAAACCATAGTAGAGACTAGGCCTTTCTCTACTTGTCTATTTTCTTTCATACCTTTCTTTGGAAAGAGTTAAAAATATGAGAATGTGAAAAAGTATGGATTATTTAAAATAGTGACATTGAATGTAATAGTTAGATATGACTTTTGCTTATATTTATTGTTTTGTTTGATTGAAACTATATGCATATTTATTGTTTTGTTCGATGTTCGATTGAAACTATATGTAATAGTTAGATGTGACTTTTGTTTAATATGATGATAAATTTTTCTTTTATGTTCAGTAGCATAGAAAGTTATACAATTTATTTTTTTTTAATTTTTTTTTTGTTTTATAAAAATTGTTGACTTGTAAATATCAACAATACATTAATTTAACTCAATTAATATATACTAATTGAGTTATGTTCATCTATTTATTTTAAATTTTATTTATAGATTAATTAAAATACTTTGTTTTAAAATTTATATAATTTTTTGGAATGTTTTTCGTTACGTACATTGTTATATTGTTGTTTTGCATGAATTTTATGATCAATACTAAAAAACTATGTAGTAATGTGAAATTTATGATTGTGTTTTGAGATATGAATTTTGATTTATGTATTGATTAAAATTATATTCTTTAAGAATTTAAAATATATCTGACGTTGTGTGCGTGTGTGTGCATGCGTGCGTGTGCGCGCACGTGCGTGTGTTTGTGTGTGCTTTCTACTTAATTAATGGGAAGTTTAATCACTCCAAACATATATCTGTTGTTTCTGCTACCACCTCCTTGAGAGATGTATTGTTATCATAAAAAAGGAAGAGAATGTGGAATCATATTTTGCAGCTTTAATGATCAAGGAAGATCTCAACTCTTGGATATGCTTTTATAATGACAACTTAAGTAACAAACATGTAAAGATGCAATCTGAATAAGATAGAGGTTAATGAGTCTTGACCTTATGATGATCAACACCTAAATAGAATATAACTAAAACCTCAATCTCAAAGTAAAGTTCAAGCAAGTGATTACAGAATTGAAGTATCTGATAAGTTTTGAAGTGTGTGAACGCTCGCTCTGACGTATCTGAATAAATAAGTATTATAAAGCATAATGGATGTCTCATAATGTTTATGATAAATCACACACAGACTCACACACACACACACACACACTAAAACGAGTTTTATAACTTATTTTTCTTAAGAAAGTATTTCTAAAAATGTTGTAAGGATCCTTCTATCATGGAACTCAGTTAGAATAAATATCACGCCTTGTCTCCAAGACAAATTCAAGAAAGCGTATGTAGGATTGATTTATCTGATAAGTCTTGAAGGTTCAAAGTGTGAAAGAAGTGAAGCTCATCGTATTGCGTTTGTGTGAACAATATAATGTAAAAGCATAAGGTTTTTTCATAAAGTTATACGGCTAACCATACATACTAAAGCAAGTTTTATAACTCATTTTTCTTAAGGAAATATTTCTAAAAATATTTTAAAGCCATGCCAGTTGAATCAGGAGCTGTCAGAAAATTTACGGACAATTTTTTATATTGGCCAATTGATTGACACTTATACCCAATCGATTGGGTTAACTCAGAAATGTGCCCTAAACATTTAGGACAATGTCTTAATAAGTAGTAAGGACTATATATTTTTTCTTTCCTTTTAAAACCTTTTAAAAAATTAATTCTAGGTCAATTAATCAATTAGAGCATGATGCCAATCGATTGCCTCATCAATTCTTGCCCTAAATTTTTTTCTTCTTTGTGCCAACCTATAGCCTATAAATAAAGGTCCCTTTCCTCGTATTTTAACATCTATAACATCGAGATCTCATATCTCACTCCTCACTCTCTCTAAAAATATTTTCTTTCTTTCTCTCTCTCACTTAGAAATTTAGCCACAGTGCTTTCGAGAAAGTTTTTTTGTTAGTGAAGTATCTTTGTACTTTTGGAAGGATAGTATTGTAAATTCACCAAGGAACATTATTAACTTAGTGTAATAATTTATCCAATTAGGAATTATTTATTTGGGTTCGAAGCTAAACCTTTTAAAAGCTTTGGTTTGGGGATTTAATTACGAAGTCATTAATTTGGTTCGAAGGCTCAGCCTGCTCAAAAGTTTTCATTTGTTCGAGATCAGCCCACTATAAAATCTCATATTTATTCATGGTTATTCTATGTAAAAATTTGGTTCGTTTGTAAGCTCGACCTAGTTAAAAGCTTTCGAAGTTTGGATATAAGCCTGATATACAGTCTCATACGTTCGTGGCCAGCCTGTCAAAACCTCGATTCCGTTTGTGAGCTTGTTCCAGTTCAAAACCTCTCATTGGTTTGAGATAAGCCTCTATAAAATCTCAGTTTAACTTGGGGACTAACCGTTTCAAGTTGCTATTTTGAAAGAAAACTAACCGCTTCAATCCTATGTTTATTGTTTTGTTAGAATTTAGCCAAAAACTTCATTTTCTTTGTGTAAGGGGATTTGATAGTTTAACCTACTTAAAACTCTTAAGATTCACTAGATAATCTAAAGAACAAATCTTAGGGAGAAAATTAAGTCTTTTATTTTTTATCGAAGATCTATAATTCTTGATGATATTTTTCTATCCCTTAACTCTTAAATTTTCGCATTTATTTCTGATGATAATTTCTAAAATCTTTTTAAAATGATTTTAAACTCTAAAAATTATCCTAAAATTTTTTCAAACTACTATTTGACTTAAACAAATAATCCACCCCCCTCTTATGTGTGGAGTCATATGTCCGACGAACTTTATGTGGCATGGGGCTCACCCTTAAGAAAGTCGTGTATAATACCATTATACAACCACTAACCGCATGAACATAGTCATACGATGATTCCCTAGGAAATACGTTCTCAACAACTTTACCTAGTCAAGGGGGAGCGGTTTCCACCTCTTAAGGTTTCCTAAACTTTAGGCTTGAAAGCCTCTATAAATATCTTATCCCTTAAGGGTAAGAGAGAGATAACGATACACTCACTATATAGGCATAAAACAAAAAGGTTCCCACCTCATGTGAGTAAGTCCTAACCACCATTAACTACAAAGGCCTCAGATTATCCCTACCCGCATAGGGATACAACTCACTCTTGTACTTTTTGACAAGTTCAACAATGAATTTTAAATTGAGTACTTGAATTAGCTAGCTCTCTAATATGTTATCACGCATGAATCAGAACGAGTAATTTTGAAAACTATAGTTTAACGACAATGGCTCGAGTATCGTATCCAAGGATTCTTGTATTATTAACCAACCAATTGAACAATTGGGGGGTTTTGAGTTTAAGGGTCGATTTAGAAAATTGAGCAATTAAGTGATTAAAATAAGCAATTATAAAATAAGCCAATTGTTGTACCCTAAAATTCGCCCTCCCATTTTCTTCAAAAACATGCTCACAAAAGGTCTCAAATATTAAAAGCCACTCAAGAGTTAACTAGTCAAACCTCCTCCTAAACAAGGGTCTTCAACTAGGGTTTGGTGCTTCTCAAAGGATATTGGTTTGCAAGGGTCTCAAATGACTTTCATGGTTTATCATAGGTCTTCAATAATGCTTATGTCAAGTTTCAAGTCTTTCATCACATGTTTGCTCAATCAGTGGCTCAAAAGATTGAAAGTCAACTGTATTGGGTAAAAAGTCAATTGTGGTCAACATATAGTCAAACTTCAAGATTTTTTGTCAACATCAACATTTTGAAGTGATATTCATAATTTGATCAAGTATTTATCATGATTCCTAAAGGAAAGCCCTCAAATCATCAAAGGTTAAAAATTGCTAAATTAGGGTTTTATTTAAAGATGACTGCTCATTGACTTTTGGCCTAGTACATGACCTAATGGCTTAAAGCTTGGTCTCAAGGGCTCAAACACAACATCTTGGCCTAATTATATGGCTCAAGACATCTCCAAAGATACAAGTGATTGATAGTAGAAGAATTGAATCAATTGAATGAAAACACAAGAGTTACACAAAAGTCAAACTTTAACTTTTTGGTCAATATTGGAATTCAAAAATCAAGAATCATCAAAACATTCAAAATTATCAAACTTTGTTATAAAGAATCAATAGAATCAAGAAAGTAAACAAAAGTCAAAATTGACGATTTTCAAACACTTAGTAAAATTCAAGTGTTTTGTGCCTAAAAAACCCTAACTTCACAAGCAAGTTTCCTCAAGATACAAGTTGATTCAAGGAAAACTTTCAACATGTAAGTTGTATGGATTAATTAATTCTACAACTTTTTTAATGAGGTTTGATCTCATAAAAGTGCTTAAATTAACAGATATGAACCCATGAAGTGGTGATATTTTTATCTAACACTCAAAAAATTTCAACAAGTTTTGATCAGTTTTTTATCTCAACTTCTTGGAAATTTTTCACTAATTTTCCTATTGATTTAGCCAAAGTGGACAACATGAAAGTTGTAGACAATGTTTTAAGTTTTCCAAAATGTCCAAGAGCATAAATTTCTCATACTTGATCTAGGAGATTAGAAGAGAAGAAGTTGGCCATTCAAACTTGAATCATAAGACATTTTTTTGATGACCTTATGGCCAAGCTCCAACCAAAGCTACAAGATCTCTCTTGAAAGGCTACACTATCTCTAAATCTCTCCATAATTAAGTAATTACACAGCCCCTAAGTGTATTACATAAGGATTTAAAGCTTTGTCCAAGTCTTGATGCCATTTTTGGATGAGTTTGCATAAAGTCAATTTGCCTCTTTTATAAAGTAAGCTTTATGTCAACAACTCCTCACTTAAGCTTGTAACTTTCTCCTAATCAGATCACACAAAATCTCAATATCAGAATCAACTTCTAGAGGTCAGCAAAAGCATAGAAAATCCCTTGAATAACTCCCTTTCTTCATCATGAACCAACATTCTTTTTTGTGCATTTTCAAACCAAATGACCAAACCAGCCTTCCATATGAACTACGCTTGATTTCTGCAAGTTAGAGGGACCATTTGAAACCTCTATAAATACCTCTCCATGCCACAAAACTCAGGGGATGAGGATTTGCACCAAAACACCATTGTAGAAAGTTCTTCAAGCCTTAAACTTTCATTTCTCATTCTACTCGTGCAATTTCCTTTGTTATCATTTACAAAGTTTCTAAAACTCATTTAGAAGTTATCCAAACCATAAAATCCAAATTGATACCGTGCCATTCTCACCCTCTAACTCAAAAAACAGTCGCCTGTATATTGACTTGGTTAGATCATTTCAGCAAGTTTCAAAGCAAAGTAAGGATTGGAATAGTTTCAATGAAGTCCCAACAAGCTCATAGGATCATCGCATTGCACCTGGAAGCCATAGAATTAGACTTGGACTTTCTCCAAAAGGGTAAATTTTGACCTCTTTCGAAAATCATCATACATGCATCATTAATGTTTAATTTCTGAAGAAAAAATGTAGCTTTTGATGTGTTAAGTGTGAGCCCTAAGCTAGTTGCCTTCAACTTTACTCGTACTATGAGTTTGGTGCTTCTGAATCTTTTTTAGGGTTCTCTGGTTTTTGAACAAATTCATAATATTTTTTGAGGGTTAGTTAAAATAAATGGTATCATTGAATTCGTGATTAAAATTCAAGCAAATTTGTTGTTTACACTTTTTGAAATGGTTTACAATTGAAGCTTTTACAAGATTTGAAAATAATGATATTTCCGGCGCGAGGAAGAAGATGAAGTTCATCTTCAAATTTTTTAAAACTTAGTTTATTATATATTTGTTAGTTTTTGTGTTACTACCAGATGAAACAGCCGTCCCAACAGTAGAAGGAAGCGTGCAAAGGCTTTGGTGTGCCAGGGCAGGGGTTCGATCCCTGCCTATGACATTTTATTTTCTAACATTTCCTTTGCAGATCAAGTGCAAGCAATCCTAATGCGCGAATTTATTACCTCAACCCCACACCATCGGATCTTAACTATCTTGATCTAACGTTCCCAAATCAGCACACCTATGGTGCACTCCAAGGAATTATCCATACTGAACTCAGCGTAGTATTGAGCTTTGGCCAGTTTTGGGCTTGATAAATTGTTTTTCTCACCCCCTAATCTACTTCTATCCCAAGCCCATTTACTTTTTTTTAATTAACTATTTTTGTTTTCTTAATTAAATTTTATTTAATCACAAAAAATCATAAAATCATAAAAAAATTAGATTTAGGTTTTTAAAAAATTAATTTATTTTTTGTAAATAGGAATTAATTAATTTAATCACACTATGTTTTATTTTAAATGATTAACTAATGAATTAATTAGAATTAGGTTTTATTCTTTATTTTACACTTCAAATATTTTTCTAAACAAAAACACTAAAAATATTTTCTAAACACTTAGAATTTTTAGGTCTTAAATATCTTCTCCTATTCACCATCTCCGCGCGCTCATTTATTTTTTCCCATTATTTTCAAATTTGTAATTGTCAATAGTTTGTAATAGATAATTAGGTTTATTGTTTTTCCTCTCCAATTTATGGTTTGTACTCCCCATCCCCGAAGCGATGTAATAGCATAGAATTATTTCCCGCATTTTTCTGCACTTGTATATATTTAACTGTTAGATTAATTAGGCGTGCATGGCAAGACGTAAAAAGAACAAACATTACAAAACCTAATCTCAAGACAAATACTTGAAATAAAAACACTTTTCACACGTGCACCTCTAGGGTGACCCTCACTTGTTGCCTCGGATTTAAACAGTCATGTCCCTCGAACATGGGATGCTTTAGCAAAGACCCTCGGTTAAAAGATCGTAGTCCCTCGATGACCCTTCGATGCTACCTTTGGTAAACGATATTAGTTCCTTACAATAATTGCTAAAGCGTCCTACGAGTTCCCTTCTATGACTATACGATGACCCACACTTGTCCCTCAAATATACAATGATAGGGCTTCCTACTAACTAATGGTAGGGTAGCACTATCTAAAGAAGGAGAAAAAGAACAAAGACTTTTTGAGTAAGTAGATCGCTCGTAATCGCTTGCTCATAAACTAAAACAATTTTCACACATCACACTTTCAAAACTATTACTTTCATAGCGCTTTATAAACACTTTTGAGGAATGATACAAGGGTTATTATAAACCATATTTCCTTACATTGGCATTTTCAAAAGATCTTTTTCATAAAACAACACCTTCTTTCACAAATATTTTCAAAAACAAACACTTTGTATATTCTCAACGATACGAGAATCATTACAAAATTTCCTCACATAGTCATTTTCAAAATATTTTCAAACATACACAAACACAAAGCATTTTTAAAAAGTGAGATAGCGATTAAGAGCCCATAGATAACTACGGATGAAAAGGATGCTAACACCTTCCCTTTTTATAACCTACCCCCCTTACTCAAAAAATTCTCAAAAGGTATTTCCTGTTCTTTTCACCCTTTACTTTATTGGATAAAATAAAAGTAGGTGGCGACTCTTGCTATCCGTAACATTTGTAATAAAAAACAAAACCCAAAAGCCAGTTCTCCCACCGTATTACAGAACTGGCGACTCTGCTGGCGAAAACTAAACTAAAATTAGGGTTACATTAAGAGCTAGATCACCTTTATTGCTTTACTTGTTTGCCTTGTATGCTTTATATTTTGGGATATTCTTGGGTTTATTTCTTTTATAGATCCTATACCCGAATTTGGGGGCATTTTAGGTAAGTAGAAATAGATCGTGAAAATTGTACAGCATAGACCGATATGGTTGAAATGATGGCTACGTTAGTGCAACACATTGGTTGGTGTTGGTGTACCTTGAGTCAGTCAAGGAGAATGTTGGACTTCCGCGTGGTGTCATAAGCACTAACTGACTTTAGAATCTTAGTTGACACAACTTAGCCATTAGAAAGTAGTGAGATGGATGACTTTGGTGCAGACAGAAGTTGGTTTATACTTGATGCTACACTCAATGAGATTGGACTCTCGGTATATTTCAGCCGCAATTCAGATGCTTGAGCTGAAACAATTCCTAAGAGAAAGATAAGTGATTTGAGATTCCTTGAACCCGGTTAATTCTTTTAGGACAGGTTGAGCCAACTAACATCAAGAGGGTACTTACCTACAAACTCCATGCAAGCTAAAACCTAAGGCCTAGTCTGTTTTGTTTGTGTTTGATTAATTGTTCGAACATGACATCATAACATCATGGCATCATTATACATATCATTTCACTAACCATTTCAAGGACCTAGGGATTTATCTTTGTTCTATTTTGTAGGTTATGGCCTCCGCTCGCAAAAACACTATCCGGATCAGTTTTGGGAGGATACCTTCTTAACTTAAGGAGTTAGTCTCAAAATTTCTTGAAAGCTCTCAATTCACCAAAAGACATGGTCATCTACTCAGTTTGGTTACCTCGGGTTTTGAAGAAGACATGATGAGTGTTTTATTCCATTTATTTTATCCCGTACATCACTGTTTCACCTTTTCGGATTATCAGCTGGTATCTGTTGTACCCCAATTTTCCCCCCTAAGATCCCTTCATCATACCATATTGATTCAATCACAACAAGATCACATTAGGGTTCTTGGTTCTCCTCCCTACCTTTAGCTTTGCTCTTTGAGGAATCACCAAGCACCTTGACTTGTTTTATTTTGTGATCATGAATATTTTATCTTGATTTTTCCTTTTAATTAATAAAATGCAATGTTGGTTTGTCTTGCTTGTTACTAATGTAGGTAAAGGCAATGAGATTTAGCAAGTTGCTCCATGGGTTCATGAGTTTATTTCCATGCCCTAGGCAATAAATATTGAGAATTCCAAACCTTACCATTGAAGTTGTTTTGGAAGGGATGGCATGGAAAGGTTTATTTTTGTTCACCACATTTCAAAGTTATCAATATTGATCCAAAAGTGCAATGGATTGATTGAAGAAGTTGTCATGGTTGGACAAGGTCTTGTTACCAATGATCACAAGTGCACATTTCTCTTAATTCTAAAGAATATGGAAGTGGTTTTGGTGGCTATGAGTTCTCATTTTCATCATCAACAACTTCTATTTACAAAGCAATTATGTTGGTACAAGAAGTTTGTTCAAAATTGTCAAAGTTCCTTAAAGCCTTTCCTCGATCTAGGAGCTAGGGTTTTGAACTTCAAAGAAGCATATCTTGCTTATCTTTTGGTATTTTTAAGTGATTCCAAAGACATACTTATCTTCAAAGGGTTATCAACAAATCACTTTAAAAGTTTCAAGGAGTTTTCATGTGGAAGAAACTTGATGATGAAGAAAGATTACAAGTCCTCCAGATGAACCCCCATTTTCCAATGCGTGACTTCAAATGATCATAACTTTGTCAATTTTTATCCCCTTTAGCCCACTCTTTTTCCATAATGATCTTGAGGATGTGAACTTTATGCCTTCTTTTATGGATGGAAGATGCCCTAAGGATACAAAAGATTATAGGTAATTTTATGATTTTTTGCCAACTTCAACAATTCACAACTCTCTCAATTTTTGGAGATTTTGAATGGTTCATGTTTCAAAATGTCATTCAAGAGGTCTATTTCATGCCATATTTTTTGGTCAAGAACAAATTCCAAGTGGAAGGCCATGTTTGGATGCAAAACATTATAGGTCACTTTTGAAGAAAAATTTGGAATATTTCTAAGTATGGAAAGTCAACCTTTTTCCCCCAACTTTGACTCAATTCAACTTTCAGCTCAAGCATTCATTTGTTTCCATTCTTTTTCCATTGCAAATCTTGTAATCTCATCTTTCTAAAGCATCAAGAATAATGCCTTAAGATCCCTTGAGCTGAGAATTCCATTGGATTGAACTTGGTAACTTGTAACTGAAGTTTCTTTATAAGTCAGAATTTGAAATTCATGTTTTGGCTTCTAAACATCAAATTAGCACGCGTTTGTGATCTAAACATGTTTAACCAAGTTACCAAAGTGGATTAGGGCCTTAAAACGCATGGATTGGCTGAGTTTTGATGCAAATCAGATCACACTTTGCTCGTGCATCAGGTTCACACGATTTCCCTTCAAACTTCATCATTTCACACGCTTGAACATTCCATTTGATTTCCTATAAATAGAGGGTCATCCCCCATTCATTTCCTCAAGCTTTGAGAGACAAAAAAACTCTGTCAAAACCTCACGCGAACTTCAAGTTTTTGAAATCAGTTTCTGAGATTCCAGCCTTTTCTTCCAAAATTCTTTACACATTCATCTTCCTTAAGCATCATACAAACTCTCCAGCACTTAAACCAAGCAAAACGAGCTATAATCCAAGCTACAGAAGTCTAATTTCAGAGCTTCTTTCTTGAACTTCGAAAAGGTAGAATTCTCCACCATTTGGATCCAAATAAAGCACTAACCTGTTCTACTCCTTATCCTTATTCTAGTGCTTCTTACAATTTTTAAATCCATTGAGAATTGAGAGAGAAATATCAAATTGAAGGTGCTCGCTATTTTCTGGGTTTTTGATTCATAACTCTTTGTATACTTTATATAAATTTGATGCGATGGTGGTGTTAGGATCATCTTGAAAAGACGAATCCAATGATACTGATCTGGGATCCAAATTTTTCTGTTTGAAAGATCTCACAAAATCTCCATTGCAGGGTGGCTGGAGGTTGAAGATGTTGACATGTCTCATCTCAGCCAATAATAGCGTGCCAAACGTTTTAATTTTATTGGATGCCTTTTTTCTGATCCCCTGCGCATCTTACTAAGGTCCATATCAAGCACAACGCATATGGTCCATCGGATTAGCTTACAAACGCGTTTTGACTATGATCTGATGGCCCATATCTTTTTGGTTTTATTTTATTTTCTGATTTTTATATTTTAATTGATTTAATTTTCAAAAATTCATAACTCTTTTATTTTTTATCCAAAAATTATGAAAAAATTTACAAAAATACTTTGAATTATTTCTTATCTCATGAATATTTTTTCATATTTTTATTTTTAAAATTGATATTTTTTATATTTTTTGCATTTGTTTGCTTTGTTTTAATTACCTTAAAAATAATTTCTGACATTTTTTAATTCTAAAAAATTTCATAAATATCATTTTACATATTTTTGAATTTTTTTGTAAATTTTATGGAATTTTATATTGATGTTTATTATTTTTGATCTATTTTCTATTTGTTTGAACAATTTTAATTAGGTTTAAAATAGTTTCCGACTTTTTAAAATTGCCAAAAATTTTATAAAAATATTTGAGTCCTTTTCTGATTTTTTTGTGGTCTTACTTAATTTATCTTGATTAATTTGAATATAGTTGATATTTTTCTTTCTTATTTCCATTTTAATACTTTTTTAAAACTTTTTTTAATGTATATATTAAATGCAATATTATTTTGTGATTATTTTCTGGCTGAACTTGGGTTGAATTTTGATCATGAACTTTATTATCATTGGATCCATGGTGTTGAATCTAACTCCATAAAAATGGATGAATGATTTTAATAATAGTTTGATTTAAATTTAATTCAAATATGATTTGTATATTCTTTCCCACCCCTCTTCATCTTGTGCCTTTCTTATTGCACTAAGTACTATTGGGGCATGATCTCTATATCATGTCTCAAGAGAAATGGTGCATAGATTGCTATTGACCGACCTCAAAATAGGTGCGACTTCTATATAAGTCCACTTACGATTGCTTAACATAACGCTAAATTCTGTCCCAATTCGAATAAATGATCATTCGTGGCCCAAACCTATGTTTGCAAGCCCAAGTATGTTAATTTGATCCCTTTGATCCAATAACCTTGAAATTCATTGTGTGGAGGCTTTGGTTCTACCAATCCTCTAATGGATCTACAAAACTTTTAGTCAACGCGGATCACTTAAATATCGTTGATCATTAAATGGTACTTTTGAGGATTCCAAATGGATGATATACTTGATAAAAAGCAAATGCAACTTGTTATGTGGAGGCTTTGGTTCTACAAATCCTCTAATGACTTCCAAATGCAAGTTTCAAGATGGTCATCCAACTAACCACTAATTATTAAATTGTTTTTACTTTATGTTTTTATTTTTATACTTCATGTACCATTTACTTTAAGCATTACATTTAATGTTATTTTTATTTTGCTCACTTGAGCATTTATATTCTTGTCATTTTATTTTGCTCACTTGAGCTTTTTTTTTTCAAGACATCTAATAATCAACATGAACCCTAAAAAAGGCTTTAATGATACTTGGACTATTAGGTTACTGTAACACCCGTAATTTAATTAATTAATAAATTAAATTATTCTTTTTGGATTATTTGTGTAGTTGGGTTATGATGATAGTCGATGTGTTGTTGTTATTGGATTTATTTATTCTATTAAGTTGTGGAATATTATTAGAATAATAATATTATTAGATATGGGCTTATTTTAAGGACTAGAAGTAGTAGAAAGGGGGTGTAGGAGTTTTAAGTCCATTAAGACATAATGAGAATTATAGGGTTATTATATTATTTTTTAGAAATAATAAGGAAAATAAGAAGCAGTAAGAAGAGAAAGAAATAAGGGTTGGAAGAGAACGTGAAAGTTGCAGAAAAGAAGGAAAAGAGGCAGAACGGAATTCAATCGGAAAAGTTATAGAGCATCCTTCAATCCAAGGTAAGGGTGGAGTTCTGACTCTATAATAGGGTTTATGATGAGTAGTATGTGGGATTAGATGTGAAAAGTTGTCTTGTTTATGATTGGAATGTATGTATTGTTGTATGATGAAGATCAATGATTTAGAGATGTGTAATGATGCCCTAATGCTGTATAGTTGATGTAGAAATATAGATTTATTATAATTGATGATTACCTATGATTAGAGGATTTTTTTAGGGCCTAAGGCATGGAAATCGCAGTGAAAACACAGTGAAATCGCAGAAAATATTCATGACAGAACATTATGAGTCGACCTCAAAGGCCATGTGTCGACACATGTAGGTTTTTGGACTCAGGATGAGTCGATACATATGATTATGCGTCGATACATGCAGTGTTGCAGACACAGGATTAGTCGATACAAGAGAATTACACATCGACTCATGCATGATTTTAACCTAGTACACGTTGACTCAAAATATTATGCGTCGACTCATCTAGTATGATTTTTGGCAGATTCGTTTCCAAAGGCTGTAACTTGAGTTTTCAGAATCTGTTTGAGGTGCCGTTTGAAGCGTTGACTAGATGGCGCAATGAGATTCATTCTTAAGGATTAAAATGAAGAATAAGGAGAATAATCCTAGTAACCCAAATTATGATTAGAGTTAGCTTCCCGCGTTAATCGCTATAATGATTTTGTGAAGTATGATGAGGATAAGATGATTATAGATTATTGCTTGGTTCATAACAGTAAGATTAATGATGATAATGATGTAGTATTACAGAATAATAATATGTAGAGGTTTAGTAATTATAGATAAGCCTTAGATGATTAATTAATTATAGGCTTTTTTCATGTTGTAGGCCTATGGCCAACGTTGCGAGATTGTCGATCTATCGTTGTATTGTTGTTGTGGATGAGTTGCTGTAAAATTATGTTGATGAATTACGTTGATAAAATTATGTTGATGAATTATGCGATGAATTATGTTGATGAATTATGTTGATGAATAATATTGATGAATTTTGTTGAGATGCCTCTAATAATTGACAGCTATTAGGATGTAGGCTTCTTACCAACGATGATGTTATGTTGAGATGTGGTTAATTGTGGTTGTTGTTACTACATTCATGATTGTGTCGCATACATTGCATATTAAGATGGAGCTGATGCTCGTTAAGATGGCCTGTATTGGCGAATATTAATATGAAGGCTTATGCCTTGTTGATGCCTCTATTTATTGGAAATTATTTTGAGATGGGAGTTCTTCTCCAATGGTACCACATGCATTTTCATAGTATTGAGTCGAATTATATGATTTCATAAAGAAGTTGTGTATTGATGCGGTAAAAGTGTACATTGTTGGTATTTTGTTGCGATTATTGTTGTTTATAAGATGAGAAGTGGTGATATTATGTGATCTAATTTAATATATTATTTACCATATGTTTTGTTATATTGTTAGATATCTCACCCCTTCGGTTTGAATGTTACCCTTACGTTGGTAACGTGCAGGTAATCTAGAGTGAAGGCAGTATACCTTCAGTAGTTCGAGTCGGTGTCATTGCTCTGATACGTAACAGTCAAGGGGATGAACGTTTGTTGCTTTTAAATATTGATTATTTCAGTTGTTGAACTTTAATTTGATTGTTGCTAAGTATGCTTTATTTTGAAGTTGCATTAACGATGGAAAAAGATGTTATTATGATTCCGCTGTGTCGTTGTTCAAGTTTTTGAATTAAGAGATTAAATTATTCTGCGGTCGGTTCATCCAAAGTTTTAAAGTGTTATGTATCCATGTTGAATGCAATGTGTCTTTAAGTTGAATTTGTGGCTTCCTGATTCAGTTGTATGAATTTTAAAACTATGATTTACATTTATAATTTTCCGGGTAGAATTGGGGTGTTACAAAGTTGGTATCAGAGCAAAAGTTTGGTCCGTCCGACCAAGTTGTAGAGTCGTAGTTGTCTAACGATCGAGTATTGTTAATTTGAGTTCTAACCGTTGTTTATGTTGTAGTGATAACTTGAGATGACTGGAAGGAATGATGTTGCACTTGCCGCTACTTTAGAAGCAATGGCACATGCGATGGATAATCAGCCGAATGTTGACGGGGATGCTGGATCTCGTAGTTTGGCGACTTTCCAGAGAGAGAATTCGCCTACCTTCAAGGGAAAGTATGATCCTGACGGAGCATTGGATTAGTTGAAAGAGATTGAGAGAATCTTTCGTGTGATGGACTGCACTCCAGCACAAAAGTTTCGATATGGTACTCATATGCTTGATGTCGAAGCTGATGACTGGTGGCTAGAGACTTGTCAGAAATTAGAAGTTGCGGGTGAAAATGTCACTTGGGCTGTGTTCCGTAGGGAATTTCTGAGGAAGTATTTTCCTGAAGACGTCCATGGTAAGAAGGAGATTGAGTTCCTTGAGCTGAAGCAAGGGAATATGTCATTTGTTGAGTATGCTACAAAGTTTGCTGAGTTGGCTAAGTTTTATATGCACTACGGTGAGGTAGATGCTGAGTTTTCAAAGTGCATCAAGTTTGATAATGGGTTGCGCCCAGAGATCAAGAAGAAAGTTGGATACCAGAAATTTTGTGTCTTTGCTGATCTACTTAATAGTATTAGAATCTATGAAGAGGATAGTAATGTCCATTACAAGATTATCAATGAGAAGAGAGGTAAGCAACAGCAGAATCGTGGTAAGCCTTATGATACCCCAGCAAGTAAACGTAAACAGAAAGCTGCTCAGGGTCATAGGACTAGTGGGGGAGATGCTCCTGCTGGTGTGGTTTGTTTTAAATGTGAAAAACCTGGGCATAAGAGTAATGTGTGTACTACTGAGGTAAAGATGTGTTTCCGTTGTGGTAAGGCTGGACATGTTATATCTGAGTGCAAGCATTAGGATGTGATTTGTTTCAATTGTAGTGAAGAAGGGCACATTGGTAGTCAGTGTCAGAAACCAAAGAGGGTGCAGATAAGTAGTAAAGTGTTTGCTTTGGTTGAGGGTCAAACAGCTGCTAAGGATAGACTTATCAGAGGTACATGTTTCATTAATAGTAGTCCTTTAATAACTATTATTGATACCGGTGTTACTCATTGCTTTATTGTTGCTGATTATGTTGAAAGACTGGGTCTTATGTTGTCTTCTATAAATGGAGAAATGGTCATCAACACTCCAGCCAAGGGGTCGGTGACTACTTCTTTTATGTGCTTAAATTGTCCCTTGTCGATCTTTTATAGAGACTTTGTTATTGATTTGGTTTGTTTTCCTTTAAGAGGGTTGGATGTGATTTTGGGTATGAACTGGTTAGAGCATAACTACGTTCATATTAACTGTTATGACAAGTCTGGGAGGTTTTCTACTCCTAAAGAAGAGGAAGGTAGTTTGTTGTCTGCTAGACAATTGAGAAAGCTGATGCAAGAAGAAGCACATATGTTCTCGTTGATGGCGTCGCTATCTATAGAGACTCAAGCTATAATTGAGGAATTGCATGTGGTGTGTGAATTTCCTGAAGTTTTCCCTAATGAAATTCCTGATGTACCGCCGGAGAATGAAGTTGAATTAGCTATTGATCTTGTACCTGGTACCAGACTTGTGTCTATGGCACCATACATGATGTCTGCTTCCAAATTTTCAGAGTTTAAGAAGCAATTGGAAGAGTTACTTGAAAATAAGTTTGTCAGACCATGTGTATCGTCGTGGGGAGCTCCAGTGTTGTTGGTAAAGAAGAAAGATGGAAGTATGAGATTTTGTGTTGATTATAGACAATTGAATAAAGTGACGATTAAGAACAAGCATCCACTTCCAAGAATAGATGACTTGATGGATAAATTGGTGGATGCTCGTGTGTTTAGTAAGATTGATTTGAGGTCGGGTTACCATCATATTAAGGTGAAGGATGAAGATATCCAGAAGATGGCTTTCATAACGCGCTATGGAAATTATGAGTATTCGGTGATGCCTTTCGGTGTTACTAATGCGCCGGGGGTATTCATGGAGTACATGAATCGTATCTTTCATACTTATTTGGGTCGGTTCGTGGTGGTGTTTATTGATGATATTTTGATTTAATCTAAGTCAGAAGAAGAGCATGCAGAACACTTAAGAGTAGTATTGCAAGTTTTAAAAGAAAAGAAGTTGTATGTAAAGCTGTCCAAGTGTGAATTCTGGTTAAAGGAGGTTAGTTTTCTTGGTCATGTAATCTCAGGTAGTGGCATTGTTGTAGATCCATCGAAGCTTGATGCGGTGTTGCAATGGGAAACTCCAAAGTCAGCTACTCAGATTAGAAGCTTTTTGGGATTAACTGGTTATTATTAAGGTTTATCGAAGGTTTTTCTACGTTGGCACTTTTGTTGACTAAGTTGACTTGTATAGGTAGAGCTTTTGTATGGGATATTCACTGTGAAGAAAGTTTTACATAATTGAAGAAGATATTGATGTCGGCTTCGATTTTGACGTTACCTAATCCAGGAGAGCCTTTTGTGGTATAATGTGATGCTTCTAAGATGGGTTTAGGAGGTGTGCTTATGAAGAGTGATAAGGTAGTTTCTTATGCATCAAGGCAGTTGAGGACTCATGAGAAGAACTATCCTACGCATGATTTGGAGCTTGCTGCAGTTGTCTTTGTGTTGAAGATTTTGAGGCATTATCTTTATGGTTCTATATTTGAAGTGTTTAGTGACCATAAGAGCTTAAAGTATTTATTCGATCAGAAGGAGCTGAATATGAGGCAACAAAGATGGTTGGAATTGTTAAAGGATTATGATTTCGGTTTGAATTATCATCCAGGAAAAGAGAATGTGGTAGCTGATGCGTTGAGTCGAAACACTTTACATATGTAGGCAAATGATGGTTAAAGAGTTGGATTTAATTGAACAGTTCATAAATATGAGCTTAGTTTGCGAGATGACACTGCAAAGTGTTATGTTATGTATGTTGAAGATTAATAATGAATTTCTAGACAGTATCAAAGAAGCTCAGAAGTTGCATTTCAAACTGGTAGATTCGATGGTTGGGATCGATCAGTCTGAGAATAATGATTTTAAGTTATATGTGCAAGGTGTATTGAGATTTCGTAACCGGATTTGTATTCCTAATGATGCTGAGATGAAGAAAGTGATACTTGAAGAGAGTCATAGAAGTAAGTTGAGTATTCATCCAGGAGCTACAAATATGTATCAAGATTTAAAAGGTTTGTTTTGGTGGCCTGAAATGAAGAGTTGTATGGCTCGTTTGTGTATGCATCTTTGAGTTGTCAGAATTCGAAAGTTGAACATCAGAAGCCTGCAGGGTTGATGAAACCGTTAGAAGTTCCAGAATGGAAATGGGATAGCATTTCGATGGGCTTTGTGAAGGGGTTACCTAATACTTTACGAGGTCATGATTTGATTTGGGTTATTGTTGATAGGCTTACAAAGTCGGATCATTTTATTCCTATTAACATAAGTTTTCTAGTGTCGAAGTTGACTGAGATTTACACTAGTGTAATCGTGAAGCTATATGGTGTTCCTTTGTGCATTGTTTCAGATAGAGATCCGAGGTTTACTTCTGATTTTTGGAAGAGTTTTCAAGAAGCGTTGGGTTCTAAGTTGATGTTTAGTTCGGCGTATCATCCTCATACATATGGTCAGGTTGAACGGACTATTCAATCGTTGGAAGATTTGTTGAGGGCATGTGTTCTTGAGCAGGGAGGTTCGTGGGATACTTACCTTCTGTTGATAAAGTTCACTTATAATAAGAGTTACCATTCTAGTATCGGGATGGCACCCTTTGAAGTGTTGTATGGTCGAAGATGTAGAACTCCTTTATGTTGGCATGGATCTGGAGAAAGGGTGGTACTTGGACCTGAACTTGTTTGTGAGACTACTGAGAAGGTGAAGTTGATTCGAGAAAAGATGAAAGCTTCTCAAAGTAGACAGAAGAGTTATCATGAAAAGCGAAGGAAAGATTTATAATTTCAAGCGGGTGACCATGTGTTTTTGAGAGTCACACCTGTGACTGGTGTTGGACGAGCATTGAAGTCTAAGAAGCTCACTTCTCATTTTATTGGACCATATCAGATTTCAGAGAGAGTGGGGAATGTTTCTTATAGAGTGGCTTTAATGCCTAATATTTAGAATTTGCATGATGTGTTTCATATGTCACATCTTTGAAAGTATATTTCAGATCCATCTCATGTGATTCATATGGATGATATGCAAGTACGGGATAACCTTACGATGGAGACGATGCCTGTACGGATCACGGATCATGAAATAAAGACTCTGAGGGGAAAAGAGATTGCTTTGGTTAAAGTGGTTTGGCTAGGAGCTGCCGGAGAAAGCATGACTTGGGAGTTGGAGAGCAAGATGCGGGACTTCTATCCTGAGTTGTTTGATTAAGGTAAATTTTCGAGGACGAAATATTCTAAGTGGGGGAGAGTTGTAACGCCCATAATTTAATTAATTATTTAATTAATTTATTATTTTTGGATTATTTGTGAAGTTCAGTTATGATGATAGTTGATGAGTTGTTGTTATTGGATTTATTTATTCTATTAAGTTGTGGAATAATATTAGAATAATAATATTATTTAATGTGAGCTTATTTTAAGGACTATAAGTAGTAGAAAGGGGGTGTAGGGGTTTTAAGCCCATTAAGACATAATGAGAATTATAGGGTTATTATATTATTTTTTAGAAATAATAAGGAAAATAAGAAGCAGTAAGAAGAGAAAGAAATAAGGGTTGGAAGAGAACGTGAAAGTTGCAGAAAAGAAGGAAAAGAGGCAGAACAGAATTCAATCGGAAAAGTTATAGAGCAACCTTCAATCCAAGGTAAGGGTGGGGTTATGACTCTATAATAGTGTTTATGATGAGTAGTATGTGGGATTAGATGTGAAAAGTTGTCTTGTTTATGATTGGAATGTATATATTGTTGTATGATGAAGATCAATGATTTAGAGATGAATAATGATGCCCTAATGCTGTATAACTGATGTAGAAATATAGAATTATTATAATTGATGATTACATATGATTAGAGGATGTTTTTAGGGCCTAAGCCATGGAAATCATAGTGAAAACATAGTGAAATCGCAGAAAATATTCATGACAGAACAATATGAGTCGACCTCAAAGGCCATGCGTCGACACATGCAAAATTTTAGACTCAGGATGAGTCAATACATAGGATTATGCATCGATACATGCAGTGTTGTAGACTCAGGATGAGTCTATACAAGAGGATTACGCGTCTACTCATGCGGGATTTTAACCCAGTACGCGTCGACTCAAAACGTTATGCGTCGACTCATGTAATCTGATTTTTGGCAGATTCGTTTCCAAAGGATGTAACTTGAGTTTTCGGACTCTGTTTTAGGTGTCGTTTGAAGCGCTGACTAGATGAAGCGATGAGCTTCATTCTTAAAGATTAAAATGAAGAATAATGAGAATAATTATAGTAACCCAAATTAGGATTAGAGTTAGGTTCTCGCATTAATCGCTATAATGATTTTGTGAAGTATGACGAGGATAAGATGACTATAGATTATTGCTTGGTTCATAATAGTAAGATTATTGATGATAATGATGTAGTATTATAGAATAATACTATGTATAGGTTTAGTAATTAGAGATAAGCCTTAGATGATTAATTAATTAATTATAGGCTTTTTTTCATGTTGTAGGCCTATGGCCAATGTTGCGGGATTGTCGATCTATCGTTGTATTGTTGTTGTGGTCGAGTTGCTGTAAAATTATGTTGATGAATTACGTTGATAAAATTATGTTGATGAATTATGCGATGAATTATGTTGATGAATTATGTTGATGAATAATGTTGATAAATGATATTGAGATGCCTCTAATAATTGGCAGCTATTAAGATGTAGGCTTATGGCCAACAATGATGTTGTGTTGAGATGTGGTTAATTGTGGTTGTTGTTACTACATTCATGATTGTGTCGCATACATTGGATATCAAGATGGAGCTGATGCTCATTAAGATGGCCTGTATTGGCGAATATTAAGATGAAGGCTTATGCCTTGTTGATGCCTCTATTTATTTCCAATTATTTTGAGATGAGAGTTCTGCTCCAATGGTACCACATGCATTTGCATAATATTGAGTCGCATTATATGATTGCATAAAGAAGTTGTGTATTGATGCGATAAAAGTGTACATTATTGGTATTCTGTTGCCATTATTGTTGTTTATAAGATGAGAAGTGGTAATATTATGTGATCTAATTTAATATATTATTTATCATATGTTTTATTATATTTTTAGATATCTCACCCATTTTGTTTGAATGTTACCCTTATGTTGGTAACGTGTAGGTAATCCAGAGTGAAGGCAGTATACCTTCGGTAGTTCGATTCGGTGTCATTGCTCTGATACGTAACACTCAGGGGGATGATCGCTTGTTGCTTTTAATTATTGATTATTTCAGTGGTTGAACTTTAATTTGATTGTTGCAAAGTATGTGTTATTTTGAAGTTGCTGTAACGATGGAAAAAGATGTTATTATGATTATGCTGCGTAGTTGTTCAAGTTGTTGAATTAAGAGATTAAATTATTCTGATGTCCGTTCATCCGGAGTTTTAAAGTGTTATGTATCCATGTTGAATGCAATGTGTCTTTAGGTTGAATTTGTGGCGTCCTAATTCAGTTGTATGAATTTTAAAACTCTGATTTAAATTCATAATTTTCTGGGTAGAATTGTGGTGTTACAGTTACTATCCTTGGCATTATGGATTATTGGACTTCTTGGACTTAGGATTAGAAACCTTGGCCTATATTGGAGACCTTATGACCTTAATTGATATTTTGTCTAGAGTTATTGAGGTTTACCTCAATTGGTAGTGGGAATGCATTGAGCATGTACTTGAACCCCAGGGTACAGGGTTCGATTCCCACGGAAGGCAAAAACTCTACTAGTGAGGGGGGTAGAGAAGACCGTGAGGTAATAGTGTCGGGAACGCTGAAGGCTCGGGCTGTTACACTTGTCAATCCTTGTAGTGATACAAACAACTATACTTCTATAATATGTAGTGAAGAGAGATATTTTCCACTTGGGTGTTGAGGGAGGCATTGTTGATTTTAAAATCCAAGCCATATCATCCACTTGGAGATGATGCAAATTCTCCTTTCTCATGATTGTGGGTAGTAAGCATGTTTTCCACAAGGACAATGACGGTGATGTCTCATCTCATAAAATTAACCATCACATTTGAGTTTTAAAGTTTTTAAAGAAGAACTAGGTGTACCCTGATACCCTATTGCACGAAAGGTGGTACATAGGCACTAAAGGTTCGCAACCACGGCGGGTGCAAAAAATCATAAAAACCAATTCTTTTCTCACCTCCACCATTTATTTTACATACAACATTTTATAGCCCAAATATACAAATTTTTCAAAGAGGTTCCTGCGGAGTACCGTAGATGTTTAGGGTGCTAATACCTTCCCTTTTCATAACCAACCCCCTTACCTAGAATATTTCCCCCTTATTTTTTGTGTTACTCGCTCTTTTCCCATTCCTTTGGAAACAATAAAGCGCGGTGGCGATTTTTATTTTTTTGATATGTATAAGTCTAGTCAATCCAATGGCTTAGTCTTAAGCATTTCTACCTCTACACAGTACCCATGATGGAAGAGTTCTCTAAGATACTAGGAATAAATGTTCTTTATCGGACACCTTTCACTGGTTTAGAAAAAGATCCACAACCTGAAGAAATTGCGGTAGCCTTACATCTGAAGCGGTCCGACATTGTATCTAATTGGGAAACAAGAAGTGGAGTCAAGGGTTTTATTGATAAATTTTTGTTGGAGAAGGCTCGGATTTTCCTGGATGCTATGAGTTTTCAGGCTTTCGAGGAAATCCTGGCTTTGTTGATCTATGGTTTGGTGCTATTCCCTAATTCGGACCAACTCATAGATGTGAATGTTATCAAAATTTTCCTCACTCGTAACCCTGTGCCTAATTTGCTTGGAGATATTTTACATTCCCTTCACACTCGTACTATGAGGAAGCGAGGGACTCTTATGTGTTGCATACCTTTGCTATCCAGGTGGTTTATTTTGTACCTTCCCCGATCATTAGTGAAGAATGAACAAGGTTTGAGGTGGTCTCATAGGATGATGTCGCTCTCTCATTCAGATATCTGTTGGTGTTCCCGATCTCTGGAAAATGTTACTATCATTGACCGTTGTGCAGAATTCCCTAATGTTCCACTCGTTGGAATTAGGGGAGGAATTACCTACAACCATTCTCTAGCTTTACGCTAATTTGATTATGCTCAAAGAGATGGTCCTCATGACATGCTTATCCAGGGTTTTGTATTCGATCACGAGAAAGATTTTCAAGGTTATCGTCAAAGGTTTATACGTGTTTGAGGCATGGTAAACAAGATTGATATTAATACTTTAGGAAAAAATAATTCCATCCCTTTGGAGCCCTACCTCAAATGGGTATGAACTCGCACTCAAAACCTCAAGATGCAATATCCATTTGTTTTACCGGTGATCATAAAGCCTATTGTCGAATGAGACGTTTCTCGCACCATCCTCCATCCAGACATGCCCAATGACCTCGAAGAATTTCAGAAGTCCTAGATTCAACTCAAGGAAGAATGGGACACCTTTGAAGCTCAATTCTATGCAAGTGAAAAGAAAGTGTTGGAGCTCACAAAGAAACTTCACGAGGAGCAAAGCCTTAATACATACATCGACACAAAAAGGAAGCGTATGTGGGAGACTTGAGTCTTAGATTTTAGGAGTTCATATTGTTGTCTCTTTGAGACCCTTTTTCTTTTCATTGTAAGCCTAAGAAGCGGTTGCAATCTTGAACTTACTAATAAAAATATTTGTTTTTGTTTCTTCTCGGTTAGCAAATTTAAATCTCTTAAGATCCTTGAAAACATTGCATCCACATATCATGCCTCATTTCATAAACCGGTTTTCTAATACATGTTTCCTCATCTATTTACTGTTTATTTCAGTATAAGATGGCGCTCAAACAAACTGTCAAGGATCTCCAAACTCAGCATGCACAATTTTAAGAGACTCTTCTGAATCTGGCCAAAGGGAAAAACGAGATGATGGCACTCCTCACCCAAGAAAAAGAAGACTAAAAAGTCAACTATCATCCCCAATATGGGGAGAAGATTCAAAGCTCCTGCTCGACTGGTTAAAGCGTATGATGTTTCCTATAAGGAAGAAGACAACCAAGAGGAGGATGGAAGAAGTGTCAGGGGTGAATGAAACGACCTGGCGGAACCGTCATCTCGTAACGAGACATCAATGAAGTCGCCACCAAACGTCTTTTATCCCGCCGAAGGGGAAAGGAAAACATCGATAAAATCATGAAGAGGGAGAAATCACGGTCTTTCGATCGAGATATCGGGTAAGGGAGTCCGTTACGCGAGGGGAAGGTGTTAGCACCCCACGTTCCTGTAGTACTCTACAATATCCACTCTTGTTGTCTAATCTAATGGGTGTGGTCAAAACCTATGTCTATGGCTTAAAGCTGAAAAGGGAATGCATGCGAAAAAGAAAATAATGGGAAAATAAAAGTTATGCTCGGTTGGGCCCTACCCCTTTGCCTACGTATCCCTTTTAAGGAATCAGAGCAACCGTAGTTCGGCTTATATATTTTGGTTGGTTTGTGTTTTTTTAGTTAAGACAACAAAAACAGTCAAGATGGAAAAACATCAAATAAAATAATCAAACAAATGAGATGGTAAAACATAGACTAAATAATAACACAATAACGTGTCAAAGATGGCGAAATATCAAATGATAAAACATCAAATGATAAAACATCACACCTAATAATGACATTGAGAGTCAAAATAGTATAACATACATGTTCGATGGTGAAAACATCGGCTAAAATATAACAAGATATCATGGTAAATATGGTGAAACATCGATAAAATGGATAACAAAATATCACACCTAACAATGATATTGGGAATCAAAGTAGGATAACAAACATGTGCGATGGCGAAACATCGGCTTCAAACAAATGTGAGATGGCGAAACATCGACTAAGAGATTACAAGGCATCATGGTAAAGATGGCAAAACATCAATAAAACGGATAACAAAATATCACACCTAACAATGATATTGAGAATCAAAGTAGGATAACAAATAGGTGCGATGGCTAAACATCGGCATCAAACAAATGTGTGATGGCAAAACATCGGCTAAACCATATTTGAAAACAAAGCCAAGAGGTACACAAACAGATAAGATTGATTTGTATCTTTTACCTTGAAGAAGGGTTTGAGCTTATTAGAAGTGTTTTATGATTTTCCAAGAAAACAATTTTTGTTTTAAGATGCAAAATGCAAAGAAAGGAAAAACAAACTAAAGGAAACTAGCCTAGCACTATCCCTAGTGTTATCATACAATGATTGACCCTAAGGTTGAGGATAAAGGAAAATCCTACCCTATGTTAGCATAAATGGATTCCCACCTTAATTAACATGTTAAAGGAAACTTAACAGAACTATCCTATAGGGAACATGCAATGAGAGTGAAGTCGTGATCTCAATTTCTAAATTGAGTGACTCATCGATCAATAATTAATGAAGAAAAGCAATAAACATCCTATAGGGAACATGCACTGAGAGCGAAGTTGTGATCTCAATTTCTAAATTGAGTGACTCATCGATCAACAATTAATGAAGAAAAGCAATAAACATCCTATAGGGAACATGCAATGAGAGCGAAGTCGTGATCTCAATTTATAAATTGAGTGACTCATCGATCAAAAGCAAACATAACACATGTATCAAACAAGAAAAACAGAGGGCCTCCTGACATATATCAGCAATAGAGGTCCCATCATGCAATCATAGAACTATGCAAAATGAAAATGGAAGAAAGAAAATAGTGCAATACCAAACGGATAACTATCCGTAGAAACTGAGCAAGAATAAAAGAAACCCAGAGAACTTCAAGCAAGCTGGCATCAGCAGACAAATCAAGTCAGGAATTACTTCATCAGGATGCAAGTAATGAGATTATCATATATGAACAAATCCCATGGGCAATGTATAGCATTCACAATCACATGTATATATCCTGCATAGACTATCAAATATGCTAAACACAAGAGCAGTGCCAATATAATAAATTGTGTCCCACAAATAAAGTGAAACACAATATCCCTAAGTTAAGACTGGAAAGCTTTTCTCAAAGTACCTCGCACATTCAATAGCCAAGTTAGTATTCCCATAAATAGAGTGATGATTCACATAAGGGATGTATGATACCATGATGAAATGAGAAAACATGATAGCAACTATCAAACATTAGTCATGATAGACCAAAAGAAACAGGCATATGCACAATTAGGTCAAAAATTAGAGGGATGTTGCTCCTTTCTATCACCATGTTGAATTGACAATTGAATACCAATCAAGGATAATAGGAGCTTGATAAGAATACAATCAAAGACCATAAAGGTCAGTAAAAAACATAATTCAATCATGCACAATTAATTCATCACAGCTCACAAGCATAATGGAAGAGGAATTCCACACAGTGCATCAAAAAAGGTTCAAACATTCAAACATGGGGCATTTAGTGAAATGACTTGAGTTTGTTTGGATGAACATATTCAACATGATCATTAGGTGCCCAATCATATGCATTACTAAAGTTCATTGGCCATCAAACTAATTGCAATAAGATATGCAACATTAATTGGGTACCTTCACTTCAAAAATACATCAAAAATAGAAACAAGGATCAATAATTCAAACCAAAAAAATCTTAGTATCTTTGAAGTGTGTAGAAGTCAGAAAGAAAGCTTTAAGTTCATGAATGATTGAGGAGGAGATGAAATGAGGCCCAAAGTTCAAAACTAGTTGGCCAAACTAACAAAACTAGACAAGTTTCCAAAATAATTCATGGAAAAATATCAAACAAAGTCAAATAATTCAAAAGAAATGGTTTTCAGATCCTCATTGCATTCATGAACCATAATCAAGACCTAAGTTCCATTGAAAATCTAGGGCATAGTGCTTTTGAAAAATAAACTTGCACAATAAGCAACAAAACCCTAATTTTTGACTTTTAATCTTGAATATTGATTAGATAAGATCAAAATTCAAACAATTCAAACCAAGATCATGCAAATCACAAGGAAACCCTAAATGTCAGAAAACATATTTTTTCACATTTTTTGAATTAAAGAAAAGTCAAAAATAAAATCAAATTCAAACAATTAATCAATTAAACAAATATTCATATCTCAAAATAGAACTCAAATCAAAAATCAGAAAAAAATACACAACCAAAATTATATTCAAATATTAGAGTTAAAAACAAACTCCTTGATTTTTTTTGGAATTTTTGAATTAAAGGAAATATTAAAAATAAAAAATAAAACAAACAATTAACAATTAAACTATTATTAAAGGGGAAAAATGCAAACCCTAGCCAAAAGTCACAAAAAGGTCAAAATAAAAATATATTCAGATTCCATGATTAAAAACAGGCTTGCATGATTTTTCTAGGAGTTTTGAATTAATGGAAGTATTAAAATGAAAATTATAAAGCAAAAATTCAAAATAAACTTCTCAAAATTAAATTCATAATCAAAAATATAAAAAAAGCAAAACAAATTTCAGAATCAAATTCTACATCATTTTATGAGTCAAAAATATTTTTTTTGGAATTTTTTAGATCAAAGAACTATTAAAATAAAAATAAACTTTAAACAAACAATTAATTAAACTCATTAACTTTTAAACCAATCAAAACATTTTTAAAAATTCCAATAAAATTATACAAAATAGTAGAAATTATTTTGAACTTGTGATGATTTGGTCATAATTTTTAAAATTGTTTTGATCAAGAAAATAAATCAGAGAATCAATTGAAATTTAAATAACAAAAACAAGAACAAGGCCAATGAGATGATGCCACACGTCATCTTCAACCTCCAACTGAAGCAAAACTCTCGCTTCCATCAGTTCCGACATGCTCACTTTAGATCCATCAAATAAACACGATTCTCAACCAAAATCCATGAAATTAAGCTCAAATTAAAGCTAATGTATCATACTATATCATGCAATTCGAATCAAACTCAGAGATCAAGCATAGATCAAGAAATAAACTCTCAAAAACTGGAAAAACACATTGCAAACATTAAAACCAGAAACACAATTTCACCAAATCTGCTTGAATCAGATCTCAAATATACATCAATCCTAATGATTGGCCAGCTATAAACACAATGCACACCACAAGACACTTCAATTCATGCTCAAATAAAGGTTCGGATTCAGTGAGCATACCTGCAAAAGTGAAAAATAAATTCACTTGATGCCTCTGAAATCTAATAAGACACCCTTCCAAATAGCTTCCTTGTGCTCCAATGAAGGTGTTTGAGTGGAGAAATGAGGACTAGATCAAGAGAATTGAGCTACTCGATTCAAGTTGTAGACAAGAAAAATGAGAAAATTCTGAGGAGCTTCTTCCAATGCCGTTCCTGTGTCTGTGAAAGGAGAGCTTGAGCAACTTATATAGAGTGTTTGGAGTGAGGTTAGAGTGGTAATTCAAGCTAAGATTTGTTGGAGGGCAAAAGTGAATTTTCTGTCAAACCAAAACAAGTGTGATGGCCATTTGCGTTTTGCTTGGTATTCAGGCCATGCTTGCAGTCGTTTTGAGAAACAAAAGGAGAGTGTGAGTGAGAGAAAAAAGCGTGATGAGGTGAGTTGTCCTATTTTGCTCATGGGACTGATTTCCTTGAGTGAGAAGTTTCCCATTTTGCCAAAAATGTGAAAATGAGAGAGGCACCAGGTATGCACTTGGTTTGGCCTTTTTTGGTGAGTACATGAGGTGTCTAATTCGTGCCAAGCATGTTCAAGTGGACTATGAAATGATTTAATCAAAACTGAACCAAAACTTGAAAATTGCCATGGCCAAGCATACACCAAAAATCAGCTGACTTCCAACTGAGGCCATTTCAAATTGGCTCGTGCATTTTCCAAATTTCTTTGAGCCAATTAAAATTCCTATGATGAGCTTCACAATGATCTTTGATTCATCAAAAATGGTGGAGAAATGAAAGAGATGTGGACATTAGGATTCCTGGGCAAGTCAAGCCAACTTGCCCAAGACTGCGCGCGCGCTGGCCTGCCCATGTGCCTTCAAAAATCTGGTTTTGCCACCCAACTTCCTCAAACCACAAATTCCTCAATTTTAATCCAATTTGAGTGATTCCAAGTTTAATGAGAAGCTTTCATGGAAGATAACAAAATGCTCTTTTTAATTTTTCAAATTGAGGCTTGAGTCACAAGAAATTGATTCCTCAAAATGGCATGCCAAGTGTTTGATGAAATTACGCGTGTGACATGCCCAAGAGAAGTCATCTTGACACTTAGAATTTTTTTTAATTTTTTTTAAGTTTCTTCTTGAACAAGTTACACTCAAATTCACCATTTCTCATGATTCAAAGATGAATTTGGATATGGAATATGAAAAGAGGATGCTTAAATTGATGGTTGACCAAAAGTCCACTTGGTCAACTTCTGATTTTACTGACTTTGGTCAAAATGACCAATTTGCCCCTTTTGATCAATTGAATCATTTCCAATCCAAATTGAACCTCATTTTTTTCGATATTCAATGCTTAATAACATGTGGTGAATCATGGAAACAAGTTTGGGTGAAAAAGTCAGAGAAAACCCGATTAAATCCAAAACCCTAGTTTTGTACCATGTGCTAGGAGATAGCTTGATCAAGCTTCAAAAACTTAATTCCACTGGGCATCATGAGAGAATCTTTGATCAAATTTGATTCTAATGATGATAAGATAGTGATGCTTCATGAATTGGCTCATCTAGACCCCAACTACTTCAACTTGGACCAAACCCTAATTTTGGTTAATATCTTAGGAGACTGATGAACCATCTTCAAAACTTCAAATCTTCTGGGCATCCTGGCTAATTTCTTGTACAAATACCTTTAAAATACCAATGAGATGTTGTAGCTTCCAAATCAAAACTTGTACATTGATCAATAGCCTTGATCAGGCAATACCCTAATTTGACTGGTGAATCAAAAGAGAGATTCCTTTTATAAACAAACACCAACTTCAATCGTCTGATGATCCAAAGGGATGGATAAAACATATTGAGATATGCAATAACTTTTGAGCTTGAAAGATCCAGAAGATGATAAGGTTCTACTTGAGCAACTTGTCAATGCAATCAACCTTCAAGGCTTGAGGAAGACTTGATAACCAAAGTACTTTGATCCCATCACAATGTATGAATTCAATGGAATATGATATTCATGATGAAACATAAGCCTATATCAAGAGGGTAAATTTTGGGGTACAACAGTGAAGATGGAAACAATCAGGGTTACAAAGAAGAAGACTACTCCGATGAATAATACCTCCCCTCAAAGGACAAGTACAAGCTGTTATAAGACCGTCTCAAAGCTATGGAAACCTAGAAAGTGCCTAGATTAGATTTTGGAGGGCTAGGTCTGATCCCGGGGGTGGTCATCCCTCACAAATTCAAGGTCCTTATCTTTTCTAAATATGATGGAGTCTCTTGTCCCAAACTTCATCTGAAGTCGTATTTTTGAAAAATTCAACCACATACTATTGACAGGAAACTATGGGTTCATTTCTTCCAAGAAAGTTTGTCTGGTACTCAACTTGAATGGTTCTACCAGCTGGAAGGAACTAACATTCACACATGGGAAGACTTGGCTACTACTTTTTACAAGTTGTGTCAATATAATGCTGAACTTGCACCGACTCGTGTATAATTGCAAAACTTGTCCATGAGCTCGAATGAAGGGTTCAAGGAGTATGCCCAGAGGTGGGGAGACTTAGCTGGAAGCGTCCAACCTACCATGTCTGATCAAGAATTAGTTGATATGTTCATGGGTACTCTGACATGCCCATTCTTTAATCATCTGATTGTGAGTTCTTCATCTGGCTTTACTTAGCTAATTCTAACCGAAGAAAGACTTGAAAGTGGTATTAAGAGTGGGAAGATTATGATGGCTACATCTTCTAATGTTTTGAAGAAGCCCTTTTTTGGTAAAAAAGTAACCAATGTCATCTATGACCAGAAGAGTCATTGTAAAAATGACTGCCATCAGTCTGTGGGAGCGGTGTTGATCTCTAATCCAGCGCCTGTTCAACAATCACAACAAGGCAATCACCGAAGGTTAGACGCTCCATCAAGGCAGTTTACCAAGATCGGCATACCTTTATCTCAAGCATTACAACATTTGTTAAAGGCTAAAATCATTTCACCGCGGGATCCTCCTAAGAATTCCAACACATCCTCTCCAAAGTACAACCCAAATGCGAGGTGTGCTTATCATTCGAACAGTCCTGGGCATGACACCAACAACTGATGGGCCCTGAAAAACAAAATTCAAGACATGATTGATAACAAGGAAATTGAGTTCGACCCTCCAAAGACTCCGAACATGATTACTGCACCTATGCCTAAGCATGACAAAGGCATAAGTTATATTGAATATGTTTTGTATGTTACCTCTGTAAATGATGTGGTTACTCCTCTCTCAACAGTCAAGAAGAATTTGTTACAAGCCGATTTATTTCCGGGTTGTGTTAAATAATGTTATTGTTGTGCAGTTCAACCCAATGGTTGCGAGTTACTAAAGGAAGGCATGCAACGCTTGATGGATGAATATGTATTTTGATTGAGAAAGTTTCGTATGCTGAGAATTTATGCCGAGATTTGTTTGTCATATTTGGTACTCTATTTAGGATCACTTCCAAGGGTCCTATAAGGATTAGTGCCAATCCAAAAGTCGCTCCTTTAATCATTACAACACCTGGACCCGTCCCATATTCCTCGAAGAAGGCTATTCCATGGAATTATGGGTCTGACGTCTATTACCACAGAATTAAACAAGTGTTATCTGACGAAGATGATGGAGAGGATGATCCCAATATTGTGGGGACCAGCAAAATTACTAAAAGCAGAAGGGTTTTCTCCCCTAAAATCTTTCTACATGTTGAAGTCACAGTTACCAAGACAATTGTCGAGGCTCGAGGCAAAGAGCCAATGGTAGAGCCTGCCCAGATAGAGGCGCCAAAAGAAGCTACAGTCAAGGACACCTCTGGACAAGAGTTGGAAGAGGTTTTGAAAATCATTCGCAAGAGCGACTATAAAATCGTTGAACTGCTACGTCATACCCCATCTAAAATCTCCATGCTATCTTTACTACTGTGTTTTGAAGCTCATGCGTAGGCTTTAGTAAAATTCTTGAAGACTTCTCATGTGTCGCCTGACCAATTTGGAAGTTATGTAGTGAGTTTAACAACTGAAAATGGATTAGACTTCTCTGATGCTGACCTGACTCCAGAGGGGAGAAATCATAATAGGGTCATGTATGTCTCCATTGAATGCAGAGGCACTATGTTGGCGCATGTGTTAGTTGATACTGGTTCTTCTCTCAATGTTCTGCCAAAGGGCGCTCTTGACATATTGGATTGTGAAGGGGTTGTGCTGAAACCGAGTGACATCATAGTCCGAGCCTTTGACGAGTCTAAAAGAATGGTACACGGAGACGTGGATCTTCCTATCAAAGTGGGTACGCAGATCTTTGAATCCACCTTCTATGTGATGAACATCTGGACAACTTATTCTTGTTTGTTGGGACGCCCATAGATCAATGGGGCAGGCGTTGTTACCTCCATCTTACACCAGAAATTAAAGTATCCTGTGAAAGAGAAGATAGTTACTGTCTGCGGAGAAGAGGAGTACACGATCAGCCATCTGAATTCATTCTGGTATATAGAAATTGACGGTGAATTCATTGAGACTCCCTGCCAAGCTTTTGAAGTTATTTCCCCTGCTGCTGCTGAAGATGTTTCTGCCATTCCAAATACTACTAGAATTCCCCACAAGATGGCATATTTGAAAGATGCCAAAGATACTATAGAGCAAGGTTGTTATACTATTTGGGGTCAGCTTCCTGATATCCCTTACAAATCTGACAAGTTTGGTTTGGGCTTTACTGTAGAAATTTAAAGGGTTGTTCGTCGCACTCGAGCTAGAAGACATTCATTTCGTGTCAACAACAACGAAATCGATGCTATAGAAGATGATGACAATGATTATGATTTTGGCAGTTGGATCTTTCCTACCAGGGGAAACAGACTCAACAATTGGAAGGCAGAAGACATTATCTTTATCTTCTTTAATTAGGAGTAATAGCTATTTCTGTTTTATTGATTTAAGAAGTTTGGTTATGTAATTTCTTTTAAAAAAATGACTTTAAACCTTGTGTCTTTCCTGGGGTACAATGGTTCATTTGTTGAGGGTTGTCATTTCATATGTCATATTTTCATTTAAAGAAAACATTGGACGTTTTGCATTCAAATTTTGTGCTCTCTGTCTTTCTTTTACTTTATTGCACTTTCAAATAGCTATATGTTCTTACACACACCCACACACTATATTGCAGATCCCCATCCACTCTGGGTCTCGTTGATAATGATTATGTTATTATCGTGTATGACTTTGAAAATCCGATTTACCAAGCTGAGGACGAAGGTGATGAAGATTGTGAAATACCTGGATAACTTTCCAGAATCTTAATACAAGAATAAAAGGCTATCGAGCCGCACGAAGAGCCGATCGAAGTGGTAAACTTGGGTTCTGAGATAGACAGAAAAGAGGTCAAGATAGGCGCCAACTTAGAGGGAAGTGTCAAGAATAGATTGATTCAGATGTTGCACGACTATGTTGAGATATTTGCTTGGTCATACGAAGACATGCCTGGGCTCGATACTGATATTGTTCACCATATGCCAATGAGAGAGGGTTTTTCTTTGATTAAACAGAAAGTCTGTCGCATGCGTCCTGAGAAGTCAAAGAAAATCAAAGCCGAGGTTATGAAAAAATTCAATGCAAGTTTCTTGGCAGTGATGGCATATCCTTAATGGGTGGCTAATGTTGTTCTAGTACAAAATAAAGATGGCAAGGTACGTATTTGTGTAGATTAAAGAGATCTGAACAGGGCGAGCCCCAAAGATGACTTCTCGCTGCCACATATTGACATCTTTGTCGACAACACTGCTCAGCATAAGGTATTCTCTTTCATGGATGGTTTCTCAGGTTATAATCATATCAAGATGGCGCCTGAATACATGGCGAAAACTACCTTCATCACACAATGGGGCACTTTCTATTACAAGGTTATGCCTTTTGGGTTGAAGAACACCGGGGTAACTTATCAGTGTGCCATGGTATCCTTATTTCATGACATATTTCATCATGAGATGGAAGTCTACGTTGATGACATGATAGAAAGGTCACAGACTAAAGAAGAACATCTTAATCATCTGCATAAGTTATTTGAAAGCTTGAAGAAGTACAAACTAAGGCTAAATCCAAACAAATTCACTTTTGTAGTGAGATTCAGTAAAATCTTGGGTTTCGTCGTCAATGGTAAAGCTATTGAAGTTGACCCCGCAAAAGTTAAAGATATTCAAGAAATGTCGGCTCCCCGTACTGAGAAAGAGGTCAGAGGTTTCTTAAGATGACTGAATTACATTACCCGATTCATTTCTCATTTGATTGCTACCTGTGAGCCAATCTTTAATTTGTTGAAGAAAGATCAAGTAGTAAAATGGAACGACGACTGTCAAATAGCCTTTGATAAAATCAAGGAGTACTTACCAGAACCTTCGATTCTGATTCCACTAGTTGAAGGAAAAACTTTAATCATGTACCTAACAGTGCTAGAGAATTCAATGGGGTGTGTACTGGGGCAGCATGACGAGTCTGGTCGAAACGAGCATTCAATGTACTACCTTAGCAATAAGTTTACAAACTGAGAAACAAGATATCCACTGCTCGATAAAACTTGTTGTGCTTTGGCATGGGCTGCTCGCTGACTAAGACAGTATATGTTGACCCATACTAATTTATTGATCTCTAAAATGGATCCCATCAAGTACATATTCAAGAGGTCAGCTCTCTCCGGAAGAATAGCCTGATGGAAAATGGTTTTAACAGAATATGACATTCAATACACCACTCAAAAGGCAATCAAAGGAAGTATACTGGCAGATTATTTGGTGCATCAAGCTGTAGACGACTATCAGTCTATGCATTTCGAATTCCCAGATGAGAACATTATGCTAGTTACGGATTATGAAGAGCCTGGACCGTATGAAGGACCTGAGCTAGGATCCCGATGGACTATGGTTTTCGATGGAGCTTCTAACACGCTTGGTAATGGGATCGGTGCTGTAATTATCTCTCCCCAGTATTGTCACACACCCTTCACTGCCAAACTTTACTTTGACTGCACCAATAATATGGCTGAATATGAAGCATGCATCATGGGTATTAAAGTTGCTATTGACCTGAGAATCAAATTCCTGAGCGTATATGGGGATTCAGCCTTGGTACTCAGTCAGGTCAAGGGAGAATGGGATATGAAGCATCTAAATCTTATCCCTTAACGCGAACATGTGCTAACTTTGATTTCGTACTTTGAAGAGATTACTTATGAGCATATCCCAAGAGAAGAGAATCAACAGGTAGACACATTAGCTACCATGTCATCCATGTTCAACATTATATGGGACAATGAGGCTCCCAGAATTACCATTGAAAGATTAGATGAACTATCACATTGCTACGAAATTGATACTGATGGAGTAGAAGAATACCCTGAAGAAGCATCAATCAATAACAAGAAATTCCTACGGAGGTTCTCGGCTAAGTTCTTCTTGAGCAATGGAATTTTGTACAAGCATAATCATGATTCAACTTTGCTTCGATGTGTAGACAGGAAGGAGGCACAGAAAATTATGGAGGATATGCACGAAGGCATCTTTGGTACTCACTCCAGCAGACATACTATGGCTAAAAATATTCTGAGAGCGGGTTACTATTGGTCGACTATGGAAACCGACTGTCACCACCACTCGGGGACATGTCATAAGTTCCAGATCTATGCTGATAAAGTTCACATTCCTCTAGTACCCTTGAAATTCATGACTGCTCCTTGGCCATTCACAATGTGGGGTATTTATATGATCAGATAAATCAAGCCCACTGCTTCTAACGGACATCGCTTCATTCTCGTCGCCAATGATTACTTCACAAAATGGGTTGAAGCAGCCCCGTTCACCTCTGTTACCAAGAATGTGGTCGCCCGGTTCATAAAACATAACCTTATCTACCAGTATGGAATCCCCGAGAGAAACATCACGGACAATGGTACCAACCTCAACAACACTATGATAACTGAACTCTGCATACAGTTCAAGATCAAGCACCACAAGTCATCTTTGTAACGACCAAATATGAATGGTACAGTAGAATCTGCCAACAAGAATATTAATAAAATCATTTAAAATATGGTTGTGACTTACAAACGCTAGCACAAGATGTTACCATTGGCTCTTCATGGCTATCGCACTTCAACACAAACATCAATTGGGGAAACCCCATTCTATCTGGTCTATGGCATGGAAGCTTTCCTACTGGTCGAAGTTCAAATTTCTTCTCTGAGGATTATGAAAGATACAGACTTAGAAGAAGACGAGTGGATTCAGACCAGGCTAGACCAGTTGGATCTGATTGACAAAAATAGACTTGTGGATATCTGGGACGGTCAGATGTATCAGAAACGTATGATCAAGGCATTCAACAAGAAAATCAAGCATCCGGTATATCAGGATGGTGACTTGGTAATAAAGCGCATCATTTTACCGCAAGGTGATCCTAGGGGAAAATGGACTCCCACTTACGAAGGGCCATTTGTTGTCAAGAAAGTATTTTTGGGCAATGCTATGATACTGACCACCATGGATGGTGAAGATTTTCCATACCATGTGAATGTGAATATAGTCAAAAGATACTACGCATGAAAATGACCCACTAGGTTGATTGTCCTAGGCAAAAATAAGGGCATCCCGACAAACCAAAAGGGTTCGGGCAAAAATTAGGGATATATATAAAAGATTGTACACCCGGCAAATCAAAAACCTGAAAAGGAGGTTTGGGAAAAAAAGGGTATCCTGGTTGATTGAAAACCCGAAAGGGCGGTCAGGGCAAAAGTTATGGATTTAAAGAGTATGACTATGTCCCATTGGATCACTTACAGCAAGCTGTATTACCAAAGTCAAAATTTCAAATGGAACAGATCAGTTAAATCAACTTCTTCCGACAACAAGGGATGAGATGTTCGAAGACATATGGGGAATAACGGAGTTGGAACCCAACAGGATCATTTCCACATAGCTATATTTTTTTCTTTACTTTGTACTATTTCCGTTTCATGACAATTTCCTCTTACTAGGATTTATGTCTCTTTGTACAAAATTGCTTATTTATAGGCAAACTATCAATACAAATACACCCTAAAATTCAAATTTTTTTAATTTTTCTGTTTTGTTTGCAAAAACGTCCAATGACCTAAAATTGAATGAACATATGCATATGAACACGATTAACTGTTAACAAATATATGCATAAGAATAGGAATAAGCATTTACTCAAGACTCTAGGAGTTAGGATGACTTTCAAGCTGTCCACAAATCCCCACAGAGCCACTTCCATGAGATTATCCCCACAGAGTAATCTTCACAAATTCATCTTCAATAAAGATACATTCACCGCAATTTCCTCGGCAGATCGCTCTGGCAGATAAAGGAATATGATCTTTTTCCTGACAATATCACCAATCTACGGAGTTCCAATCAATATAGTTCATGGAAGTTCTTTTTCTCAACTGAGTTTATTCCCTTGAAACTATAAAACCCACTGGAGATTTCTTCTCTCCAGCAGAGCTTGTTTCCTCAGCAGAGTATTTCTCTATCGATAGGGTTTATTTCCCCAACAAGGTTTATTTCCCCAACAGATTACAGTCTCCCCATCTTGAGTATATTCCTCAAATGGCTACGAATCACCGACAATATTCCTCTCCCCAATAAAGTCGCCACTATCCCCAGAGAGTTGCTATAAAACCTGGAACTGGACCAGATATCAGTCAACTTTATCCTCCCAGACGAGTTAGAAGGTTATCCATCTCTTTTATTCCCAATCAGGGTTGTGATACGGTTTTGCATTTTAATTCACAAATATGCGGTAAGCAAGAGTCGCCACCGTCTTTTATTTTATCCAACAAAGGAAAGGTAAAAAAAGAACAGAAAAAAACCTTTTTCGAGAGTTTTCTGAGTAAGGGGGGTAGATTATAGAAAGGGAAGGTGTAAGTCTAAGAGTGCCTAAGAGGGGGGGGGGGTGAATTAGGTATATAAAAATTTATTCGGTTTTATGAGAATACTTGTAGTAATTTGTGGTTAAGTGTTTGAAGGTTTTTGACTATATCTTATCTTTTCTTGATTATGGTGATGAAAATGATAAAAGCGGAAAAGTAAAGAACACAGCGATATATCCTAGTTCCCCTCACAATCCGAGAGTACTCCAGTCCCCTTTCCAACACGAAAGAGATTTCACTATAGTTTAGAATGATTGTACAGCCTATGCTTACTATCTAACCTATAGGGTGATCAAAGGTTCTTAACACCTTTAAGGTCAAACAAACACTAATGTGAATGAAGAACAATCCTCTTCAAATCACTACACTTACTTCCAACAATCCTGGATAGTAAGGGAATACTTTCTTTTTGTAATACAATGATTAATGTGAATGAAGAACAATCCTCTTCAAATCACAACACTTACTTCCAACAATCCTGGATAGTAAGGGAATACTTTCTTTTTGTAATATAATGATTTATTTGAAATAGATGGAGAGCACTATCAATCTTTGATTGATCTTCTTCTTCAAGAAAGAAACAATTCTCAAGCAATGATTATAAATGTTCACAATGAATGTATGAAACTTGTAATGATTTCTTAATGAAAATGTATATGGCAAGTTTCACAAAATTTATGATTTGTAAAAACACTTGAAAGTTTGTAAGAATATGCAAATTTGAATGATGAAAATTGTTAATTGAAGAAGGTTATTTGAATTTGAAAATCTGCACAATTTATAATGTCACAAATACCTCTTCATTCATGCCATTTGATATGAAAAGATGCAATGCAATCATGAAAGAATACCATTTGAATTATGTTCAAAAAACAAAAGAAAATCTCTACTGGTTCGCTGGGAACCGGTTCCGACCCAGGCAGAACCCGGTTCCTAGTGAACGTTATAACCCAGAATTCAAAAATAACACGCAGGAACCGGTTCCCCTATAGGTACAACCCGGTTCCTGGTACAAATTCTAGGGAAGTGTTTTTTGAACAAGTTTGGAACCCAGTTCCCTGTTAGGTAGGAACCGGTTCCTGAAAGTTTATTTTCAAAAAATCCTTTTGAAAAAGATCTCAAACATAGTTTTTCTTATTGTTAAAAATGTGGGATATGTATATGATTACGAATGCATATTTGTGAACATCTATATTCAAGTTTAAGAATTATTTATACCTTTTGACATTTGTTGTTTCTTTAATAATTCTTCTTCTAATTTTCAAGACTTGTAACAAGGTTTTATATGATATTGATAAACTTTTTGCACATCCTTTGAATGTTGATATCCATGTTGTCTTCATCAAAACCAATTCTTTAAACATGACTTGAGAAGCTTGCAATTATATTCTCCCCCTTTTTGATGATGACAACCAAGTCTTGAAAACAATTCTTGAAATGTTTATGTTGTTTTGTGTAGCAAAAATGTTAAGCAAATGCAAGGCTCCCCCTAAATTGTATGCTCCCCCTAAGTCCATGATTCTTTGAATTTTGGAGTGATTTTTATGATAGTTATTTTGGCCTGCAATTTCTTTGAAACAAAACAACACATATGCATATTCTTCTCCCCCTTTGTTAACATAAAAAAGGATGGGGAAAAAGAGTGAAACAAATTCATTTAAAAAACACAAACAATATATATACACATATTTTATCAAATAAAAACATATAAAAGAAGGAGTAGAAGCAGAGTGTACTGAAACATAAAATTTTTTTGAAGAAAAATTAAGACGTGCACCTTATGAGAAACATTTAGAGATCACCTTCATCCAAAATACCAAGTTCTCTTCGGATTTTGAAGAATGGTTCTCGAGCAAGTGGTTTTGTGAAGATATCTTGTTGATACTCCTTGGCTAATGTCACCAATAATTTTGTCAATAGGATGGTCTCTATGAGTTCTCCATTCTTTTGGTAGATCATTGATGTTTGAATCTTGTTGTACAATGTCTTCTTGATTTTCAGGTGATTTCACAACTTGATCATTTGAAAGTTCTTCCGGGGGTAAATCTATAGGATCATCATCATCACACACAACTACTTCCTCTTCGTCGGATTTCTCGTCAAACTTACCGAGATTGTCTTTGTCATTGTTGAGAACAAAACACTTGCATCCAAAAATGTGGAAGTGAGCAATATTTGGCTTTCTTCCTGTAAGTGTTTAGTTATTGGCATGTATTTTTGGTAAAACCAGGTGTGTAAATGTCATGACTGATGTCATAACATTCTGGATTATTAGGTTCTTTATGCAGGAAAAAGTATGGCATACAGTAGCTACTGTGTATGAGTGTGTATCTGAGCATTTTGCAAAAGATCACATTTATTGCCTTCTACCAAAATCAGTAAACAGGAATTCTGATGTCATAACAAATGTTAAGACATCATGTACTGATCTAACAGATATGCAGTTTGGTTAATTCTGAGATTTTTCAGGAAGATGGCTCATTCTTTCTAGAACAGAATCTCACGTGGACTTTAGGTTAACCTAGCTCAACCCTAATCTGGTTGATAAAGTCTTGTGACCAAGTCTTAAGGTTAAACCTAATTAACCCTAGCTTTTTGTGGAAACCCTAACTCAAGAAACAACTGCTATATATTCAACAGGATTGCTGTTTGGAAAGTATCTTTTTTGACTGAAGATCAATTAGGAGCTGTATAGTTTTAACTGCTGTAATCCAAGCAAGTATCATTGTGATAAGTGACTTGGAATAGGTTTTGATTGTAAGGGTTTTTGTATCACTCAAAGCTTTGAAGCAAGAGTGTTTGTGTCTCTTGACTAAAGCTTTGAAGCAAAGTCAAGTTAGGTTTATGTATCACTCAAAGCTGTGAAGCAAGAGTGTTTGTGTTACTTGATTAAAAAGCTGTGAAGCATAATCAAGTGTATGTTCTGAAGAGTGTCTTCATTAATTCATTAGTCAATTGTTTTAAGTATCACTGTTGTGATTGAGGGGGAGTGAGTAGGAACTCAGGTTTAAGTTGAACTTAGATTGAAGTTGCATTGGGTAGGTCTTAAGTGAAGGAGATAAACTGGTTGGTTTATTCCTGAATTAATATCTCTTATAGTGGATTTCCTCCCTGGCTTGGTAGCCCCCAGAGTAGGTGTTGTTTCACACTGAACTGGGTAAACAATTGACTGTGTTCTTTACTGTTTTTATTTACTGTCTTATAGAAAGTCAGATACGGTGTCATAACATTCACTGTGACATTGAGTATCTGCTGCCAGAATTTCAATTGGTATCAGAGCATGCACCATGCCTGTATTACTGGGTGAGATCTAGGGATATCACTTTCTGGCACTATGGACAAAGAAGGAGTTTTTGGAAATAGACCACCCATTCTGGATGGAACAAATTATGACTACTGGAAACCTCGTATGATTGCCTTCTTAAAATCACTGGACAAAAAGGCTTGGAGAGCTGCTGACAAAGGATGGAACCATCCCACCATAACTGAGAAAGATGGGACAATCAGTCTGAAGCCTGAGGAAGAATAGAGCAAAGAAGAAGATGAGTTAGCCCTGGGTAATTCCAAAGCTTTAAATTCCTTGTTCAATGGAATTGATAGAAACATATTCAGACTAGTACATCAATGTGAACTGGCCAAGGAAGTGTGGGACACTCTCAAAACTACCCATGAGGGCACATCCAAAGTAAAAATGTCAAGGCTTCAGATGCTGATTACCAAGTTTGAGAACCTAAGGATGAAGGAAGATGAAACCATTCATGAGTTTCACATGAACATCTTGGAGATTGCCAACACCTCAGGAGCATTGGGTGAAAAGATGTCTGAAGAAAAACTGGTGAGAAAGATTCTCAGATCCCTGCCTAAAAGATTTGCAATGAAGGTAACTGCTATAGAGGAAGCCCAGGACATCAACAACTTAAAGGTGGATGAACTCATTGGGTCTCTTCAGACTTTTGAGATTGGGATCAGTGACAATGTTGACAAGAAAAACAAGAGCATAGCACTTGTATCCAACACTGAAGATGAAAACAAGGAGGATGAAGAAGAAAATATTTCAGAAGCTATAGCCATGCTTGGAAGACAATTCAACAAACTCATCAAGAGAATGGATCCAAAGTCAAGGTCAAATGTTGATAACATTCCCTCTGACATTAACAGATCTTATGACTCCAGCAGAAGACCAAGGTCTGAAGAGAAGGGAAATCAAGGCAAAGGAATTCAATGCCATGGTTGTGAAGGATATGGGCATATTCGAGCTGAATGTCCTACCTTTCTTAAGAAACAAAAGAAAGGAATGACTGTTACATGGTCTGACTGTGATTCAGAAAGTAATTCTGAAGAAGAATCTGCCAAACTAGTTACTGCACTAACTGGTGTTTGTACCTCTGAAAGTGACACTAGTGATGAGGAAGTGACATTTGAAGAACTGGCTGATACTTACAAGAAATTGTGTATCAGAAGTGCTGAAGTCTGTGTGCAAAATGAGAGAAAAAAAAAACTCATCATAAAGTTGGAGGCTGAAAAAAGGGCAGACCTTGAAACTATAAGTCATCTAGAAGGGGAAGTTCAAATGCTGAACTCAAAATTGAACCAGATGACCAAATCTGTCAAGATGCTGACAAATGGAACTGACAAATTGGAAGAAATCCTTCAAGTTGGACAAAATGTGGGAAACAAGTCTGGACTAGGATTTATGGGAGCATAGAAATCTGGTGCAGACAAGAAGATCAGGTATGATAAACAAATGTCAAAGCAGATGTCAAAACATAACACTCAACATCGGGAACAGATAAATATGAAGAAAAAGTACCAAAGATGGAGATGTCATCATTGTGGGAGGTTTGGTCACATAAAGCCCTTCTGCTTCAGATTGTATGGATACCCTAATCAGAACCCAGGTGTCAAACCTAAGTCTAACAGGGTACCACATACTCCTCAATGGAAGAAAAAGGCTACTGCCCTGATAGCCCACACTTCCCTGAAAGTCTCTGTAAAGGAAGACTGGTACTTTGACAGTGGGTGTTCTAAGCACATGACTGGAATCAAGAACATTCTCAATAATGTTAAACCTCACACCACTAGTTATGTGACCTTTGGAGATGGTGCTAGAGGTGAAATCAAAGGAGTTGGTAATTTGGACTGCCCTGGAGTTCCAAATCTGAATGAAGTACTATTGGTAAAAGGCCTGACTGCTAATCTCATTAGTATCAGTCAATTATGTGATCTAGGATTCAAGGTCAACTTCTCAAAATCTGAATGTCTTGTAATTAATGAAAAACTAGAAGTTGTAATGAAAGGAGTCAGATCTAAAGACAACTGTTACTTGTGGGAGCCTGAAAACACTAATTACTCCACTGTGTGTTCTATTGCCAAAGAAGAAAAAGAGGTGAAACTGTGGCACCAAAAACTTGGCCATCTTCATCTAAGAGGAATAAAAAGGATTATCTCCATGGAGGCAGTCAGAGGGATTCCAAGACTGCAAATTGATGAAGGGAGAGTTTGTGGTGAATGTCAGGTTGTTAAGCAGACTAGGATGTCACATCCACAGTCAAGACATCTGACCACCTCTAAGGTTCTAGAACTTCTTCATATGGGACCAATGCAGGTGGAAAGTCTTGGTGGAAAGAGATATGCCTATGTTGTGGTGGATGACTTTGAAGTTTTTAAATAACTGTGCAAAAGAATTCAAAGAGAAGGGTGTATTGTCAGAATCAGAAGTGATCATGACAAGGAATTTGAAAACAGCAAGTTTAATGAGTTCTGTTCCTCAGAAGGAATTAGTCATGAATTCTATTCTCCTATAACTCCTCAACAAAATGGAGTTGAGGAGAGGAAAAATAGGATCATACAGGAATCTGCCAGAGCTATGATACATGCCAAAAGAATGTCTTTTCAATTTTGTGCTGAAGCTGAATACATTGCAGCTGATAGTAGCTGTTCTCAAATTATCTGGATGACACAGATGCTCACTGAGTATAATGTCACACAAGATGTTATGACATTGTACTGTGACAATCTGATTACAATTAACATTTCCAAGAACCCTATTCAGCATAGCAGGACCAAGCACATTGACATTAGACATCACTTAATCAGAGACCTTGTAGAGGAGAAAACAATTAATCTGGAACATGTTGCCACTGAGCTACAACTGGCTGACATGTATACCAAGGCACTTGATGCAAATCAATTTGAAAACTTGAGGGGCAAGTTGGGTATTTGCCAACATGAGAAATTGTAGCAATTAATTTTGCTTAAAACAAGGGTTGAAGGAGTTATTTTTGTTAAGTCTATTTTGAGTGGGTTAATCATATGTTTTCCCAATTCTTTCAAAATTGTCAAGAAGTTGAATAGACACTCATTTGCCTCCTTCCTCTCTCAACGTTGCAACAAATCCCTTTCTCTCAATCAAAGTTTTCTCCCTAGTTGCTATTGGTTTTCCAAGTCAATCAAAATGTCTCAAACATCATCCTCATCCAAGACAACCGTTTCATCTTCATCATCTGATCAAGATTCTCGGGCAATCACCTCATGCATGGATTCTGAAGTCCTGGAGATTACTCCTCTTAGAGAAATGGCAACTAACCCCTCCAAGGTAAAAAAGCTGAGAACAAGGCATGCAGGAAGGTCTCAAGCTACTTCATTCGGTAATCCCTCTAAACCTTCATCTTCTATACCAAATAGGGAAGGATCAGCTTATGTACATCAATCAATAGCTAGGCTTGTTACAAGAATACTGAGTGAGAACCACTCTGTACCGGGGATTTCTGTTCCATTAAATTAAGAATCAGCAAACCCAAATGTTGAAGCAAATCCAGATGTCTCTGAGAATGTTGAGACACCAAATGACAACATTCAAAAATCATCTGAAAACCTTGATGATATTCAGAACCCTTCAGAGAAGAATGTTGAACCACCTGTTATTGATGTGGATGAGGAATACTCAGATAATGACCTAATTGCAAATATCAATCCTAGCATAGCTAGCAGAATGATGAACAGAAAGGGTAATCAGGATGCTGCAAAATGTCTGACCAAAGAGAAACCTGCTGATAAGAAAACCAGGTCTGAAGGCAAGACTGGTGAAGAAATTGTGAAGACCGGACTGTCCAAAGGGAAGGTGAAAGCCCATGTGCATACTGGGAGTCTCTCAAAGCCTGCAAGACAACCAATAACAAAGAAGAGAAAAGAACCTGAGCCTTCTGATTCTGATGAGGAATCAGAATTTGAAATTGATGCTGAAGAAATTCCTCTCAGAAGGAAACTCCCTCCCAGCAAAATGGCTAGAGTTCCTGAAGTCCCCACTAACAACATTTCATTTCACCACCCTGAAAATGCCAACAGATGGAAGTATGTTTGCTTGAAGAGAATAGCCTTGGAAAGAGAACTAAACAATGGTGCCATAGATTGCAAGGAAATCATGGACCTGATCAAAGCTGCTGGACTAATGAAGACTGTGGTAAAATTTACCAAATGCTATGAAAATCTGGTCAAGGAATTCATAGTGAATTTGTCTGATGAATGTGCTGATGGAAGGTCAGCTGACTTTGAATGTGTCTATGTGAGAGGAAGAAGGGTTAATTTCTCTCCATCTGAAATTAACAAATTTCTTGGAAGATAAAATGAGGCTTGCCCTGAACTAGAAGTCACTAACAATGAAGTTTGCCAAACCATCACAGCAAAACAAGTCAAGTGCTGGCCCTTAAAAGGCAAGCTGAATGCCAACAAACTAAGCATGAAATTTGCCATCCTGCACAAGATTGGTGCAGCCAACTGGGTCCCTACCAACCATAAATCAACCATCTCCACAGGATTGGGGAGATTCATTTATGTTGTTGGAACCAAGACTGAATTTGACTATGGCAGGTACATTTTTTATCAAACTTTAAAACATGCTGGTAGCTATGCTGTTAAAGGCCCAATTGACTTTCCCTCCCTCCTATGTGGAATCATCCTTGCTCAGTACCCTGATATCCTGATGGAAAGAGACACTGCTTGCAAAAGAGCTCCTGCTCTTGGGTTACACTACAAGCTGTTTCAGGGATATCATGTTCCTGACATTGTCATAACATCAGCTGAGACATCATCTGTAAAAACTCAGTCCAAGACATCTGATGTTATAGCTGTATTGAAAGAGACCTGCAAAGAGCTGGAGACAAGGAAAAAGACTCTAGAAAACCTAATTGCCAAATTAGAACAGGAGGAGACTGAAGGAAATAGAAGGGAAGAGGGTGCTGCTGAAGATCAGCTCAATGCTGAAGAAAGTAGCTCCTCTGAAGATGACAGTGCTTAAAGTTTGGTGGAGTTGACAAGCCTGATGCTGGTTCCTGTTGATGCAAGTGTCTTCAGATTTTATTTTTTGTTTTTATTACTTATTTTGGATGACTGTATAACATTTAAGTACATGTATCTTTGGCCCATTTGTGGATAAAGAGGGGGAGATATTTTGTGTTAATTACTTGGTAGACATTATATTTTTCTGCAGACATATTCTTTCTGCTGCTCTCTATTCTCTGATTGCTTAGGGGTTTTAGCCAAAAATCTGCCAAAGGGGGTGTTTGTAAGTGTTTAGTTATTGGCATGTATTTTTGGTAAAACCAGGTGTGTAAATGTCATGACTGATGTCATAACATTCTGGATTATTAGGTTCTTTATGCAGAAAAAGTATGGCATACAGTAGTTACTGTGTATGAGTGTGTATCTGAGCATTTTGCAAAAGATCACATTTATTGCCTTCTACCAAAATCAGTAAACAGGAATTCTGATGTCATAACAAATGTTAAGACATCCTGTACTGATCTAACAGATATGCAGTTTGGTTAATTCTGAGATTTTTCAGGAAGATGGCTCATTCTTTCCAGAACAGAATCTCACGTGGACTTTAGGTTAACCTAGCTCAACCCTAATCTGGTTGATAAAGTCTTGTGACCAAGTCTTAAGGTTAAACCTAATTAACCCTAGCTTTTTGTGGAAACCCTAACTGAAGAAACAACTGCTATATATTCAACAGGATTGCTGTTTGGAAAGTATATTTTTTGACTGAAGATCAATTAGGAGCTGTATAGTTTTAACTGTTGTAATCCAAACAAGTATCATTGTGATAAGTGACTTGGAATAGGTTTTGATTGTAAGGGTTTTTGTATCACTCAAAGCTTTGAAGCAAGAGTGTTTGTGTCTCTTGACTAAAGCTTTGAAGCAAAGTCAAGTTAGGTTTATGTATCACTCAAAGCTGTGAAGCAAGAGTGTTTGTGTTACTTGATTAAAAAGTTGTGAAGCATAATCAAGTGTATGTTCTGAAGAGTGTCTTCATTAATTCATTAGTCAATTGTTTTAAGTATCACTGCTGTGATTGAGGGGGAGTGAGTAGGAACTCAGGTTTAAGTTGAACTTAGATTGAAGTTGCATTGGGTAGGTCTTAAGTGAAGGAGATAAACTGGTTGGTTTATTCCTGAATTAATATCTCTTATAGTGGATTTCCTCCCTGGCTTGGTAGCCCCCAGAGTAGGTGTTGTTTCACACTGAACTGGGTAAACAATTGATTGTGTTCTTTACTGTTTTTATTTACTGTCTTATAGAAAGTCAGATACGGTGTCATAACATTCACTGTGACATTGAGTATCTGCTGCCAGAATTTCACTTCCTTTGAAGAGTTCATATGGAGTCTTCTTTATTATAGGTCTAATGATAACTCGATTTCCAACATAACATGCTGTACTAACCGCATCCGCCCAAAAATATTTAGGAAGATTTGCATCACTAAGTATTGTTCTTGCAAGTTCCACTAGAAACCTATTCTTTCTTTCAACTACTCCATTTTGTTGTGGAGTTCTAGGTGCTGAAAAATTATGAGAGATACCATGTTCTTCACAAAATTCTTCAAATTGTGCATTTTGGAATTCTCCACCATGATCACTTCTTATGGATACAATCTTTAGTGATTTTTCATTTTGGATTTGCTTAGCATACTTCTTAAAAGCTTTAAAGGCATCACTTTTCTGCACAAGAAACAAAGTCCAAGAATATCTAGAAAAATCATCAACAATAACCAAAGCGAATACATTACCTCCGAAGCTTTTTGTTCTTGATGGACCAAAGAGATCCATGTGTAACAATTGTAGTGGCCTTGTAGTAGACACCACATTCTTAGATTTGAAAGATGATTTTGTTTGTTTCCCTTTTTGACAAGCATCACAGAGTCTATCTTTGACAAATTTTCTCTTAGGAAAACCAATGACAAGATCACGCTTGATTAGTTTATTCAAGTGTTCCATATGAATATGAGCAACCCTTTTGTGCCAAAGCCATGAATCATCATTGTTTGCCATGAGACATTTTACCTTCAAGGATGGATCATCAAGGAAAATCATAAATATATTATTAATTCTTTTACCTTTGAGTTTTACCTCATTGGTTGCCTCATCCATAATAAGGCATTGTTCTTTGTTGAATTTGATCTTGAACCCTCTATCACAAAGTTGACTTATGCTAAGAAGGTTGTGCTTTAATCCTTCAACATAGAGAACATCCTCAATTTGAATGGATGGAGGTGTGCCAACTATTCCAACGCCAAGTATCTTTCCTTTGGTGTTGTCTCCATAGGTGACATACCCTTTGGCTTTAAGTACTATATATGAAAATTGGTGTACATCTCCCGTCATATGCTTTGAACATCCACTATCAAGATACCAAACGTTTGATGTGGATTTCAAGCATACCTACAAAAACAAATTATTTCTTGTTAGGTACCCAAGTTGCCTTGGGTCCTTCATAGTTAGTTCCCTTTTTCACCCATGCATAATGTCCACTAGCCATACTGAAATTTCTAATATAGCATGCATTGGGTGTGTGTCCAATAATACCACAGTAAAAACAGTTTGGAACAAATTTGCTCTTGTATCTAGGAATTTGTTTTCTTTTAGATACATTAGCCTTTTTCTTTTGATGATTATGAACAACTTGCTTCTTTTCTACTTTCTTGGGATTGGAACTATTACTAGCCTTTACAAAAACAGTGGGATTGTTACTTGGTTTCTTAGTATTCACATAACCAAGACCTCTTTTATCATTTGGATAACGTTGTTGGCTTAGTAATCCTTCCAATCCTATTTATCCTTTTTCATATCGTTCAATGACTCTTTTCAATTGAACAATTTGAAAGACATTTGATTCACACTTGGAGCATGCAAAGTTTTCCTTTTCTTTAATAAAATTCTGTTTTTGAAGATCAAAATCTTTAGTCATGGTGTCAATTTTTTCTAGACAAATTAGAAGTTCTTTTTCTTGTTTTGACACCTTTTTGTATAAACTTTTGCATTCTTTCAAGAGTTCATCAATTGCACCTTGAACATCATCATCAAAAAGATTAAATTCATTACTAACCTCTTCTTCATTGTCGGAGTGATGCGATGCCATTAAGGCTAAGTTTGCACATTCATCGCTTTCCGATTCCGATGAACTGCTCATATCATTATCTTCCCATGCTATGTAGGCTTTCTTTTGTTTTGAGTCCTTTCCTTTGAATCCATTTTTCTTGGAGAGTTTTGGACAATCCGGCTTTATGTGACCTTGCTTTCCACATTCATAGCATGTGACATCTTGTGTTGATGTGGAGGCTTCTTTATCTTTATGCTTATAAAATTTCTTTCTTTTGACAAAGTTAGCATTATGAAGATTATTTTTATGACCAAAACATTTTCCTAACCTTTTTACAAGAAGCAAGAGGTTTTCATCTTCCTCCGATGCATCTTTATCTTGACTTTCTTTTGAATCAACTTCCAAAGCAATGCCTTTGGATTTCTTCTCATGATTCTCATGTTTTTCAAGCCTTCCAAGTTCCGTCTCATATTCTTGAAGCTTTCCTAAAAGTGTTGCGGAAGTCATAGTTGCTAGGCTTTTCTTTTTGGATATTGCCGTCACTTTTGGTTGCCATTCCCTAGTTAAAGACCTAAGCACTTTAAGATTTAATTCATCGTTAGTTAAAGTCTTACCGAGTGCCTTCAAATGGTTTGTCAAGTGAACGAATCTCTTTTGCAAGTCAAGGATGGATTCTCCGGGCAGCATTCTGAATAATTCATATTCTTGACTCAAAGTGTTCAATCTAGACCTTTTGACTTCGACGGTTCCTTCATGAGTTTCTACAAGAGTATCCCAAATTTCCTTTGCCGTTGTACATGCCGATACTCGGAAAAATTCATCCATACTAAGAGCACTTTGGAGAATATTGATTGCCTTTTTGTCAAAGAGAACTTTTTTCTTGTCATCGTCATCCCATGATGCTTTAGGCTTTGATGACCCAACACCATTGACAACACACACCGGAGTAAATGGACCATTCTCAACAGCATTCCATATTTCTTCTCCTTGCGCTTCAAGATGAGCCTTCATGCGAATTTTCCAAAAGTCAAAGTATTCACCACAAAACAATGGAGGCTTGTTGTTACTACCACCATCTTTGAAAAGCGGATTTTGATTTGTGGAAGCCATTCTGGATCTTTAGGAACAAGTTACCTATAACTTGCTCTGATGCCAATTGTAAGTCTAAGAGTGCCTAAGAGGGGGGGGTGAATTAGGTATATAAAAATTTATTCGGTTTTATGAGAATACTTGTAGTAATTTGTGGTTAAGTATTTGAAGGTTTTTGACTATATCTTATCTTTTCTTGATTATGGTGATGAAAACGATAAAAGCGGAAAAGTAAAGAACACGGCAATATATCCTGGTTCCCCTCACAATCCGAGAGTACTCCAGTCCCCTTTCCAACACGAAAGAGATTTCACTATAGTTTAGAATGATTATACAGCCTATGCTTACTATCTAACCTATAGGGTGACCAAAGGTTCTTAACACCTTTAAGGTCAAACAAACACTAATGTGAATGAAGAACAATCCTCTTCAAATCACAACACTTACTTCCAACAATCTTGGATAGTAAGGGAATACTTTCTTTTTGTAATACAATGATTAATGTGAATGAAGAACAGTCCTCTTCAAATCACAACACTTACTTCCAACAATCCTGGATAGTAAGGGAATACTTTCTTTTTGTAATACAATGATTTATTTGAAAGAGATGGAGAGCACTATCAATATTTGATTGATCTTCTTCTTCAAGAAAGAAACAATTCTCAAGCAATGATTATAAATGTTCACAATGAATGTATGAAACTTGTAATGATTTCTTAATGAAAATGTATATGGCAAGTTTCACAAAATTTATGATTTGTAAGAACACTTGAAAGTTTGTAAGAATATGCAAATTTGAATGATGAAAATTGTTAATTGAAGAAGGTTATTTGAATTTGAAAATCTTCACAATTTATAATGTCAAAAATACCTCTTCATTCATGCCATTTGATATGAAAAGATGCAATGCAATCATGAAAGAATACCATTTGAATTATGTTCAAAAAACAAAAGAAAATCTCTACTGGTTCACTGGGAACCGGTTCCGACCCAGGCAGAACCCGGTTCCTAGTGAACGTTATAACCCAGAATTCAAAAATAACATGCATGAACCGGTTCCCCTATAGGTACAACCCGGTTCCTGGTACAAATTCCAGGGAAGTGTTTTTTGAACAAGTTTGGAACCCGGTTCCCTGTTAGATAGGAACCGGTTCCTGAAAGTTTATTTTCAAAAAATCCTTTTGAAAAAGATCTCAAACATAGTTTTTCTTATTGTTAAAAATGTGGGATATGTATATGATTATGAATGCATATTTGTGAACATCTATATTCAAGTTTAAGAATTATTTATACCTTTTGACATTTGTTGTTTCTTTAATAATTCTTCTTCTAATCTTCAATACTTGTAACAAGGTTTTATATGATATTGATAATCTTTTTGCACATCCTTTGAATGTTGATATCCATGTTGTCTTCATCAAAACCAATGCTTTAAACATGACTTGAGAAGCTTGCAATTACAGAAGGTATTAGCACCCTTTCTATCAGTGGTTTTCCACGGGCTCTTAAGCACTTTGATCATTTTGAAATTGCTTTGTGCGTGTGTTTTGAAAAAAAAATTGTTTTACTTCGTGATAAATCTTGTTTCTGTCCTCAAGAGTGTGACGAAGTTGTTTTTGAAAATTGTTTTGAAAGTGTTTGTGTTAAAAGATTTTGAGATTTTTGAGGAAGTGCCTTGGAACTATCTACCTACTCGAAAAAAAAGGCTATTCATTTTTTCTCATTTCCTTTAGACAATGTTATCCTACTATTAAGGAGTAGGTGGCCCCATCGTTAGAGTTTAAAGGACAATCGAAAGGGACGTTTTTATGTTCACAAAAGCAATGGTTACGAAACTTTAGTAATTACCCTAAAGTCCTAAAGATCTTTCCGAGGCAACATTCACATAGGTCATTTTGATCTTTTTTGGACTGGAGGGTGACCACTAAAACTCCCTATGCTTCATGACCGTTTACCGAAGGCAACCAAAGTGGTGATACCCTAGGGGTGCGTATGTGCGAGTGTATTTGATTTCAGATATATTAGTCTTTGTGTTTATTTTTCTAGCGATTGGTTTTATCTTGTTCATGCAATCCTATTAGCCATACATCTAACAGTTAATATATGTACAAAAATATAAAGTGCGGAAACGTAAATTCCTACGCTATTACATGGCTTCGGGGAGAGGGATTTAATTACAAGTCTAAAACCGGGATAAATATAAAGGAAAACAATAAAAATGCCTTATAGTTTGGCTACATTAATATGTACAGGAATATAAAAGTGCGAAAGAAGAATATGCGCGCGAAATAGGAAAATGCATAAAGAAAACTTTTTGATGTTTTTTTGAATTAGTTTTAAGCAAAGAAAAGGCATGTTTTTTGTTTGGTTTTAAATTTACCAAAATATTGAATTAAAGTCTAATTAATAACATAAAATAAACCTAATTAATATTTTTTGATTTTTGAATATTAAAGAAAATAAGAATTATGAAATATAAAACCTAGTTCTACTTAATCATTACTTTAGGAAAATATTAACTAATTAATTAATTAATTAATGATCTATTAAAAAAGTTAATTATTATTTTTGTGATTTTTTGGTTTTAAGGTTAATTATTAAAAATAAAATCAAAAGAAGAAATAAAACATAAAGAATAGAACAAAAATAAATAAATGGGCTTGTATCCTGCGCTATGAGCACGAAATGCAGATCATGTCCTAGCTATGGCACGATTTGATTTCAGGCTCAAACCTTGTGATTCTCACGCCCAAACCTCATAGTTTTAGGTCCTGTGCAACATTCAAACAAACCAAGGCATTAAAATGTACAAATAAATGAAATTCGAATTAAAATTCTTACCAAATACACAGGTTCGGATATGTAGTTTTCTTGGTCGTGAAAGGGCCTAGGGATGGCCTGGATCAATTCCTGGGAATGCTGGGAGAATCACTATAGTGTTAGTTTTCCACGAAACAGCTTGTAAGTGCGGTTGCAAATTTTTGACGAATTTATGAAAATGGAGAGTTTGAGAGAGGGCTTCTGTAGCGTGGTAAGTGTCTTTTTTTCTTTTTTTTAATGCTTGCAAATGGTACAATATATATAGGAGGAAATGAATGAATGTTCTTGAATGAAAAATTCATGCCATAATGCCTTGTAATGAAGTATTGGTATAATATTCAAATACTTGCCAAATTGATGTTTTAAAGAACCATAATGCAAAATTTGAAAACTTGCCCAAAATGACTTTTGCGCCATTTCTTGAAGGGGGTGAACCTGGGCATCATTTTCTGCATGGCTTGGGCCCTTGTGCAAGATAATTCCAAGCCCATTTGTGCTATACACCACCCTTTGTTATTTAAACCACTTATTTCATGTTTTATTGAAAATAAATCCAAATAAATGGGAAATAAATGGAAAATAAATGGATAAAAAGTAATACCACAAGGGTAAGAACTTATGGGTCCTATAATATGCCATGGAGAAGTTTAAAACTCAAAGAAATGAGTTAATGCCTTGAAAACTCAACTTTGCTCGATGTAGGATTTTTGAATTTTCCAAAAATTTCCCAACTTGGGAAAACCATAAATTTCTCAATTTTCATCCCAAGGAGATGATTTTGGACTTTTTGGAAAGCTCAAGATGTTTACTTCAATCCCTATTTTTATCATTTTTTCATTTGAAGATGTTATCTTGATGTAAAAGTTCTGGACAAAAAGTGTCTTTTGTTGACTTTCTGAAAATGACATGTAATGTATGAACTTGTATCTTTCAAATGGTGCATTTCTTGATCTTGGGGGCTGAAAATAAGTTACAGGGAATTAGATTCTCTTCAAAATGAGCTTTGGTTGGAAAAAATTTCTGATAAAGTATGAGAAAGTTATGCTTGGTCAAAATTTGGTTAACTTTTCCTATAGAAACCCTAATTTGCCATTTTTGACTTTTGATGAGTTAGGGGAATTTCTTGAGGTATCATGATCAACCCTTGATCAAATTATGTATATCACTTCAAAATGTTGATGTTGACCAAAAATTTTGAAGTTTGACTGCACATGGGCCACAGTTGACTTTTGACCTAACACAATTAATTTTCCAATACTTGAGCAATTGATTGAGCAAACTTATTGTGCAAGGCATGAAATTTGGCATGGATGATCTTGAAGACATATTAGGACCATGGAGAACATTTGGAATCCTTGAAGATTAAACATCTTGATGAAAATGGAAACCCTAGTTTGGGGATTGATTGCCTTAGGAGGAGAATTATCTTGGTCAATTCTTGGTCAACCTTGCGCAATTGAGAACCTCTAGGAGTATGTGTTGAGTAAAATGAGAAGAAAATTTTTGGGGTACAACAGCTGCCCCTGTTCAATCTTCTTAAACTTGAGGATGTAAATTGACTTGTCCGCCTTTCGTGATCTGAAGGTGGAAGATGATTGGACATTAGAGTACCCAGAAAGTTGCACTCGCATGAAGTGAATGTCGATCAATAATATCGGGAATGGGCTTACAGATTCCATTTGGAAGGCGATGGAGAATCATCGGAGATGGGCTTAAAGATGCCATCCAGAAAAGATATCGGTTGGATAAGAGATTCCTTTGCGAGAATTCCTGTACTAGCCATTATGGAGAACTTCACCGAGGAATGTAGATTTATGTCTTGGGAAATAGAGTCTAGGAGATTCTGTTGTCCATTACTCTACTGGGGAATTAACTCTTGATTGATGAGACAAAAGTGAGTTGTTATATGGTCGACTCCGGGTATTACGGGACTTACTAGGGAATATGAAATCGACCGTATCTGGTCGTGGCCAGGTTTTATAGTGTTGTAAACTATTGTTCAGAGAAAAAAGAGAAGGAACCTGTATAGGACTTTCTTGGGACACGTCCATGTAAAACTGCGTCAGGTAATTCATGAAAAGGAGCCTGGATAGTAGGGATATGAGAAGGAACCTGGGTAGTATGGTTACTTCGAAATAAAGCTTGGGTAGTAGGGCTGCTTCGGAATAAAGCATGGGTGGTAGGGCTGTGAGAAGGAACCTGGGTAGTAGGGTTACTTGGAAATAAAGCCTGGGTAGTAGGGCTGCTTCGGAATAAATCCTGGGTGGTAGGGCTGTGAGAAGGAACTTGGGTAGTAGGGTTACTTTGAAATAAAGCATGGGTAGTAGGGCGGCTTCAAAATAAAGCCTGGGTGTTAGGGCTGTGAGAAGGAACCTGGGTAGTAGGGTTACATTGAAATAAAGCCTGGGTAGTAGGGTTGTTTCGGAATAAAGCCTGGGTGGTAGGGTTGTGAGAAGGAACCTGGGTAGTAGGGTTACTTTGAAATAAAGCCTGGGTAGTAGGGCTGCTTCGGAATAAAGCCTGGGTGGTAGGGCTATGAGAAGGAACCTGGGTAGTAAGGTTACTTAGAAATAAAGCCTGGGTAGTAGGGCTGCTTCGGAATAAAGCCTGGGTGGTAGGGATGTGAGAAGGAACCTGGGTAGTAGGGTTACTTCTAAATAAAGCCTGGGTAGTATGGCTGCTTTGGAATAAATCCAGGGTGGTAGGGTTGTGAGAAGGAACTTGGGTAGTAGGGTTACTTCAAAATAAATCCCGGGTAGTAGGACTGCTTCGGAATAAAGTCTGGGTGGTAAGGCTGTTAGAAGGAACCTGGGTAGTAGGGTTACTTCGAAATAAAGCCTGGGTAGTAGGGTTGCTTCGGAATAAAGCCTGTGTAGTAGGGTTGTGAGAAGGAACCTGGGTAGTAGGGTTACTTCGAAATAAAGCCTGTGTAGTAGGGCTGCTTCAGAATAAAGCATGGATGGTAGGACTGTGAGAAGGAACTTGGGTAGTAGGGTTACTTCGAAATAAAGCCTGGGTAGTAGGGTTACTTCGAAATAAAGCCTGGGTTGTAGGGCTGCCTCATTTGATCACGTGTATTAGTTGACCCGTTTGGTTTCAGGAATTGATTTTCCATTAGTTGTCTGCAGATATGACATGTATAACTTTATGGATTTAACCTTGATCTATTGGAATTATTGATGATAACCATCTTTCCTGAAAATGTACAAGATTAATTATATGCGATGCATGAAATGGATTTGTGATGATGTTCTCAAAATAAATGAGATTATGTTGTATGCAATATGTATGCGCGCGTCATGATGTATGAACATGAAATGCTATTGTGACATATCCGAGTCTGGGAAAATAAATCCTTGACTGCTGCCGAAGAGTACTGGAAATTGAATTCCTGACCGTTGTAGAAAAAGTGGTTCTTCTACTTCCGCTGGGGATGATGAGTAGAGATGATTTTTTGAGGATTTTCTCTTTCTGTTTGAGGATGTTCTATCGGGTATTGACTCTGCTTGAGAATTGATTCTGCTTGAGAATAACTCTATGGAGGGAGATGCTTGTTGGAAGATTCTGCTTATGTAGAGAAATAAACTCTGTTTGGGAATGAGCTTTCGTAGTTTGCGAAATAAACTCTACCCTGGAGGAGGTTTTATGAACCGTTAAAACTGGGCTGGGGAAAACAGACTTTAGCTCTCTGAAGGAACTTTGCTGGAGAAAGTAATTCCTACTTGGGGAATAAGAGACCAAAACTTTGGTTGTGTTTACTTTGTAGGGAACATAGATGTCACTAGGACGTATTTTGAAGATACGGTGATGAATTCGTGTGATACAGTGGCAGAACTGACTATTTTTTGTTACTACTGGTTGTGTTTTTTGTTCGCAAATATATGGTAAGCAAGAGTCTCCACCGACTTTTATTTTATCCAACAAAGGAAAAGGAAAAAGAACAGAAAAAACCTTTTTCGAGATGTTTCTGAGTATATGGGGGTAGATTATAGAAAGGGAAGGTGTTAGCACCCTTTCTATCAGTGGTTTTCCACGGGCTCTTACGTACTTTCTCATTCTTAAATTGCTTTTGTGTGTTTCTGTGTTTGAAAAAAGTTTTGAAATTTTCCTTAGTGTGGAGTTTCACTTTATGGTAACCATTGTATCAGTCCTCAAGGGTGTGACAAAGTGTTTTTGAAAACTTAAGTTTGAAAAGTTTGTTTGAAAGTGTAAGTGTAAAAATTTGTTGTATTGAGCAAGTAGTTAAGAGTTTCTACCTACTCGAAAAAGGTTGTTCGTTTTCTTATTTCCTTTAGACAACGTTATCCTACTATTAAAGAGTACGTAGCTCCATCGTTGGAGTTTAAGGGACAATTGAAAGGGACGAGTACAATCACTAAAGCAATGATTTGGAAGCCTTAGTAGTTACCCTAGAGTCTTAAAGATCTTTCCGAGGTAACATTCAAATGGGTCTTTTTTATCTTTTGGGACTAGAGGACAACCGAAGTGGGTCAAACCCTAGGAGTGAGCATGTGCAAGTGTTTATTTTTCAGTTTATTTAGTCTTTCCATATTTAGGGTTTTCTACTGTTTTAAATTATGATCATTGCATACAATCCTATTATCAATCATCTAACAGTTTATAATGACGAAAAGTAAAATGCGAGAAATTTAAACCTAGCTATTACAAGGCCTTGGGGAGGGGGATTACATAATCAAAAACTTGGGAAAAACAGTAAATGAAAATAATAATAAACCTAAGTTAAACTATTACAAACTCTGAGCAATTACATTAATTGGAAAAATAAACAAATAAATGCGTGCGAGAATGAATTAAACGAGAGATTAAAATTAAATTCAAAGATATTTAATTAGTGAATAAAGAAAAAATATTTTTTGGACTTTTTTGAGGAAAAGTAATTAATTTTACAAATTAACCTAATTTCTAATTGATTTTAATTATGAAAAAAAAGAATTTAAGTTATCCTAATTAACTTAATTAATTAATAGAATTAAATATTGTATAAAAAAAGCCTAACTCTAATATTTTTTTTGTTTTTATGATTTTTGATTTAATTTAAAAAACAATGATTTTGTAAAATATTTAAAAAAATAAAAATAAGAAATTAAAAAAATAAATAAAATGGGTCTGGTGGGAAAGTAATTATGGGAGGTGCATGGTTGAATTTTCCAGGCCCAGAATAGTTGGCCCAAGGCTGCGCCCGATCCTGTGTCATTAGCCTTTGGAGGGTTCACCATGTGCTACACTTGTGGTGTATTAGATCTGGACTGATGATAGATCTAGTGGATGAGATGTTAAGGTGCATGGTGAGCGCTTGGTTGCGTGATGCGCTGGATCAGTAAAGAAGTTGTAAGAAAAATAATACGCATACGCCTGGGATCGAACCCAGGACGTTTGCCTCACGCGTTCGTTCCTGGACCATCTGTGCTGGAAAGCTTAGTTGTTAACATAATAAACAAAATAAAATATGATCTAAACAAAGTGGTGCGCCCAGAAAAACACGCGAATTTCAAACGGGCCAATGGTATGCTGCCACACCCTCATCTTCTTCCCTAGGGACTGTTGTTTTATAAAGAAACTTTACCTAGGGACGAACTCGTCACTACAGGCTATAGTGACATTTCTTGTGCGTGGCTACAAACCTGTAAACATCAAAAATGCAATACAAGAAACATAAATTCCATCCAAAGCCATGGATTGATTGCAAATCAAGCCCTGAACACGAAGAGGTCCTTAATTTGGACTAGTTTTGCCTCTAACTAGGGTTCCCTAAATTGGAGCTCTAGAACCCTAGCCATGGCAGATGCCCATACCTGCACTCAAACTCCAATCAAAGCATTCCAGTATGTTGTAAATATGATAATAAGCATAGATATATAATCAAAACATGTTTATGATGCCATAATCATTGTAATCGAGTTTTGGAAAAAGGGCAAACCGTGACGGTGGTAGCACATGATTCTTGATGCTTCAGGCCTTGATAATGCTTGCAATCGCTTCAAGGGATGCCCAGGAATGTGATTTGATCCTTAGAATGGCTTGAAAAGGCCTATAAAAGGGAACCTGATCTGCACTTTTTTGACAAAAAGTTGAACTTTGTTCTTGCTCTTAGGGAGGCAGGCTGCGCATGAATTCCTATTCTTAGGGCTCGCAATGCTTTGTTATAAGTAGTGAATCAGATTAGGTCAATAGGATTAGAAAAAATCCAAAGATGTAATGGTCTTGAATTTTGATTCAAATCTTTCCAAAATTGGAGGTTTCCTCTTGTTTTAGAGCTTACACGATTTTTTTTGGTCATTGACAACATATGAGATCTATAATTCAATGCAAAACAAATTTCATTCCACAAATTTGATTTATCTTTGATTTAACTTGATTTTATTTGAATTTTAAATAAATAAAATCAAAATAAATTAAAAAAATAAGTGAATAATGCTTGAAGGGTCCCATAGGTCGTGGACCTTGCTAGGACTGAGATTCAATCTTGAAAAGATGGGCCCATGTGAAAAAAATGCAATTTTAGGCATTGTTGACTTTGTGCAAATTTTCAATAATGGCCAACTTTGACAATGCATATCTCTCTCAACTTTGACCCTAAGAGGGTGTTCTTTGACTTTTTAGAAAGCTTAGGATGTCCTCTAAGCAACCCTTTTAGTTTCATCGCAATTGGATCTTCCATGTTCATATAAGGAGCTTTGACCCAAAAGGTGTTTTTGTTGACTTTTGAAAAGGACCTATAATGTATGAATATATATCTTTTCATGAGTGCATTTATTGAACTTGAGGGATGAAGATGAATTGTAGGGAATTGAATTCTCTTCAAAATTAGCCTTGGATGAGCAATTTCTGATAAAGTAGGAGAAAATTATGCTTGGTCAAAATTTGGTTGACTTTTCCTATAGAAACCCTAATTTAGCAACTTTTGAGTTTGGATGAATTAGGATCATTCCTTGAGAAATCATGATCAAACCTTGATAAAATGATGTATATAACTTAAAAATGTTGATGTTTTACCAAAAATATTGAAGTTTGACTGTATGTGGGTCACAATTGACTTTTGACCTAGTACAGTTGATTTTCAGGCATCTGAGGAGTTGACTGAGCAAACTTCTTGTGCAAGGCATGAAACTTGACATGGATGATCTTGAGGAAATATTAGGGCAATGGAAACCATTTAAGGACCCTTGGAGCTCAAACATATTGATAAGGAGTGAAACCCTAGTTTGGGGCTCATTGTCTTAGGAGGAGAATTTGAATGATAAATCCTTAGTCAACTTGAGCAATTGAAGATCTCCAGGAGTATGTTTTATGTGAAAATGGGACGGAAAATTTTGGGGTACAACAGCTTCTCCTGTTCAATCTTCTTGAACCTGAGGATGTAGATTGGCTGGCCTGCCTTTCGGGATCTAAAGGTGGAAGATGATTGAACACTAGAGTGCCCAGAAATTTGCACTCGTATGAAGTGAATGTCGATCAATAATATCGGGAATGGGCTTACAGATGCCATTTGGAGAAGATGACAGAGAATCATCGGAGATGGTCTTAAAGATGCCATCCAGAAAAGATATCGGTTGGACAAGAGATTCCTTTGCGAGAATTCCTGTACCTGCCATTGGGGAGGACTCCGCCGGGGAATGTTGATTTATGTCTTGAGAAATAAAGTTTAGGAGCTTTGGTTGTCCATTACTCTATTGGGGAATGTGAAATTTACTGTATTTCGTCGGGTCTAGGGGTTACACTATTGTAAACTGTTGTCTGGAGATAACAAAAGAGAAGGAACCTGGATAGTAGGGTTACTTCGAAAGGAAAGCCTGGATAGTAGGGTTACTTCGAAAGGAAAGCTTGGATAGTAGGGCTGTGAGAAGGAAACTGAATAGTAGGGTTACTTCGAAATGAAAGCCTGGACAGTAGGATTGTGAGAAGGAACCTGGATCGTAGGGTTACTTCGAAATGAAAGCCTGGATAGTAGGGCTATGAGAAGAAACCTGTATAGTAGGGTTACTTCGAAATGAAAGCCTGGATAGTAAGGATGTGAGAAGGAACCTGGATAGTAGGGTTACTTTGAAATGAAAGCCTGGATAATAGGGCTATGAGAAGGAACCTGGTTAGTAGGGTTATTTCGAAATAAAAGCATGGAAAGTAGGGCTGTAAGAAGGAACCTGGATAGTAGGGTTACCTGGAAATGAAAGCCTGGATAGTAGGGCTGTGAGAAGGAACCTGAATAGTAGGGTTACATCGAAATGAAAGCCTGGATAGTAGGGTTGTGAGAAGGAGCCTGGATAGTAGGGTTACTTCTAAATGAAAGCCTGGGTAGTAGTGCTGTGAGAAGGAACCTGGATAGTAGGGTTACTTTGAAACTAAAGCCTGGATAATAGGGCTATAAGATGGGACCTGGATAGTAGGGTTACTTAGAAATGAAAGCCTGGATAGTAGGGCTGTGAGAAAGAACCTGGATAGTATGGTTACTTCGAAATGAAATCCTGGATAGTAGGGCTGTGAGAAGGAACCTGGATAGTAGGGTTACTTCGAAATGAAAGCCTGAATAGTAGGGTTGTGAGAAGGAACCTGGACAGTAGGGTTACTTAGAAATGAAAGCCTGGATAGTATGGTTGTGAGAAGGAACCTGGATAGTTGTGTTACTTCAAAATGAAAACCTGGATAGTAGGGATGAAAGAAGGAACCTGGATAGTAGGGTTACTTTGAGATGAAAGCCTGGATAGTAGGCCTGTGAGAAAGAACCTGGATAGTAGGGTTACATCGAAATGAAAGCCTGGATAGTAGGGCTGCTTCATTTGATCATGTGGATTAGTTGAGCCGTTTGGTTTCGAGAACATATTTTTCATTATTCGTCCATAGATATGACATGTGTAGTTTCATGGATTTAATCTTGAACGGTTGGAATTGTTGATGATAATCATCTTTCCTGAAAAGGTACATGATTAATTATATGTGATGCATGAAATGCATTGTGTGATGATGTTCTCAAAATAAATGAGATTATGTTGTATGCCTAATGTATGTGTATGTCATGATGTATGAACATGAAATACTATTGTGACAAATCTGAGTCCGGGAAAATAGATCCCTGACTACTGCTGGAGAGTATTGGAAATTGAATTCCTGACTGTTGTAGAAAAAGTGGTTATTCTACTTTCGCTAGGGATGGTAAATGGAGATGACTATACCGTGAATTTGCTCCTTTCTGTTTGTGAATATTCTGCCGAGGAGAGACTCTTCTTGAGAATAACTCTGCGGGAGAATAACTCTGTTTGAGAGAGGAGATGCTTTGCTGATTCGGAGAAATAAACTCCATTGGGGGATGAACTTTTGTAGTTGGAGGAATAACCTTTGTTGGGGATGGAGCTTCTGTATTCATAGAAATAAACTCTGCTTGGGAGAAAACTTTTATGACCCGCTCGCGATCATAAAATTTGGCTGGGGAATATAGATGTCAACTCTCTGAAGGAACTTTGCTGGGGAAAGTAACTCCTGTTTAGGGAAGCCGGTGATAAAGATTTGGTTTCCTCTACTCTGTGGGGAATGTAGACATCACGGGGTCGCGGGTAATGGTGGCCTTGTTTCAAAACCGTCCCTGCCCCTGTATGATGCTGAACAAAGTAACTGTCAGGATTAGGTTTTGCCTCGCTCCTTAAGTTATGAGCAACTGTCTTTTTGTTTCATATGTAAATATTTGTGAACAAAAATCATATTCAAATGCATATGTCAAGAATAAATCATTGGATGTTTTTGCAAAAAAAAACAGAAAAAGAAAAACAAATGGTTTTGTAAAAATGACTTGTATTAATTTTCGAAGTTGGCCTATAACAGGCGTTTTTGTACAAGGAGGCTGACGCTCTAGTAAGAGAACACGGCCGTGAAAATGAAAGCTATACAATAATTGTGTACAAAGAGAAAAAAATAGATATGTGTAATAATCCCATTGAGTTTCAATTCTGCTATTATCGCTATGTCTTCGAGCGTCTCATCACTCTGCTGCTTGCCCGATGCTGACTGGATTGATTGGTGACGTTTGAAGCTTGATAGATGATATTGAGGTCTGGTCACAAGGTGATCCAATGGGACATAGTGATAAGCTTTAAATCCCTAACTTTTTCCTAGACCGCCCTTTCGGATTTTTAGTCCACCGGGATACCCTTTTTTGGCCAAGCCGCCTTTTCAGGTTTTTGACTTGTCGGGTGTACAAATTTTTTTCATTTTCATCCCTTATTTTTGCCCGAAACCTTTTGGTTTGTCAGGAAGCCCTTATTTTTTCCTAGGCCAGTGAACCTAGCGGATCTTTAATCATGCGTAGTATCTTTTCACTATGTCCGCATTGATAGGGTGAGACAGGTCGTCACCGTCCATGGTGGTCAGAATCATGGCTCCACCCGAGAAAAGGTTTTTGATCAAAAATGGCCCTTTGTATGTGGGAGTCCATTTTCCCCTGGGATAACCTTACAGCATTATGATGCGCTTGATCACTAGATCCCCAACTTCATATTCTTGGTGTCCGACTATTTTGTTGAAAGCCTTGATCATCCGTTTTTGATACATTTGACCATGACAGACAACAATAAGTCTCTTCTCATCAATCATATTTAGTTGATCAAGTCGAGTCTGGATCCAGTCGTCTTCGTTCAAACCTGCATTCTTCATGATCCTTAGAGAAGGGATCTGGACCTCAATAGGCAGGACAACCTTCATGTCGTATACCAGAGAGTAGGGTGTTGCCCCTGTCGATGTTCATGCGAACGTGCGGTACCCATGAAGAGAAAATGGTAACATCTCATTCCAGTCTTTGTATGTCACTGTCATCTTCTATATGATCTTTTTGATGTTCTTGTTAGCATCTTCGACAATTCCATTCATCTTCGGCCAGTAGGGAGAAGAGTTATGATGCTGGATCTTGAACTATTTACAGAGTTCGGTGATCATTGTGTTGTTGAGATTTGTGCCATTGTTAGTGATGATTTTTTCGGGACCACCGTACCGATAGATCAGGTTATTCTTGATAAACTGCGCCATAACATTCTTGGTAATGGTAGGAAAGGAGGCAGCTTCAACCCACTTCATGAAGTAATCAATGGCCACCAGGATGAAGCGATGCGCATTGGAAGAGGTAGGTCTAATCTCTCTGATCATATCAATGCCCCAAATTGCAAAGGGCCAAGGAGCCGTCAAGACATTCAAGGGAACCGGAGGTACATGCACCTTATCAGCGTAGATTTGGCACTTGTCGCAAGTTCGGGAGTGCTGATAACAATTTGCTTCCATAGTGGACCAATAGTATCCTGCCCGTAGGATCTTCTTAGCCATGGTATGTCCACTTGAATGGCTTCTGAAGGTACCTTCATGTAGATCTGCCATAATCCTCTCTGCTTCGCTCTTGTCTACGCACCGAAATAGAGTAGAGTCATGGTTGCACTTGTAGAGGATTCTATTACTGAGGAAGAATTTCACGGCGAACCTTCTCAGAAACTTCTTATTATTGATAGATGCCCCCTCGAGATACCTCTTTACTTCGTGAAACCAAGGTTTGTCTGCTACCTGTTTAGTATCAATCTCACAGTAGTACACTGGTTCATCCAACCTCTCAATGGTGATTCGGGGAGCTTCGTTTTCCCATCTGACCTTGAACATAGAAGACATGGTGGCTAGCGCGTCCGCTAACTGATTCTCCTCTCGTGGTAAATTTTCAAATTTACCTTCTCAAAGTGTGGGAGCAATGTTAGCACGTGCTCTTTATAGGGGATGAGATTAGGGTGCTTCGTATCCCATTCTCCTTTGATCTAACTTATCACCAAGGCTGAATCCCCGAAAACGTTTAAGAACTTGATCCTCAGGTTAATAGCAGCTTTGAGACCCATGATACACGCTTCATACTCCGCCATGTTGTTAGTACAGTTGAAGCATAGTCGGGCGGTGAAAGGAGTATGACAACCCTCAGGAGATATGATTACAGCACCAATGCCATTGTCGAGTGCGTTCGAAGCTCCGTCAAAAACCATAGTCCATCAGGATCCTTCTTCGGGTCCTTCATCCGGTCCAGGTTCTTCATAGTCGGCCACTAGCATAATATTCTCGTCCGGGAACTCGAAATTCATGGACTGATATTCATCCACGGCCTGATGAGCCAAATGATCGGCCAATACACTTCCCTTGATTTCTTTCTGGGTTGTATATTGGATATCGTATTCGGTTAAGATCACCTTCCATCTTGCTATTCTTCCGGAGAGCGCGGGCTTCTCGAAGATGTACTTAATCATATCCATCTTAGATATCAGCAAAGTGGTGTGGGTCAACATATACTGTCTTAGTTTGCGAGTAGCCCATGCCAAAGCGCATCAAGTTTTCTCGAGCAGTGAGTATCGTGTTTCATAGTCGGTAAACTTTTTGCTAAGGTAGTATCTTGCGTGCTCTTTTCGACCAGACTCGTCATGCTGCCCCAACACACACCCCATTGAATTGTATAACACTGTTAAGTTTATTATCAAAGGTCTTCCTTCAATAGGAGGCATCCGAATTGGTGGTTCTTGAAGGTATTCCTTGATTCTTTCGAAGGCAGTCTAGCATTCGTCATTCCATTTTACCACTTGATCTTTCTTCAGGAGTTTGAAGATCGGCTCACAAGTAGCAGTCAGATGTGAAATGAACCTGGAGATATAATTTAGGCGTCCCAAGAAACCTATAACTTCCTTCTCAGTAAGAGGAGCCGAAATCTCTTGTATAGCTTTTACTTTTGCAGGGTCTGCCTGAATACCTTTGTCACTGACGATGAACCCCATAAGTTTACCAGATCTTACCTCGAATGTGCACTTGTTCGGATTCAACCTCAGCTTGTATATCTTCAACCTGTCAAACAACTTTTGTAAATGATCAAGGTGATATTCCTCGTTTGAGACCTGGCTATCATGTCATCCACATAAGCCTCTATCTCATGGTGAATCATATCGTGGAACAAGGCTACCATGGCTTGTTGATAAGTTGCCCCAGCATTCTTTAACCCAAAAGGCATCACCTTGTAACAGAAAGTTCCCCACTGTGTGACGGAGGTTGTCTTCTCCATGTCTTAGGGTGCCATCTTGATCTGGTTGTAGCCAGAGAAACCATCCATGAAGGAAAAGACCTTGTGCTATGTGGTGGTGTTAACCAGAACATCAATGTGGGGAAGCGGGAAGTTATCCTTCGGGCTTGCCCTGTTCAGGTCTCTGTAGTCCACACACATTCGTACTTTACCGTCTTTATTAGGTACCGGAACGACGTTAGCAACCCACTGCAGATAGGAGGTGACATCTAAGAACCCAGTGTTGAACTGTTTCATAACCTCTACTTTGATCTTCTCTAACATTTTAGGGTGCATACGACAGACCTTCTGTTTAACCGGAGGACAGTCTTCTTTAGTCGGCAGACGATGTACCACAATATCAATGTCTAAACCAGGCATGTCTTCATATGACCAGGCGAAGATCTCAACATAATCGTGCAACATCTATATCAACCGCTGTTTGACATTAATCTCCAGATTTGTGCTGATCTTGACTTCTTTTTTGTCTACCTCTGTGCCCAAATTTATCGTCTGAGCTGGCTCTTCATGAGGCTGTATAGCCCTCTCTTCCTGCTGTAATAGTCTAGCAAGTTCTCCAGGTACCTCACAATCTTCCTCACCTTCGTCCTCGACTTGTTTGATCGGATTTTTGAAGTTATAACTGACAATAGCAGAACTGTTATCAATGGGATCCAGAGTGGATATGGATCTGTAGTTTGATCATGTGAGTGTGTGTAAGAGCATAGCTGTATTGATAAAGTGAAAAGCAGAAAATAAAAATAGAGAGTGCAAAATTTGTATACAAGAACGTCTAATGTTTTATTGGTGACATATGATAATGACATATAATAACCCTCACAAATAAACCATTGTGCCTCGGGAAAGACACAAGGCCATAGAGTTTATATTGTTTATTATTAAACCGAAAAACAAGTAAGACAATTACTACTAAACAAAAGTAATCGGCATAAAATCTTTGGTCGTCCAGTTACTAGGTCCACCGTTGGTAGTAGGGTAGATCCAGCTTTCGATATCAGAATCCTCATCATCGCTTCTATAGCATCGACCCCATGATTGCTAATGCGTTGGGGAGGTCCTCCAGCTCGAGCACGTCGAACAACCCTTTGAGCTCCTGAAGTAAAGCCCAAACCAAATTTGTCAGTTTTATGAGGAAAATCAGGGAGTTGTCCCCATATGGTACACCCGCCTTCTTCAACCACTGTTCTAGCGTCCTTGAGAGAAGCCATATTCAAAGGAGGTTTGGGGATCTTTGACGCACTGTTGATGGTCTCGGTTGATGCCATAATCTGGGGAACCTCTTCAAAATTTTGACAAGGGGTCTCTATGAATTCACCGTCCATTTCCACATACCTGAAAGAATTCAGGTGGCTTACCATATACTCCTCTTCACCATGCACGGTGACAATATTCCCCTTCACTGGATACTTCATCATTTGGTGCAGCATAGAAGTAACAGCCCCAACTTCATGGATCCAAGGATAACCCAACAAACAAGAGTAAGATGGCCTGATATCCATCACGTAGAAGGTGGATTCAAAGGTCTGGGAACCCACTTTGATAGGTATGTCCACTTCCTTATGCACCATTCTTTTTGATCCATCGAAAGCCCTCACCACAATGTTACTGAGCTTTAAGGTCAAACCTTTAAAATGTAGCCGATCCAGAGCCTTCTTGGGAAGAACATCCAGTGATGATCCAATATCCACTAACACATGGGCCATAGTGGTGCCCCTGCATATGATCGAGACATGTAGAGCATCATTATTCTTTCTCCCCTTTGGTGTGAAATCAACATCTGAAAAACCCAAACCATTATCAACAGTCAAACTGGCCACACAATCCTTGAATTTGTCAATGGAGGTTTCTTGAGGCACATGCGCAGTCTTGAGAAATGTAATCAAAGCCTTCGCATGGGCCTCAGAACATAGTAGTAGAGACAACATAAATATCTTCGAAGGGGTCTCCCCCAACTGTTCGACTACATTGTAGTCGCTCTTCTTGATTATTTTTAAAATCTCCTCCATTTATTGTTTAGAGGATTCGAAAACAACTTTTCTAGGTGCCTCTGTCCGGGAAGGCTTACCTACAACTTCTTTTCCCCGAGTCCAAGATGACTCATCGACAGGGATAACAACTGGAGTAAGGATGGGAGTAGTAGCAGAAGTACTAGCAGGAACAACATATGGAATAACAACAGGCTTAACAACAGTCTTCGGGGAGATCTCCGGAGAGAAAACCCTTCAACTTCGAGTAATTTTGCTGGTCCCGACAATGTTACTAGTTTCAGGATCAACCTCTTCAGTCTTTGAATCTTGCTTGATGCCATGGTAGTAAACGTCAACACCATGATTCCAAGGAACAACTTTGTCCGAGGAGTACGGTACATGGCTAGGGTAAGTGATTATCAATGGAGCAATTCTTGGAGCAGGTGTAATCCTAACAGGTCTTTTGGAGGGGACCTTGGAAGGATTTGTGGAAATGGTTATGATAGCAACATCTTCATGTAGGACATTTGGATTCCGAGTCTTTTCGAACAAAATCTCTCTGTTATCCATCAGGCGTTAAACAATTGCTTTCAGCAAATAACATCCAGAAGGCCGAGATAAACACATGTGGCAACGTTCACCACAACCCAGAAATAAACTGGCTAGCAATAAATTCTTCTTGACAATCATGAGAGGAGTGGAAACTTCATCAACAAAAGTGAAAAATAGACCAGTATCAACAGCATTAACAACACGGTTGTGCTTGGGCATGGGAGCAGTTGTGACATTAGGCTTCGTAGGAGCATCAAACTCAATCTCCTTTGCTTCGATTAGATCCTATATCTTATTCCTCAGAGCCCAACAATTGTTTGTATCATGGCCTGGACTCTTAGAATGGTAAGCACACTGAGCATTTGGATTGTAACGAGGAGATATGGTATTGGGATTCTTGGGAGCCTCTTTTAAGATTTCCAAGTTAGATTTTAATAGACGGGGTAAAACCTAAGACAACGTCATATTATTCCGGGTGAACTGCCTTTGAGGTCTTTCTACCCTTGGCTGATTGTTTCGTTGTTGAGTAGTCGCGGGCCTAGGTATTATTATAGCCCCTACCATTGGAAGGTGCTCGATTCTGCTCTGACCTCTTGGGTTATAGATAGTATTGACCTCCTTCTTACCCGTGAATGGCTTCTTTACTTTACTCGAAGAGGTTTCTTTCTGGATCTTGCCACTTCGGATCCCAGCTTCTATCCTTTCTCCAGTCAATATTAGCTCAGTAAAACCAGCTGAAGAGCTACCAATCAAGTGATTGAAGAACGAACCAGATAGCATACTGTGATACGGTGGGAGAACTGACTTGAGGTTTTGTGTTTGTGTTCGCAAATGTTTCAGTTTAGAAAGAGTCGCCACCGACTTTTTATTTTATCCTAAGGAAAGGTCAAAAAGCACAGGAAAGACCTTTGAGATGTTTTCTTGGGTTCAGGGAGTAGATTATAGAAAGGGAAGGTATTAGCACCCTTTCTATCCATGGTTATCCATGGGCTCTTAGTTACTTGTTTAGATCACTTGCTTTGCTTTTCAATTGTTTGAAATGGTGCTTTTCAATTGTTTGAAATGGTTCTTTGTGTGTGGTTTTGAAATATGTTTTGAAAAGAGGCCATCATTGTGGCAACCTTTGTAATGATTCTTGTTCGAATGTATACAAAGGTGTTTTTGTCTTTTGAAAAGTTTTCAATGTTTGAAAGTAGGGTTTTGAAATTGTGTAGTGAAATGTGTTTTGAAGATAGCAAGGATGTTTTTGCAAGCTTTGATCAAGTAACTAAGAGTTGTCTACCCTATTTTACTCAAAGATCTTTCTTATGTTTTTAACCCTTTTAACAGTGTTGTTTCACCATTGTATTTGGTGAACAACCTTGTGTTAGGATGTTAAACGGGACAGGCGCGGGTCATCGTATAGACCATGATAGCAATTGTGTCAAGTATTTTTGGCAATTTTCTTGAGGGACTTGATCATTTTTGTTTAGGCAACTCAGATAGCGTCATCGAGGGACTATGATATTTTGTTTTGTTTTTGTTTTGTCAAAGTACTTGACATGCATACCATGGCCCATTTTTGAAGGCAACAAATGGATTGTAACCCTAGGGGTGCAAGTGTGCATTGTGTTTGTTTTTTCATGCATTTTTGTCTTTGATTAGTGCAAACTATTTGTTATTTATGATTTTGCATACAAACCCTAATTCTTTAATCATGGCATAATTGAAAGCTTAAAAGTGCGAGAATTTAAACTCTAAGCAATTACAACATGATATAGGGAGGGGGTACAAATTTGAATAGGGGATTATTTTGCAAGAAATTAAACCCTAAATTATTACAACCAAATTGAATTTGCAAGGCATAATATTTAAATGTACAATATTTAAATAAAAATACAATAAATAAATATTAGATAAAATGTATTATGCAAAAAGGGTTTTATTTGTTCAAGTATTCAAAAAGTATTTTTAATGTAAAAGGTATAAAGAACTAAATAAAAGATTAATTTTATTTGTTTTTAGGGCAAAAACCCTAATTCTTTAAGAAAATAGATATAATGTATTATTTATGTACAAAAATATATTAATATGTATAAAAATGAAATATATCCAAAAAAATGTATTTTTTAGTATAAATAATAATAAAAATAAAATATGATATTTTTGTGTTTTATTTCTAAGTATTTAATAAAATAAAAGTAAAATATGTGTATATATATTAAATATATTAAGTGTGTATAAAAATAAAATAAATTATTTACAAAAATGCATATATTTCAAGAAAATATTTTCAAATGTAAATAAAAATAATGAATGAAAATAAAAGTATTTTTTACATTATTTTTAAGTTTAAACAAAATAATATAAAGTATTTAAACATTTTAATGTAGGAAATAATTAAAATAAATACCAAATAAATATAAAAATTTATGAAAATATTTTTAGGCATTATTTTTGTTTGGAAATAAAATAATAAAGTCAGAAATAAAATTAAAATACAAAAATAACAAATATACAAAGAAATGGGCCAGGGGGGTGTGAAACTGAAAATGGGGGTGTCAAAAGCAGGAAGTAGCCAGACCCAGCCCAACTACTTCATCTTCTTCCTCTGTTCAACAGAAATGCGCGCATGGCTTTGTTCAAACCTGTATCTCCTGTTTCAGTGCTTTTTTGACAAAACTCAAAACATGAAACTTGTAGAGCATCAAATCACGAATCTAACCATATAAAAAACTTAAGCTAACTCTCAAAGACCAGAGAGAATTTCTCTGGCCCTAATTTCTAACCTAGTTTTTCAGAAAGTTCATGGATGAAATTCTCCTAGCACGATTAATATAAATAAAAACTAAGCATATGTATGGTTTCAGGGCAATGAGTACAACATCTTTCATTCACAAACCTAAGTCTAAATGTTCCTAAATAGAGAGATAGAAGTTCATAAAATACCTGTTTTAGTTGAGTTCGAGCTGGATAATGCAGCAACTTCCAATGGTGCCTGAGGTTCTTTTGAGCTTGCTTGATGTCCCCTGAACGTTTCCCAATGCTTAGTTTATTTTGAAGTGGCCTGAATCGTGCTACAGAACTCAACCTGCAAAGCTTTCAAACAAAAATGGTGATGTGTGTTAATGGAGTTACAACAACTTGTGAATGGTCTGGATAGCTTAGGTATATTGATTGGAATGTGTTTGAAGTGATTTTGGACAAAACGCACGAGAGGATTTGATGGTGGCTTGTGATTTGCAGAACTGGCCCTGTTTTGCAAGAAAATGTGGTTTTTGAGTATGAGGGTGCTTTAGGGGTGAAAGGCCCGTGCTTCTGACTTACAAGGGTATGCCAAACTTGATTGAAAACTTTGCTTGAGTTGGTTTTATCAGATATGTGTGATATGAGCTTTTGGCCATTTGACTTGTTTTGAAAGCAAAGATGTGAGCTGACCAAGCTATGGCCTATACAGGCTAGTTACAAGCATGCTCAAGTTGGTGTACTATGCCTGAGATTAGGGAACTTATTTTCTGCAAGGAAAAAAGTTCAAGGCTCAAGAAAATATAATTTGACATAAAGTGGCCTTTATGAAAATGGAAGTATGACCTTTATGCTCAAAATGGAAAAGTTCAATGTACAATGCTCCCTTTATCAGAATAATGCCAATGTCCAATGTATTTGCATTCAATTTTTGAGTGTAAATTGGTTTAGAGGCCTGTAATCATGTACTAAGCTAGTTTGGTCAGATTTTCAACTTGGTATGAACATGTATTGGCCATGGTTACAAAATGAGTTTTTGCCAACTTCAAGCATTTGATTCTCCCTAACCACAAAGGTGTTTGAGGAGTTCCTTGACAATTTGGAAAGCTTGCAACATGTACTATAATCCATATTTGAAGTGAAACTTGAAAATACAACTGGAACTATGTGAAAAATGGCCAAGAAGATGGGTCAAAATCCTGCCTAAACTAGGGCAAAATTTCTCTAAGTTAAAAGTTTTAGGGACCCTTGTTCCAAAAATCATAACTTGAGATCCAAGCTTCTTTTGAGAAAACTTTTTGATCAAAGTTGTAGAATTTGTGATGGACTACAACTTTCATGTTGTAAGTTTTTTTGGAATCCATTTGCATCCTGGTGAAAAATGGGACAAAGTTAGGAAAAAATAAGAAAATTTTATAACTTAGAAAATTTCTAAGTTATGAAAATTTTCCATTTTAAACCCTAATTTGCAATTTTTGGTTTCTTGATGAAGAAGTTTCATAATTTGACATGTCTTGATGAAAAATGACCCTTGGCACTTGGTTTTGACCAAAAAGTCAAAGTTTGACTTTTCAGTATACAGTTAAATTTTGATCAGTTGACTGAAAAATTCATCTGTCAATCCTATGCACTTGATATCTTTTGAACTTGTTAAATGGGTCAAGACAATGTCATTGAGTCCTTGAGTCCATGGTTGAGCTTGATTTGCCATTGGCTAGGTCAAACAGTCAAAAATTGCCTTTGTATAGTCAAAACCCTAAAAATGACCATTTTGCCCTTTTGGTGATCTGATCAAATTTCTTGTGGAATTGTGATCCAAACTTGATCAAATGGTTCATATGAGTTCATAATGTTGATGTGGGTAAAAATTCATGAAGTTTGACTGTCAATTGGCCACAATTGACTTTTTCACCAATACAGTTGATTTCTAGGTCAACTGTCCAATTGACTGGGTAAAAATTTGAATCAAGGCTTGAAACTTGGTATGGACAAACTTATGAGTCCAACATAAAGTATGAAAGTCACTTTGGGCATTGTAGGTCAAAACATCCCTATGAAAACTCAAACCCTAATTTAGGTCAACAGTGCAAGGAGGTGTCTTGAGCAGAGCAAACCCTAGCTTGATCTTGAATTCCAAGAGTCTTGTGATGAGAAATGTTGATGAAATGAGAGGGAAAATTTTGGGGTACAACAATTTCCCCTGTTCAATCTTCTTGAACCTGAAGAGTTAGATTGGCAAGTTTGCCTTTCGCGACTCGAAGGTAAAAGAGGATTGGACACTAGAGTGCCCGTAAATTTGCACTCGTCAAAGTATAGATGAGGAAATGGGCTTAAAGATGCCATTTGGAGATGGTGGAATCTTGCTGGAGATGGGCTTAAAGATGCCATCTAAGACTGTTTGTTAAACTGCAGTGTTGTAGGTCAAAAGAATGAGCATCAAAATGGTATCCGTGTCTGGAATGCATTTGAACTGTATCTGGGGACTGAGTCTGTATGAGCAAAAGAATGTCGTTCGTGTCTGGAGCGTATCCTAGTTGTAACTATATTTGAACTTTGAATGAATATCATAATGACTGCCGTGTCTGGAGTGTATCTGTATTGTGAAATAGTAACAGAGAAACATCTGTGTATGGAGCAACTGTGTGTTGGGGATAAGTTTTGAATGAGTGACAGAATGGCAACCGTGTCTGGAGCGTATCTGGACTGTATCTGAAGCAGAGATCTGTATGAGTAGCAGAATGACTTTCGTGTCTGGAGTGTATCTGAAACTGTAACTGGGATCTGAATAAGCGACAGAATGACTTCCGTGGCGACTGCACTGGGGAGAATCAAGCTGCTGGTGTAAGGGCCAGAATGGCATCCGTGTTTGGAGCGTATCTGAACTTGAAGTTGATAGTTGAATCTGAATGAGAGATAGAATGGCCACCGTGTCTAGAGCGTATCTAGTCTGTATCGGATTGCTGAAGTCTGAATGAGTAGTAGAATGACCACCGTGTCTGGGGTGTATCCGTACTGTATTTTGACTTGAAATTATGAATGAGTAATAGAATGACCGCCGTGTCTGGGGTGTATCCATACTGTATCAGAAAAATTGTTAACGATAGCCTTTTAATCTTATCCTGAAAAGGATAAAATGTTAGCTAAAACACAAAGTTATGTTGCATGATATGTATGATACAATGAACTGTGTTTCATCAATGTTTATGATATATGAATGTAATGGTTATGCATGTAAGCTGAGTAGATGTCTTGCTGAGGAAAATAAATCCTTAATAACTGGAGATAATGAGATCTTTGACTGCTGCCGGGGAAAGTAAATCTTTGACCAATGCTGAGGATTCAAGAAAAACTTTGATTGTTGAAGATGAGAAATCCTTGCTGATTGCTTAGGGATTTAAAGATCTCTGATTATTTGAGAAGGAGAAATCCTGGGACCACTGCTGGGGATTGAAAATCCTCGGTGACTGGTGGGGATTAACAAGAGCTTTGACAAATTCTACAGGGAATGAGAATCCTTCATGAATTTCCTGGGAAATAGGGAAAACTCTGAAAATATCTACTGGGGAATTAAAACCTGGGAGGCTTCTGCTTGGAGAAATGAGACCGAGAATCTTCGATCTGTTGGGAGATAACTCTGTGGGGCGAATGTTTACTCGGCCGGTGAAATCAGGAGATTGGGTTGTATGCCAAACTACTGGGGGAGCATCCTAGTTGGAGATAAGCCAAGAAGTTAACTGTTATTCGCTTGGTTCTCTGACTTTTAAGATAGCCTGCTGGGGAAATTGGGGGAAGTTGAACAGTTCCCACGGGGGTTGGTGGTTGGAAATTCGACTTTTCTGGGGAAGAAGGTTTAGGATATTATGGCTCCGCTAGGGATAGGTTTTTTCAGGGTTTTCGGGCTCCGCTGGGGATCGGGAGTTTGAACTCTGATGGGAACTTTGAAACTTAACTCAGTTGGGGATTCAAGTTTAGAATGCACTGGCTCCGCTAGGGATCTTGAAGCTTAACTCCGCTGGGGACATGTACTCCGAGGTTTTAGCTTGTTTTGGGATCTGGATGACATATGGTAGGGGATTTCTTCTAGAATGGCACAAAGATATCTTCCTACACCTTCAACCTATCAGTAATTATCCTTTCTTAATTTCGTTTTTATTTGTAAGCAGTGATTATATTCAAATGCATATGCCTATTTAACAAATCTTTGGACGTTTTCAAATAAAACATAAGTGTAAAAAAGAAAGAAAGGCAAGCAAATTTCTACACTTTGAACTATCTTTGTATTAACTTTTGTAAGTATATTTGTACAAAGGAGACAGACATCCTAGTAAGAGAATGTTGTCGTAAAAAATTGAGAAAATTTTTATACAAAAGAAAGATGGCTATGTGTAACAATTCCATGGATTCCCATTCTGCTATAGCCTTCACAACTTTGAGTATCTTGTCCATTTGCTGCTTCGTCCGCCGATGATTGGATTGATCAGTAGCTTGGAGCTTTGTTGGTGAAGAGCTTGTTCTTAAAGTGATCCGACGAGACATAATCATACGCTTTAATTCCCTAACTTTTTCCTGGACCGCCCTTTCAGGTTTTCGATCCATCGGGAAACCCTTTTTTGCCCAAGTCGCCCTTTCGGGTTTTCAACTAGCCGGGTGTACAGATTTTTTGTTTATCCCTAATTTTTTCCTGAAACACCCTTTCAGGTTTTCGATTCACCAGGATGCCCATTTTTTCCCAAGTCACCCTTTCGGGTTTTCAACTTGTCGGGTCGTTTTATGTGTAGTATCTTTTGACTATGTCTGCGTTCGCAGGGTGCGGCAAATCGTCGTCGTCCATGGTGGTCAGAATTATTGCCCCACCAGAAAAGATGCTCTTGATCACAAATGGTCCTTCGTAGGTAGGAGTCCACTTGCCCCTGGGATCACTTTGCGGTAAGATTATCCGCTTGATTACAAGATCTCCGACTTGATTTACTTGACGCCTGACTTTCTTGTTGAAAGCCTTGATCATCCGTTTTTGATACGTCTGACCATGACAAACAGCAGTAAGTCGTTTCTCGTCAATCAAGTTAAGTTGATCAAGTCGGGTCTGAATCCAATCATCTTCACTCAAACCGGAATCCTTCATAATCGTCAAGGAAGGAATCTGAACTTCCATAGGTAAAACAGCTTCCATGCCATATACCAAAGAAAAGGGGGTTGCGCCTGTTGAAGTGCGTGTCGTGGTACGATACCCGTGCAGAGCAAACGGTAACATCTCATGCCAGTCTTTGTAGGTGACTGTCATCTTTTGAATGATCTTCTTGATATTTTTGTTCGCGGCCTCAACAACACCGTTCATCTTCGTCCGATAGGGAGATGAATTGTGATGATAAATCTTGAACTGCTCGCATAGATCGGTGATCATAGTGTTGTTCAAATTTGTACCATTGTCCGTAATGATTCTGTCGGGGATTCCATACCGGCATATGAGGTTCTTCTTGATGAAGCGGGCAACCACATTCTTTGTAACAGAGGCATAGGAAGCTGCTTCGACCCATTTGGTGAAATAGTCAATAGCCACCAGGATGAAACGATGCCCATTGGATGCCGTAGGCTTGATCTCTCCAATCATGTCAATTCCCCACATTGCAAATGGCCAAGGAGCTGTCAGAACGTTGAGAGGAACAGGAGGAATATGTACCTTGTCGACGTAGACTTGAAATTTGTGGCAAGTACGGGAATGTTGATGACAATCAACTTCCATGGTAGACCAGTAGTAGCCTGCCCTTAGAATTTTCTTAGCCATCATATGTCCGCTCAAGTGGGTGCCAAATGTGCCGCTATGTATTTCGGTCATGATCAACTCTGCTTCAACCTTGTCCACATAACAAAGTAGAACACAATCATGGCTGCACTTATAAAGGATGCCATTGCTTAGGAAGAACTTGGCATCAAATCTCCTTAAGAACTTTTTATCGTTGACTGAAGCTCCTTCAAGATATTCCCTAGTCTGGAGATACCTTTTGATTTTATGAAACCAGGGTTGTTCCATTACTTCTTCGATATTAATCTCATGACAGTGCGTAGGTCCGTCCATTCATTCAATGGTGATTTAGGGAGCCTCATTATCCCAGTTGAGTTTAAACATGGAAGACATTGTAGCCAGAGCATCTGCTAACTGATTTTCTTCTCGCGGGAAGTGTTCAAAAGTAATCTGCTCGAAATGAGGCAATAATGTCAAGACATGTTCTTTGTATGGGATAAGATTAGGATGTTTGGTGTCCCACTCTCCTTTGACTTGACTGATAACCAAAGTCGAGTCCCAAATACGACCAAAGATTTGATTCCCAAGTCTATAGCAGCTTTGAGACCAAAGATGCAAGCTTTGTATTCAGCCATGTTGTTGGTACAACTGAAGCAAAGTCGGGCAGTGAAGGGTGTATGGAAACCTTCCGGAGAAATGAGTACCGCGTCGATACCGTTGCCAAGTTCATTTGAAGCACCATCAAAGTACAGGGTCCATCGGGATCCTTGTTCAGGTCCGTCATACGGTCCATTACCTTCAATGTTGTCCAATGTCATGATGTCCTCGTCAGGGAAGTCGAATCTCATAGATTGGTAATCTTCGACGACTTGATGAGCTAGATGGTCAGCTAGTACACTCCCGTTTATAGCTTTTTGGGTAGTATACTGGATATCATACTCAGTCAGGATCATTTTCCATCTAGCAATTCTTCCAGATAAAGCAGGCTTCTCGAAGATATACTTGATCGGATCCATTTTGGAAATCAGCAAAGTGGTATGAGTCAACATATACTGCCTTAGTCGGCGAGCATCCCATACCAAAGCGCAGCAAGTTTTCTAGAGCAGTGAGTAGCGAGTCTCACAGTCGGTAAACTTTTTGCTAAGGTAATAAATGGCATGCTCTTTTCGGCCATACTCGTCATGTTGGCCCAGTACGCACCCCATTGAGTTATCCAAAACAGTCAGATACATGATTAACAACCTTCCTTCGACGGGTGGCATCAAAATAGGAGGTTCCAGTAAATACTCCTTGATCTTATCAAAAGCAATTTGACAATCATTGTTCCATTCCACTACCTTATCTTTCTTCAACAGTTTGAAAATTGGCTCACGGGTAGATGTCAGGTGAGAGATGAACCTCGCAATATAGTTTAAGCGTCCCAAGAATCCTCTAACCTCCTTCTCAGTGCGGGGGGCAGGCATTTCTTGTATAGCCTTTACTTTAGCCGGATCAACCTCAATGCCTTTGTTACTGACAATAAATCCCAAAAGTTTACCAGACCTAACTCCAAAAGTGCACTTGTTTGGGTTCAATCTGAGCTTATATTCCTTCAACCTGGCAAACAGCTTTTGCAAATGATCAAGGTGTTCTTCTTCTGTCTGTGATCGAGCTATCATGTCGTCTATGTAAACTTCGATCTCATGATGTATCATATCATGAAACAAAGCTACCATGGTGCGTTGATAGGTTGCCCCTGCATTCTTCAGTCCGAATGGCATCACTTTGTAGCAGAAGGTACCCCATTGCGTGACAAAAGTAGTTTTCTCCATGTCCTCGGGGGCCATTTTGATCTGGTTGTATCCTGAGAATCCATCCATGAAGGAAAATACCTTGTGTTGAGCTCTGTTGTCAACCAAGATGTCGATGTGTGGCAGTGGAAAATCGTCTTTAGGGCTAGCCCTGTTTAAATCCCGATAGTTCACACACATTCTGACTTTGCCGTCCTTCTTAGGTACGGGCACAATGTTAGCAACCCATTGTGGATAGGAAGTAACAGCCAGAAATCCAGCGTTGAATTGCTTCATTACCTCAGCTTTAATCTTCTCAGACATGTCGGGCCTCATTCGGCGGACCTTTTGCTTGACCGGCGGACAGTCTTCTCTTGTAGGGAGACGGTGGACTACTATATCTGTGTCTAGTCCCGGGATGTCTTCATAAGACCAGGCAAACATTTCAACATATTCGTTCAACAACTGTACTAAGCACTCTTTGACACTTGGTTCCAGGTTGGCACCCACTTTTACCTCTTTCTTGTCTTCCTCTATTCCCAAGTTGATGATTTCTAGCAACTCTTCATGAGGCAGAATAACCCTCTCTTCTTGTTGTAGAAGTCTGGCTAACTCTACCGACACTTCACAGTCTTCGTCAACTTCGTACTCATCATGATTGACCAAATCTTCATAGTTATCGAAGGCTAAAGCAGAATAGTCACTCATGGAATCCAGGGTGGATGGGTACCTGCATTTGTGAGTGTGGGTGTGTGTAAGGGATAGCCATCCTTAAACAAAACAAAAATGCAAAAGGAAAGAAAATAAACACAACAATTTATAGATGAAGACGTCCAATAATTCATTAAAACATGGCATATGATAATGAAGAAAATCAAGCCCTTACAAATGGACCTACATGCCCCGGGCAAGGCATGAGGTGAAAATAGTGTACGAATTGTTTATTTATTACAGACCAAAATAAGAAATTGTTCAAAGATAAATTTACTGGTTGATGAAGGTGATGGGAATAAAATCCTTTGCTTCCCAGTTGCTTAAACCCCCTTCGACTGTTGGAAAGATCCAATCTGCAAAGTGGCCCTCTTCATCTTCATCTTCTACAGTATTGATTCCATGGCGGGTGATTTTGACGGGTGGTCTTCCAGCCTTGGAGCGACGCATAGCCTTCTGTCCTGCAGCAGTAAACCCTAACCCACACTTGTCCGTCTTATGGGGAAAATCAGGCAGTTTCCGCCACACTGTGCTCTTTCCTTCTTTGATTACTGCCTCTGCGTCCTTGAGAGATGCCATCCTAGATACATGCTTGGGAATGATAGGCACCTCAACAATTGTCTTCGCAACTGCGACCTCAGGAGAAACTTCCTCAAAATGTTAGAAAGGCGTTTCGATGAACTCGCCATCCAACTCCACATAGCGGAAGGAGTTGAGGTGACTTATCATGTACTCTTCCTCTCCGTGCACCGTTATAATTTTACCCTTAATAGGATATTTCAGCATTTGGTGCAAAGAGGAGGTAACCGTCCCAGCATAATGGATCCACGGTCTTCCCAACAAAACCGAATATGAGGGATGGATGTCCATCACATAAAAGGTGGAGTTGAAAACTTCTGTGCCTACTTTGATAGGAATGTAAACCTCTCCATGAACCATTCTTTTGGACCCATCAAAAGCCCTAACAACGATTTTACTGGGTTTGAGGGTTAATCCTTCGCAGTCCAAACGGTCTAACGCTTTCTTCTGCAGCACATTCAAGGAAGAACCAGTATCAACTAAGACATGGGTTAGGGTGTGTGATCGGTGGATCTGGAACTGACTGTTTAAAGCTGGTTTCGCGAAATGTCGCGGAAGCAAGAGTCTCCACCGTCTTTTATTTTCTCCAAATGGAAAGGACAAAAGCACAGAAAAATTCCTTTAAAGAGATTGCTCTCGGTTCGGGAGGTAGGTTATAGAAAGGGAAGGTGTTAGCACCATTTCTATCCATGGTTATCCATGGGCCCTTAGATACTTGCTCATTGTGTTTTCAAAATTGTTTGTTTGCTTTTCAATGTGGGTTTAAAAAAGTTTCTTTGAAAAATTTCAGATCGACTCATACGTCAGAGTGTTTGAAAAATTTGCTTTGAAAGCTTTTGAAAAGTGTCGGTGTGAAAAGATTTTTGATTTGTTTGAAATTAGAGCAAGTATCCTTGAGAACCTACCTACCCTAAAGAATTCGTCTGTGTAGATGTCCTTTAAAGTAGTGCCGTCCCACCATTGAGAGGTAGGTAGCACCACCATTGGAGGTGTTCGGGTCAATTCGAGTTTTAGGGACATGGTGATCACCAGAGCAATGGGAAGACACCTTAGAAGCTACCCTCATGCCAGGTTCCCGGATCATGAGGACTTACTAAGACGCCCTCTACTCGACGATCACCTTTCGAAAGGCAACAGTGAGGCGTACCCTAGGGGTGGTGTGTGCGAATTCGTGTGTCATGTTTCAGTTATTTGTCTTGTCATGTTTATTTGTGTTCTACGCTTGATTTTAATTAAGACATTCATTCTTGCATGCTTTTTAACAGTTATAAAATTTGCGGGAAAATAAATCTACAACTATTACAAATGGCGCGGGTCCACATCGCCAAAATTAAACCGGACCCGATTTGACTGAAAGTAAAGAAGCAATAAAATAAAAGTGCGAGAAATAAAGTTGTTACAAGGCTTTGGGACATGTACATAATTATAATAAGCGACAAGGTAAAATGCGCGAAACAAAATAGTTAAAAGTATGGGCGTTGGACCCTTTCATAAGAAATTAAAGTTAATGAGAATTAAAATAAAAAATGAAAAATTAAATGCTTTTGGTATTTTTGTGTTTTTTAAGATTTAAAAGAAAAAGAATTGATTGAAATTAAAAATAAAATGCTAAACCCTAGTTCTAATGTTTTTTAAATTTATTGCGAAAATATTAAGTTTTAACCTAATTTAAATCTAAATTAATTTACATGCAAAATTCAATTTATGAAAATAGATAAAATAATAATATTATGATAAAAGGGAAATTAAGAAGAATAAAAAATTAAACTTAATTCTATTTTTGGATTTTAGTTATTAAAAGGATTAAAAATTGCAATCTAACTAAAACTAAATATTTACATGCATTTATTCATAAAAATAATTTAAATAAATAAATATTATATTTTTGCCTTTTCTGTTTTTTTTTTTAATTAAGTTTTTGTATTTTGTAAAAAAATAAATTAATTAAATTGAGATGATAAATTAAATAAAATTGCAATTGAAAATAAGCTATAAAAAAAAATGAAAAGAAAATGCAAACCAGGGGGGGTAGCCCCAAAATTGGAGGTCAAATTAGTGGAATCTGGCCCAATAAGCATGGCCCTTCTTGACTTTTTGCATAGTGTGTGGGTGCGTTGACCTGAGCATACGTGTTCCTCCATCCTCAGCCTTGTGATTGTGGACGTTGGGCACGTGTATGGCTTGATGATGAGGGAATATGGTGTTTTTCACTATGAGCGCTGCATGGAATGAGGCATAGAAAAATAACATGAGAAATATGTGAGACCTGGGGTTTGAACCCAGGTCATGAGAGTCACAAGCGTGTATACCTGCCAGCTGAGCCACTTAATCAATCTGATATATAATATATAAACGAATATTAAAAAGGGAAAATAGCGCATTAGTGGAATTTTGGCGCGAGCTTTTGAATCAACCAATCCTCGCTTGACACGGTATCATCGTCCCCATTCCCTGAAACATAAAAAACGAAGGCCACGGTTTTCCAAGTGTGGTGTTAGGCTGCCTTTGGAAAAATAGCGATTAGCGCTATAGTGTATATAAATTGATCGCGACGATTGGTTCATGTCCGTCTCAACACACTGAATTCAATGGCTATGGTCTGAAGCTTTGATTTTTCTTATTTGCAAAAGCCCTAAATCAAGCTCTGAAAAACCCTAGAATATGAACATGGTAATATCGCGTATGGCTTATGAAAACTCAATTAAACATGATGGTTAGTCTCAGAATTTCATAACAAACATTAATCAACAAACAAAAAGTGCAAAGGATGCGTGATTTATGCCATACGATTTCAAAAAATTCTTGATACAGTTAGAGTTCAAACTACCAATTCCTGGAGCTTTGGTTGTGGTTTGTGATTGGAATGCCTTCAGGAATGCACGAGCAAGCTTTTGGAATGAGTATTAGGGCTTAAAACCACCTAGAATACTGAATTCAGTTTTGAGTTTTTTGGCAATTTTTCCAATGTTGCAATGAGGTTTCTTGCGCAGCTTTTGGTCTCTTTTCATTAGGTTTATGGTCAGGGTTATGTAGTGAGGTGATTAGGTCAAGAAAATTGAATAAAATCCATTGCTTTCATTGTTTTCAATCTTTGATTTTCTTAAGATTTTTTCAAATCTTTTCCATGTGCAATTGTGTTCAATCAGCTCAAATCAAACCAAATCCTTCCATAATTGGCTAAGCACGAGATCTTGAGCCTATAATGTGCATAAAAATATTTTTTTTAGGTCAAGTTTATATTTTCTACATATTTAAATAATTTAAATGAATTAATATTAATATAAATTCAAATAAATAATTAAAAAATGAGAAAATACTTCCCCTTGGGCTTAATGGTCGTGCATAGGCTTGGCATGAAGAAACTTGGAAGAAAAATGGGCCCATTTGCATTTTTAGGTCATTTGAACCATTGTTGACTTTTCAAAATTCCCAAAAATTTCCCAACTTCCACAAGGCATAACTTGCTCAATTTTTAAGCTTTTCACATGTTCTTGGACATTTTGGAAAGGTCATTGAGTCCTTTAACCAATGCCTTTGGTCCCATGTCATTTTGATTTACCAATCTCAAGTTATGGCCTTTGACTTAAAGTCCCTTTTTGTTGACTTTTGAAAATGACCTATAATGTTGAAATTGATAACTTTTTGTGAGAGCATTTCTTGGACTTGAAATATGAAGATGAGTTGTAGGAAATGTCTTTCTCTTCAAAATGAGCTTTGGATGGAATTTTTCTGATAATCCATGTGAAAGTTATGCCCTGGTCAATTTCAGTTGACTTTTTCAACTGTCCAAATATAGTAACTTCTGCATCTTTGATGATTTCTGAGCCAAATTTTGAGAATCATGATCAAGCATTGATCAAATGATGTTTGTGGCTTCAAAATGATATGTTGACCAAAAATTTGAACTTTTGACTGCCAAATGACCATTTTGCCCCTACAGTTGACTGTAGTGCAATTTAGGGTTTTGACTGTGCAATTTTGAGCTGAATGCCTTGAAACTTGATATGAGGATGTTTGACCATCTTTGTAGGCATATGGACTTGATTGGGCCTTTGAAAACTTTCAATTCTTGATCAGAACACAAACCCTAGTTTTGACGGTATAGGAGACAGTTGAGCTGCACAACCCTTGGGGAATTTTGTGACTTTGACTTGACAAATCTTGGAGAATATGGGAGGGCAAATTTTGGGGTACAACAGTTGCCCCTGTTCAATCTTCTTAGACCTGAGGATGCAGATTGGCTGACGTGCCTTTCGTAATCCGAGGGTAGAAGATGATTGGACACTAGAGTGCCCAGAAATTTGCGCTCACATAATAGCGTGATGGTGGAATGGGCTTATAGATGCCATTTAGAGATTGCTGGATAGGGTGATGGGCTTATAGATGCCATCTGGACGTTGATCGCGTAGGAGATTCCTTAGCGAGAACCTGCATACCTGCAAAAGAGAAAATGAGTACCTGACACGTTGCAGGAGCTGATTTTAGATGCTTGGTATAGATGTGTCCTGACTGGTTACAGGAGCTGAGTCTGGAGCTTCAAACGCTGATGAATGAACCAGGGATGGTTACTGCCTTAGCATGGATGGTAAGAGAACCTTGGATGATTTTAACTTCAACAACGCTTGTTGAGAAAAATCTTGGGTGTCTTCTACTGGGATAAGAATCAGGGAGATCTTAGGGTCGATCTGACTGAACCAGAGAAAGCCTTTGACTGGATAAGCATCAGGAAAATCTTAGGGTCGATTTAACTGAACCGGACAAGGTCTTGAAACATCTTCAACTGGATAAGCATCAGGGAGATCTTAGGGTCGATCTGACTGAACCAGAGAAGGCCTTTGACTGGATAAGCATCAGGAAAATCTTAGGGTCGATTTAACTGAACCGGACAAGGTCTTGGAATATCTTCAACTGGATAAGCATCAGGGAAATCTTAGGGTCGATCTGACTGAACCAGAGAAGGCCTTTGACTGGATAAGCATCAGGAAAATCTTAGGGTCGATTTAACTGAACCGGTCTAGGTCTTGGAATATCTTCAACTGGATAAGCATCAGGGAGATCTTAGGGTCGATCTGACTGAACCAGAGAAGGCCTTTGACTGGATAAGCATCAGGAAAATCTTAGGGTCGATTTAACTGAACCAGGCTAGGTCTTGAAATGTGATTGAGACTTTAAACTGCATCTTTCCTGAAAGGTAAAAGTCAGTCATATGCAATGCATGATATGGATCAAGCAATGATGTTCTCAACACAAAGGAGACTTGTATGATGCAGTGCGTTATGCATGCTATGATGATGTATGTGAAGTTTTATGTATGTTTTCGTCTAGGAAAGTGAATCCTTGACGGGTGCCGGGAAGTTGTATCCTGGGCTGACGTTGAAGAATAGATTTTGCTTCCGCTGGGGATGATAACTGCAAGAATACCGGTAGGAGAAGATAACTCCGTTGAGGAATAAACTTGGCAAATGAAGAGCCTGCGGGGAGAAAAGATACTCTAGCGACTATGCTGGGAAGCGATACTCTGTGGGGATAGAGATGCTTTGCTTGAATTATTGAGAATGACTTGCTGAGGATACCGTTGTTGTATGAAGTGTTGACGGACTTTGCTGGGGTAAGAAGACTTTGTCGACGACGCTCTTTCCATGGCTTTTGGCTGAGGATAACCCAGTTATATCCTGTTAAGGAAATAACTCTTTGAATAAAGCCGGACGACGCGTTCGTGCTCTGTGAGGATAAGCTTCCAGAATTTACTGGGGGTAAGCTTACTGCTTGGGGAGATATGAATTCCAACTTTCCTGGGGAAACTGGGTTGGACTGGACTCTTTGGGGAAGTTTTGGACTGCGGGGAAGTGATTCCTTTGAATGTTGGTATGCCGCCGGGGAACAATCTTTAGACCAAGACTACCGGGGATGCTTGTCAAGAATATATGTATTGCTGCTGGGGAATGTTTGAGATCGGCTGGAGGATACTCAATTTCCTTGATATTTGATGATTTGCTTGGAGAAGAATGTATTGTTTTACTCTCTAGGGGACTAATATGTACTGGTCGTGTTCTTTAGCTGAACCTACCTTGGTACCTTGGAGGATGGAACAATTGGATTGTTTAGACCACTCTTTATTGCCCCTGTTTCTAGTGTCACCTGCAACTAATTCCTTTGTTTCGTATGCAAATATTTATGAGTTAGCAGATTATTGTCAATGCATATATCACAAATTGAACCTTGGACGTTTTTCGCAAAACAAAACAGAAAAAAGAAAAACACTTGGCACGTTTAACTGAAGATATGTTTTTATTGATTTTTGAATGGCTTGAAAATAAGCGTTTTGTGTACAAGAGGCTGACGTCCTAGTAAGAGGTACGTCGCCGATCAAAAGAGTTTATACAAGTTTGTACAAAAGAAAATAAAACAGCTGTGTGAAATATGAATGATCCACTGAGTTTCAATTCTGCTATTGCCTTTATAACTCCGAGCGTCTCATCACTTGATGACCTTGGTTGAGGGTGAAGCTGACTGATCGATGCCGTTTGAGCTTGATGCAGATGCCGGATTCTGGATGCAAAGTGATCCAATGAGACATAGTATTACGCTTTTATCCCTAATTTTTGCCTGGACCGCCCTTTCGGGTTTTCAGTCCACCGGGATACCCATTTTTGCCCAAGCCGCCTTTTCAGGTTTTCGACTTGCCGGGTGTACAGATTTTTTCCATTTTCATCCCTTCATTTTGCCCGAACCCTTTTGGTTCGACGGGAAGCCCTAATTTTTGCCTAGGCATGTCAGCCTAGCGGGTCTTTTTCATGCGTAGTATTTTTTAACTATGTCTGCATTGGCGGGGTGAGGAAGGTCGTCACCATCCATGTTGGTTAATATCATTGCTCCTCCTGAGAATACATGCTTAACCACAAATGGCCCTTCGTACGTAGGGGTCCATTTGCCCCTTGGATCACTCTGAGGAAGGATGATTCTCTTGATAACCAGATCCCCAACTTGATATTCCTGCGGCCTGACCTTTTTGTTAAATGCCCTGATCATCCGTTTCTGATACGTCTGACCATGACAGATAGCAGCAAGTCTCTTTTCGTCAATGAGATTGAGTTGGTCAAGTCGTGTCTGGATCCAATCATCTTCGTTCAGATTTGCATCCTTCATTATCCGGAGAGAGGGAATTTGTACTTCAATCGGCAAGACTGCCTCCATGCCATAAACCAGAGAGAAGGGAGTTTCCCCGGTTGACGTCCTAGCTGAGGTACGGTACCCATGCAGAGCGAACGGTAACATCTCGTGCCAATCTTTGTACGTTACTGTCATCTTTTGCACGATTTTCTTGATGTTCTTGTTAGCTGCTTCTACAGCCCCATTCATCTTCGGTCTGTAAGGAGAAGAATTGTGGTGCTGTATCTTGAACTGTTCGCAGAGCTCAGCGATCATCTTGTTGTTCAGATTGGTACCGTTGTCTGTAATAATTCGCTCAGGGATGCCGTATCGACAGATCAGATTGTGCCGAATGAACCGTGCCACAACAGTCTTGGTTACCGTAGCATAGGATGCTGCCTCAACCCACTTCGTAAAATAGTCAATCGCCACTAGGATGAAGCGATGCCCATTAGATGCTGTAGGTTTGATCTCGCCGATCATGTCTATGCCCCACATTGCAAACGGCCAAGGCGCAGTTAGAACATTCAGGGGAACCGGAGGAACATGCACCTTATCTGCATAGATCTGGCACTTGTGGCATGTCCTGGAGTGTTGGTAGCAATCAGCTTCCATGGTGGACCAGTAATATCCTGCCCGTAGGATTTTCTTAGCCATAGTATGTCCACTGGAGTGTGTACCAAAGGTCCCTTCATGTAGCTCTTCCATGATTCTTTCTGCTTCAGTCTTATCCACACAACGCAATAAGGTTGAATCATGGTTTCTCTTGTACAAGATGCCGTTGCTTAGGAAGAATTTGGCTGCAAACCTCCTCAGGAATTTCTTATCGTTGACAGATGCACCTTCAGGGTATTCCTGAGCTTCCAGATATCTCTTCACTTCGTGGTACCAAGGTTTCTCAGTCACCAATTCAGTTTCGAGATCACAACAGTATGCCGGTTCGTCCAGTTTCCAGATGATGATCCGGGGAGCTTCATTATCCCATTTGACCTTGAACATTGAAGACATAGTAGCTAACGCGTCCGCTAACTGATTCTCTTCTCTTGGAAAGTGCTCAAAGGTTATCTCTGTGAAGTGGGGAATCAGGGTCAACACACATTCTCTGTAAGGAATCAAGTTTGGATGTTTCGTATCCCACTCTCCTTTAATCTGATTGATCACAAGAGCGGAATCTCCGAAGACACTTAGAAATTTGATCCTTAGGTCGATCGCAGCTTGAAGACCCATGATACATGCCTCATACTCCGCCATGTTGTTGGTACAGTTGAAACACAGCCGGGCAGTGAGTGGAGTATGAGTACCTTGAGGGGATATGATGATGGCGCCGATACCATTTCCCAAAGCGTTGGAGGCTCCGTCAAAGTGCATAGACCATCGGGATCCTGGTTCAGGTCCTTCATCCGGTCCAGGTACTTCACAATCAGTCACAATCATGATACTTTCATCCGGAAACTCGAAGTTCATGGACTGGTAGTCATCTACAGCTTGATGAGCTAAGTGGTCTGCCAATACACTCCCCTTGATGGCTTTCTGGGTTGTGTACTGAATGTCGTATTCCGTCAAGATCATTTGCCATCTTGCAATTCTCCCAGACAGAGCAGGCTTTTCGAATATGTACTTTATCGGATCCATTTTTGAGATCAGCAAGGTAGTGTGAGTCAACATATACTGTCTCAGCCGGCGAGCAGCCCATACCAAAGCGCAGCAAGTTTTCTCAAGCAGTGAGTATCGGGTCTCACAGTCGGTAAACTTTTTGCTAAGGTAATAAATGGCGTGCTCATTTCGGCCAGACTCGTCATGCTGCCCCAGCACACACCCCATTGAGTTGTCCAGCACTGTCAGGTATAGTATCAGAGGTCTCCCTTCAACCGGTGGCATAAGGATAGGTGGTTCTTGGAGATACTCTTTTATTTTGTCGAAGGCAACCTGACATTCATCGTTCCAACGTACTACCTGATCTTTCTTCAGCAGTTTGAAAATTGGCTCACAGGTAGCAGTCAGATGTGAGATGAATCGAGCGATGTAATTCAGGCGTCCTAAAAAACCTCTGACTTCCTTTTCTGTCTTAGGAACTGGCATCTCTTGAATAGCTTTGACCTTAGCAGGGTCCACTTGAATACCTTTATCACTGACCACGAAGCCTAGCAACTTCCCAGATCTTACCCCGAAGGTGCACTTGTTCGGGTTCAATCTCAGCTTGTACAGTTTCAGCCGGTCAAACAACTTCTGCAGATGATCTAGATGCTCTTCCTCAGTTTGAGACCTAGCAATCATGTCGTCAACATACACTTCTATCTCGTGGTGGATCATGTCATGAAATAAGGCAACCATGGCACGTTGGTAGGTTTCCCCAACATTCTTTAATCCGAACGGCATGACCTTGTAACAGAAGGTGCCCCACTGAGTAACAAATGTAGTCTTTTCCATGTCTTCAGGTGCCATCTTGATCTGATTGTAGCCTGAAAAGCCATCCATGAAAGAGAATACTTTGTGCTGAGCTGTATTATCAACAAGGACATCAATGTGAGGTAAGGGGAAGTCATCCTTGGGGCTGGCCCTGTTCAGATCCCTATAATCAACACACATTCTGACCTTACCGTCCTTTTTAGGTACCGGCACCACGTTAGCAACCCACTGAGGGTAAGAAGTCACTGCAACGAAACCGGCATCAAACTGTTTCATGACTTCGGCTTTAATCTTCTCGGACATCTCTGGACGCATCCGACGAACCTTTTGTTTAACTGGAGGGCGGTCTTCCCTAGTCGGCAAATGATGGACAACAATATCGGTATCCAACCCGGGCATGTCTTCGTAGGACCAGGCAAAGATCTCCATATAGTCATGTAACATCTTGGTTAACCGTTGCTTCACGCTGAGCTCTAGGTTGGCACCAATCTTTACCTCTTTTCTATCTGCCTCAGTACCCAGGTTTATGGTTTCCACTGGCTCTTCATGGGGTTGAATTGCCCTCTCTTCCTGAAGCAACAATCTTGCGAGCTCGCCAGGCACTTCGCAATCATCTTCACCTTCGTCTTCGGCTAAGTTGATCGGATTTTCGAAGTCATAACTGGCATTAGCAGAGTTGTTATCAGTGAGATCCAGAGTGGATTGGAACCTGTATGAGTGAGTGTGTGTGTAAATACAGCTGTTTTTGAAAATTATGTAAAGGAAAAGAAAGACAGAAAAGGAACACAATGTTTGCAATGCGAAAAATACGTCCAAGATTTTCATTCATGATGTATAAAATGACAGTTTGTATGCCCTCACAAATAGAACCACGGTGCCTCGGGTAAGACACCGGGCCATAGAGTTTATCATTGTTTATTACAAAATAACAAAACATAGGAATTCATTACTGCGTCACAAAGGTAACAGGGGTATGGTCCTTTGCACTCCAATTGTTCAATCCGTCTTCGGCCGTTGGATAGATCCAGCTGTTGAATTCAGCTTCGTCCACTTCATGGTCTTCCCCCACAGCATTCACTTCTGAACTTTTAATAAATACCGGAGGCCTTCCGATCTTTGCTTTCCTCATAGCTCTCTGACCTTCTGTGGTGAAACCCAGCCCAAGTTTATCAGTCTTCTGAGTGAAGTCTGGAAGTCTGCCCCAGTCAGCACATTGACCCTTCTGCACCACAGCCCTGGCATCCTTTAGGGAAGCCATCTTCAAAGGACCACCTGCTTCTGCTGTTTCTGCTGCGATGGGAAACACCTCCTCGAAATGCTGAAAGGGGGTTTCGATAAACTCCCCATCCATCTCAATGTACCTGAAGGAGTTTAGGTGGCTCACCATGTATTCTTCCTCTCCTTGCACGGTGACAATCTTCCCTCTGACGGGGTACTTCAGCTTTTGATGCAAGGTAGAGGTCACTGCCCCAGCCTTATGTATCCAGGGTCGACCCAGCAAACAAGAGTAAGATGGACGGATATCCATCACATAAAAAGTGGAGTCGAACACCTGAGAGCCCACACGAATCGGAATGTCAACCTCCCCATGGACCATCCTCTTTGAACCATCAAAGGCTCTAACGATGATGTTGCTGGGTTTCAAATCCAGGCCTTCGCAATCTAGACGGTCCAAAGCCTTCTTGGGTAGCACATTCAAAGATGACCCAGTATCAACCAACACATGTGCCAAGGTGGTGCCCCTGCATTCGATTGAGACATGCAGAGCATCATTATGATCTCTCCCCTTTGCGGTCAAATCAGCATCTGAGAAACCCAAGCCATTGTCTGCCGTTAGACTGGCCACGCAATCGGTGAACTGGACTGCAGAGGTTTCATGTGGCACATGGGCCGTCTTGAGGAATGAGATGAGGGCCTTTGCATGGGCCTCAGAGCACAGCAGTAAAGAGAGCATGGAGATCTTGGAGGGCGTATGCCCCAGCTGTTCCACAACATTAAAATCGCTCTTCTTTATAATCTTTAAAATTTCCTCCATCTCTTGTGGGGAGGCCTCAACAGCTATGGGTATGGGTGCCTCCATCTGGGCAGGCTCAGTTTCAATTCCCTTGCCCCGAGCATTGGATGACTCGGCAGCAGGAGAAACAATCGGATCAGCAGCAGGAACAACAACTTGATCAGTAACGGGAGTAGGTGTACTTGCAGGAATTATCAGGAACGGTCTTCGGGCAGCAGGCGGTGCAATGTCAGGCGAGAAGAGCCTGCCACTGCGGGTAACTTTGGCTGGGCCTGTGATGTCACAGATGCTGGCGCCAGCGTTGGGCTCTTGTTTGATCCCGTTTATATATACATCTGCCCCATAGTGCCAAGGGACAGCTTTGTTAGATACATAGGGCAGGGGCCCAGGAACAGTGATAATAACAGGTGCAACGGTCAGAATTTGAGTGGGCTTCTTCTGGAGAGCCGGGATCGGATTATTGAAGATAGTCACCACAGATACTTCTTCTATTGGAACCAAACGAACAGCAGACTTCTTGAATAGAATCTCCTTGCTATCCATTAAGCTTTGGATGCCTAACTTTAGCAAGGGACAACCGGATGGGGACACAACACAGAACAGGCAACCCTCACTACAACCCGGAAATAAACCGGCCTGCAGTAGGTTCTTCTTAACGATCTTTAGAGGAGTGGCTAGATCATCCACGGAAACAGCATAAACGTCTTCATCAACAGCATTTACCCCATGCTGAGGCATAGGGGCAGTAACTACATTCGGCTTTGCAGGCGCTTCGAATTGTATCTCCTTTGCGTCGATAAGGTCTTGCACCTTATTCTTCAACGCCCAACAGTCATCAGTAGAGTGCCCCGGGCTTTCTGAATGGTAAGCACAACGAGCATTCGGGTTGTACTTGGGGGATGCAGTATTTGGGAACTTCGGCGCTTCCCTGACAGTCACTAAATTAGTTGAGAGCAACTGTGGCAGGATCTGCGACAAGGTCATGTTTAAACGGGTAAATTCTCTCCGGGGTCTTTCCACCTTCTGAGTATTGTTTGGCCGGGGAGCGGCAGCAGGCTTAGCAATCATTACCGCACTGACAGATTGGCGGTGTTCATTTCTCTCTGATCTCCTGGAACCATATACGGCGCTAGACTCCTTCTTGAAGGGTTTCTTCTCAGCACTGGATGATGCACCCTTCGGAATTTTTCCAGATTTTAACCCAGCTTCAATCCTCTCTCCAGTCAAGATTAAATCAGTGAAACCAGCAGAAGAATTCCCAATGAGATGGTTGAAAAACGGTCCAGACAGGGTCCCCAAGAACATGTCAACCAGCTCCCGATCAGTCAATGGTGGCTGCACCCTGCCAGCCAGGTCTCTCCACTTCTGAGCGTACTCCTTAAAACCTTCGCTTGCACCTAACGCCATACCCTGGAGTTGGGTACGTGTGGGGGCATGGTCGGCATTATACTGATACTGCTTATAGAAAGCAGTAGCCAACTCCTCCCAGTTACGAACTTTGGCCCCATCCAGCTGATAGAACCATTCGAGATGAGTCCCTGAAAGACTCTCCTGGAAGAAGTGGATCCATAGATTCCTGTCCGCAGAGTACGGCTGAATTTTCCGAACATAGGACCTTAAGTGCAGCTTGGGACAAGACGCCCCGTCATACTTGGAGAAAGTTGGTGCTTTGAATTTATGCGGGATAATCACACCAGTTGACAAACCCAGATCTCCGAAATCCAGCCCAGGTGCCTGTTGCACCTCCATAGCCTTCAACCTGTCCTCCAGTTGTTTGTACCTGTCGTCTGAAGGAGGGTACTGCTCTTCATCAAAATCTGTCTCGTTGTCGGAGACGACCGGACTAGGAACCTTTACTTCTGCCTGAGTAGGACTCTTGCCGACAGAAGAACCAGCCTCTTCATGTTGCAGAATATTGCCGAACCTTCGGCCCGAGTTGAATAGAACAGTTCTTCTCTTCTTCTTCTTCTCCTTCTTCAGGAGCATAGCCTTTAGTTCTTCTTGGCCTTTAGCCAGACCCTTGATTAGTTCCTGGAAATGCGCATTCTGCGCCTGGAGAGCCTTGATTGATGTCTCTGTTGATTCAGATCCGGGATTCATGATGCTGAAATAAACAGCGAAGAACTGTAAGCAACCTGAAAAGGGGAAAAACCTGCTATGCACATGATGTATGAAATGCGTATGCAATGCATTCAAGGGTTCGAAAGTTCAAATTTGTTGTAGACAAGAAAAGAACACACGTTATCATTAAAGAAATCATTGTTTAATACATCAAGGCCTCATGTGCAAAAGTACAAAAATCAAGTCAATCCCAAAATACACTGCGCATCCTTTTCGGAGCTATGTAGGTGTTGAGATTCCTCTCCTCATGCAACAGACGGGTGAGCTCCAAGACCTTCTTTTCACTGGCATGCAGACTGGTCTCAAGAGAATTCCTTTCCTCCTTAAGCTGGATCCAGCTCTTTTGCATCTCTTCCCAGGATGTGGGCATATCAGGGTGCTGAATAACATGAGACACTTCCCCTTCCGAGATTGGTTCTTTGATTACTGGGAGCATGTGAGGATAGGGCATCACTAACTTCTGGGAACGGGCCCGTACCCACTTGAGATAGGGTTCCAAAGGGATGGAATTCCTATGCCCCAGTGTCTTGCTGTCTATCCTACTGGGCATCCTCCAGGCTCTGATAAATCTCTGACGAAGTCCTTGAGTATCATTGTCGAAGTCAAAAACTATGTCAGGAATTAACATGTCATGGGGACCTTCCCTCCGAGCATAACCAAACTGTCTCCAAGCCAGGCATGGGCTATAAGTAATACCTCCTCTGATTCCAAGTAAAGGAACATTAGGGTACTCCCCACAACGATCAATGATAGTGACATCTCCTCTGGACCTAGGGCACCAATGTATATCTGCATGTGTAAGGGTCATCAACCGTTGTGACCATCTCAAACCCCGCTCATTCTTCAAGACTGATTGCGGAAGGTGCGAAATAAACCACCTTCCCAGGAGAGGAGTGCAACACATAAGGACACCTCTTTTTCTCATGGTTCGAGTGTAACATGAGTGAAGGATGTCCCCCAGCAACGTAGGTATAGGATTCCTGGACATAAAGATCTGGACAACACTGATATCAATGAGCTGATCTGGGTTAGGGAACAACACCAAACCATAAACAAGGAGGGCTACCACTTCTTCAAAAGCTTGCAAGTCAAGGGAGTTCCAACATTCATGGGCTTTTTCAAACAGGAACCTGGCTAAGAACCCTTTGATACCACTTCTGACTTCCCAATGTCCCTTGAGGTCAGATGACTGCAGGTGCAAGGCTTTAGCAATCTCTTCCAGCTTAGGTTCCTTTTCTGTACCGTTGAAGGGTAGCTGATCAAGGATAGGGATCTTCAAGAGCCGGGAGAACTCCTCCAATGTAGGTACCAACTGATAGTCCAAGAAGGTAAAACAGTGATGCGGAGGGTCAAAGAATTGGAACAAGACCTTTATCATATCTTCCTCAATGTTGGTGTTGACCAAGCTGATGAGGCTTCCATGCCTTTCACTGAATGAAGAGTTCTCGGGAATCCTGGATATAAGCTCCTTAAGCTGAGGAGGGATCCTTACAAGACTGACTTGAATGGTCTTTCTACGAACAGTTTCCATGTCCTACAAAACAAGAACAAAGATGAAAATTCGAACCCCTGAAATGGTTAGTCAATGCATATGATGCTGGATGATGTCATGATGCTATGATTAAACACACCACAGATATTTACAAAGACAAACATGTAAGGCACACAAGGCACACAAGACAAGCCCTTAAGGTTTAAGGCCAGCATGGGGTCTGGGTAGTACCCTCTTGAAGTTGGTGGGTTCAACCTGTCCTAATCAAAGTAGCCGGGTTCTAAGGTTCCCAATATCACGGGATTGCTTTCATTGTTCATCGTTTCGATTTAGCCACTGAACTGGCGACCGAAATATTCCAGGAAGGCAACCCTCAATTGAGTGTAGTATCGAGTATCAACCAACCTCGGACTGCACCAAAGTCAGTTATCTCACTACCCTAAAGAGGCCAAGATAGTTCAATTAAGGTTCCTAAGGTCTGTTGATGCTTCATGACACCACGCGGAGGCCCCGTACTCTCCTTGACTGAACTCAAGGGTTACCGGTACACACCAAAGTGCCACATCAACGTAGCAGACTGTTTCAACCATGTCGGTATACCCCGCACAGTTCCCTCACAGCCTTGTTGCTACTTTCTAAGAAAGGTATCCCCCAGATCCGGGTTTAGGATCTATAGAACTCCCAAGCAACCCACAATTTAAAGCACACAAGGAAAACAATTGAAAACATAGTTATAAGCTAGCCCTAAGGTACACCTCACTTTAAGGTTTCCCCAGCAGAGTCGCCAGTTCTGTGATCGGTGGATCTGGAACTGACTGTTTAAAGCTGATTTCGCGAAATGTCGCGGAAGCAAGAGTCGCCACCGTCTTTTATTTTCTCCAAATGGAAAGGACAAAAGCACAGAAAAATTCCTTTAAAGAGATTGCTCTCGGTTCGGGAGGTAGGTTATAGAAAGGGAAGGTGTTAGCACCATTTCTATCCATGGTTATCCATGGGCTCTTAGATACTTGCTCATTGTGTTTTCAAAATTGTTTGTTTGCTTTTCAATGTGGGTTTAAAAAAGTTTCTTTGAAAAATTTCAGATCGACTCATACGTCAGAGTGTTTGAAAAATTTGCTTTGAAAGCTTTTGAAAAGTGTCGGTGTGAAAAGATTTTTGATTTGTTTGAAATTAGAGCAAGTATCCTTGAGAACCTACCTACCCTAAGGAATTCGTCTGTGTAGATGTCCTTTAAAGTAGTGCCGTCCCACCATTGAGAGGTAGGTAGCACCACCATTGGAGGTGTTCGGGTCAATTCGAGTTTTAGGGACATGGTGATCACCAGAGCAATGGGAAGACACCTTAGAAGCTACCCTCATGCCAGGTTCCCGGATCATGAGGACTTACTAAGACGCCCTCTACTCGACGATCACCTTTCGAAAGGCAACAGTGAGGCGTACCCTAGGGGTGGTGTGTGCGAATTCGTGTGTCATGTTTCAGTTATTTGTCTTGTCATGTTTATTTGTGTTCTACGCTTGATTTTAATTAAGACATTCATTTTTGCATGCTTTTTAACAGTTATAAAATTTGCGGGAAAATAAATCTACAACTATTACAAATGGCGCGGGTCCACATCGCCAAAATTAAACCGGACCCGATTTGACTGAAAGTAAAGAAGCAATAAAATAAAAGTGCGAGAAATAAAGTTGTTACAAGGCTTTGGGACATGTACATAATTATAATAAGCGACAAGGTAAAATGCGCGAAACAAAATAGTTAAAAGTATGGGCGTTGGACCCTTTCATAAGAAATTAAAGTTAATGAGAATTAAAATAAAAAATGAAAAATTAAATGCTTTTGGTATTTTTGTGTTTTTTAAGATTTAAAAGAAAAAGAATTGATTGAAATTAAAAATAAAATGCTAAACCATAGTTCTAATGTTTTTTAAATTTACTGCGAAAATATTAAGTTTTAACCTAATTTAAATCTAAATTAATTTACATGCAAAATTCAATTTATGAAAATAGATAAAATAATAATATTATGATAAAAGGGAAATTAAGAAGAATAAAAAATTAAACCTAATTCTATTTTTGGATTTTAGTTATTAAAAGGATTAAAAATTGCAATCTAACTAAAACTAAATATTTACATGCATTTATTCATAAAAATAATTTAAATAAATAAATATTATATTTTTGCCTTTTCTGTTTTTTTTTTAATTAAGTTTTTGTATTTTGTAAAAAAATAAATTAATTAAATTGAGATGATAAATTAAATAAAATTGCAATTGAAAATAAGCTATAAAAAAAAATGAAAAGAAAATGCAAACCAGGGGGGGGGGGGGGTAGCCCCAAAATTGGAGGTCAAATTAGTGGAATCTGGCCCAATAAGCATGGCCCTTCTTGACTTTTTGCATAGTGTGTGGGTGCGTTGACCTGAGCATACGTGTTCCTCCATCCTCAGCCTTGTGATTGTGGACGTTGGGCACGTGTATGGCTTGATGATGAGGGAATATGGTGTTTTTCACTATGAGCGCTGCATGGAATGAGGCATAGAAAAATAACATGAGAAATATGTGAGACCTGGGGTTTGAACCCAGGTCATGAGAGTCACAAGCGTGTATACCTGCCAGCTGAGCCACTTAATCAATCTGATATATAATATATAAACGAATATTAAAAAGGGAAAATAGCGCATTAGTGGAATTTTGGCGCGAGCTTTTGAATCAACCAATCCTCGCTTGACACGGTATCATCGTCCCCATTCCCTGAAACATAAAAAACGAAGGCCACGGTTTTCCAAGTGTGGTGTTAGGCTGCCTTTGGA